>OY282585.1:29268916-29868916 GCA_958298965.1 Chrysolina haemoptera | reverse complement strand
TCTCTGGTATAGAAAAACTCCTTGTACTTGTGGTCGAACCACGTTTCAATTACTCTTTTGTAATTGATTGTAATAAGGGGACCTTTTTTTTTTTGAGCAAGTTTTCCAAAATTGTATGGCATGAAGCTACGGTAAACGTGTCCGACTCGAGAACATGGCACCCACTCTATGCTACCACCACACTGCCATATTTTAAAACTTAACTCGAAGTTTTCTCCGCCCCACACTAGCAAGCCTGAAAAACAAAAATACAAGAAATTATTATTTTTTAGTAACAAAATAGTTATTTTCCTAATGAGTGCGTAAGTTGTTACTTTTCCGCACGCAAATACAGTTAGACGAACGACTACACCACTGGATTCGCGACATTTTCAAATGGTTCATACAGTGTGACCCATTTAAGATGGAAGCACCCTTATAAAACTTACATTTTTCAACCGATTGGAATGATTTCTGTTCCGTTAGGTAGACATCCAAGAAGTCTACTAGGACACCAAATTTCATGAATAAATCTACATTTCTAGGGCCCACTAATTTTATTTTTCAAGGTCAAAAATGTAAAAAAATTACTAGCGATTTTTTCAAAAAAAAATCTGACTTCACCACTGGATTTGCGACATTCTCAAATGGTTCATATGTAAATTACGTTGAAATGCGTCAATGAATAAAAAAGTTATAAGGGAATGAAATTTGAAAAATATACCGTTTAATCAACCCACCAATTCAATTTCAGAACTTAAATCAAAACTTTGACTACACCACTGGATTGAGGGTGTCTCGAAATATTACTGACTACAATTTCATTGAAATCTGTCGATACATAAAAATTATGAGATAAAATGACATTTTCCTGAAAATCCATTAATATATTTTTCAAATTTTATTATTTTATAATTTTTATATTTATGAACAGATTTCGATAAAATTTTAACTAATGATATATCGATACATCCTCAATGCAGTGGTGTTTTCCGAATTTTGAATAAAGTTCTGAAATTGAATAGGTGGGTTGAATAAACGTTATATATTCAAGATGGCGGAAGCAGGCAGGTCGTCTTTGAATGCAGAGTCAAAAAACGAGTGCAAATACTGTAAAAAAATTGTTGTAAACTCAGTGAAGTGTTACAAGTGTAATGACATCTTCCACCCAAGCTGCATGTTACAAGCAGCCCAAGTAAAAAGTTCATTGTGTCGACATGAAATAAAAAGTTCTACGGCTGTTAATGAAGGGGAAGTTTTCGAACGAGACTTTGAAATAAATCCGTATTTAGTAGAAAATCGACTCTTGCGTCAACTTTTGAGAGAATTAGAATCAAAGTATGACATAATAAACGAAAATTGTAGTTTATTAAAAGACAAAATTGTTTTCCTAACAGAAAAACTGGATAGATATGAAGCAAAGAAAAACGACAACACAAACAAAAACGCCAGTACTGATAAAGGCCACATACCAACAAGAAGTGTTCAAGTGATTCCAAATAATGAATCATCGTCGTCAAAATAAAACAAACCTACCTGTAGTACGGTAGCAAACAACACAAATAAGGTAAATAATACACCATCATTTCTCACACATAATGAGGTAAATGCAGCAATCTTGACGGCTGAATCTACATTAAAAATGCGTGATATCCAGGATCTAGGAGCCAATGCAGACGATCAGAAATGGGTGAAAGTTTCCACAGGAAAAACTATAAAAATAACAGAAAATATATGGTAGGGGAAAATGAAGACTTTTCAGGCATCAGTACAGTACCAAAAGTCCCGACTCAACCCAAAGACAAACACTGATGAGTTGAAGAAGATATTGGAAAAACACTTTCCAGAAGTTGTTTGTGAAAAACACCCATCCAAACTACCTGAACTGTATGCTTCAATTAAAGTAACCATCAAGCAAGAAAATTTCAGTAGAGCCTGGAAACGTGAAATATGGCCAAGCGGTGCTCTTGTTTCGCGTTTTTTAGTCAAGAAGGGGACGGCACCACAAGTACAAGGATAGATGGTGAGTCCAGGAAACAAGATCTTGATAAAAACATACAGTTTGAAAACAATTTCAGTGTGTTTCATATAAATATTCAGTGTTTATCCAATAAAATTAACGAACTGAATGCATTTTTAGAAGACTTTAATTTTGATGTTTTATGTTTAACTGAACACTGGCTCACTGATGACAACTTGAGAACTGTGAATATTCCTACCTATTATTTAGCTACTCACTTCTGTAGAAATAATCACCACCATGGTGGGGTTGCTATCTACTGTAAAGAAAATCTGAATCCAAAAGTGTTAGATCTTAGTGAATTCAATAGCGAAATTGACTCAGAATTCTGCGGAATCTTCTTTCAGCCTCTAAATACTCTCATCATAAGCCTATACAGGTCTTGTACAGGAGACATCAATGTTTTTCTAACAAAATTTGATGAGTTATTGTCTCGTGTAACAAAGCAAAGCAAAACAATGTTGCTGCTTGGAGACTTTAATATAGACTTTCTTTCTAATTCAACATCACTTTTTCAACTGAAATGCTTACTTGATTCTTATGGCTTGGAAGCTACTATAAACGATTTTACGAGAATTACTGCAAATTCATCCACATGCATAGATAATATAATCTCAAACCAAAATGCAACGTTGTTGAACACAGGCATATTAGATCCATGCCTTTCAGACTATAAAGGCCAATTCGCCATTACAAATCGATTTTCTGAAAGTACTAGTGAAAAAACAGTCAAATTATGCATCACCAAAAAAGGGCTACAAGATTTTAGAGATTCAATGCTCAAAGTGGACTGGAGCATTTTTGAATCTGAAGACATATGGATGAAAAAACCCAGAATATTGTAGTATCTTCAAATCACAGTGTTACTCTTGGAAATAGTGTGAAGTTTCTAGGTATTATTATTGACGATCGACTTAGTTGGTCCAGCCACATAGAAACAACTACTCGTAAACTGTCTAGTGTTTTATTTGTTCTTAGACAACTGAGGAATTCTGTAGGCTTGATGGCACTGAAAATGGCCTATTATTCACTTTTCCACTCAGTTATTTCATATGGAGTTTTGATTTGGGGGCATTCCACGAGCTCAATCACTATTTTCAGATGTCAGAAAAAAGCTATAAGAATTATAGCAAATGTAGGTTATAGAGAACATTGTCGTCCTCTTTTTATCCACTTTGAAATCATGCCACTTCCTACTTTATATATTTATGTTGTGCTACTAGAAATTCACAAAAATATTAATATGTTCCCAAAACACTCCAGCAATCATAATTACTCAACAAGATCTGCATGTTTATTGAAGAATACAAGACACAGGTTAGCAGTTACTCAAAAAAACTCTCTAAATTTGAATTTATACAATTGCCTACATCAATCAGTTAAATCCTTGGATTTTAGAAATTTCAAAAATAATATCAAGAGGTATCTTCTCAAAAATTGTTTTTACACAATCGAAGAATATGTTGCTGTAGCTGGTCCATTCACAGTTCGTGGGTATTAAATCATTTGAAGTTGTGATTGATTTTAATTCCAAAAATGTTTGTCAATTTTATTTATATCAAGACTTTTATATTCCTATTTATGAAGTGACGAGGTGCTCATTTCAAGATTTTTAATCATGACAGTTTTATATCAATTTTTTGTTAAATATTTTTATTGTGACTATTTTCTTTTTATTCAGAGATGTTTTTGCTCATTTTGTGAGTTTAAATATTGAAGACTAGTAAATATATATATATGTATACATGTGACTTGCCATAAATGTACCTTGTATGTAAAAATGGTCAAATAAATTACTCTACTCTACTCTACTCTATTTTTCAAATTTCATTTCCTTATAACTTTTTATGGATTGACGCATTTTAACGTAACTCACATATAAACCATTTGAAAATGTCGCCAATCCAGTGGTGTAGTTAGATTTTTTCGAAAAAAATCGCTAGTGTTTTTTTTTACATTTTTGACCTTGAAAATAAGATTAGTTGGCCCTGGATATGGATATTTAATCATGAAATTTGGTGTGCTAGTAGACTTTTTGAATGTCTACATAAAGAAAAAAAAATTATTCCAATCGGTTGAAAAATGTAAGTTTTATAAGGGTGCTTCCATCTTAAATGGGTCACACTGTATGTAAATTACGTTAAATGCGTCAATCAATAAAAAAGTTATAAGGGAATGAAATTTGAAAAATATGCCGTTTAATCAACCCACCAATTTAATTTTAGAACTTTTATCACTACACAACCAGATTAAGGGAGTCTCGAAATATCACTGACTATAATTTCATTGAAATTTATTAATAAATAAAAATCATGAGATAAAATGACATTTTCGTGAAATTCCATTTACTTATTTCTCAAATTTTATTATCTTATGATTTTTTTATTTATGAACAGATCTCGATGAAATTTTGACCAGTGATATATTGAGACCTCCTGCCCACACTGGTGTATTCCGAATTTCGTTAAAAGTTCAGATGCAGTTCATTTGGAGGGCTTGATGAAGGTTGATTCAACGCAGGAAGGCAGTAGTTGTTCATATGGCTTGTTGAAGGTTGACTTGATACCGAAGGGCAACTGTTCGTTTTTTCTTTACCAATGTGATTTCCGAGTAGTTTTACTTTTCCACACGGAGCGGCGTGAGGAAAAGTGTAACTTAAAGTACGCAAATGTGTGCGGAAAATTACTACTTTACACACGCTCATCGGAAAAGTATTTTTTATTAAAACTGTATGCAGACCAATGAACTCAATGGAACTGTTATTCATTAATACAAAACCCTTGAAATATCACAATATAAACTAGTATGAGTTCAGTATCAATCCATCAAGATGTGTTTTCCCAGGTAGCACGTCATATTGGCTGAATCTTGATTTCATATTAGGCCAATATTGTAAAAGTAAAAATAATATTGAACCAATTATGGGCGCATATTGGAAAACAATATTTCATTTATAATATTGGTGGAATATTGGCTCAGCCTGTTCTGAATGTACATAAAATATTGGGCCCATATTGGTTCAATAATTTTCAGCAATATTGATAAAGTGATATTGCCTACATATTGTTTCCAGCATCTAGCTCCAATATTGCGGTTTCAATATTCCTCTCATATTGATTCTAGAGATAAAAAACAATATTGTATATGAAAATTTGATAGCACATTGTTTGAATATTATTCCCCCCTTATTCAATAAATCATATTAACCCTATATTGATAGAGATTGTTACGAAAACCTCACGCCAAAATTTGAAAGACAATATATTGATCCAATTTTACAAATTAAACTTATTACCGTCATTGAAATTCAAATAATAATAATAATATAATAATAATAATTCGTCTTTATTTATATCAAAATAAGATACAAAAAGACGAAATTCAACCCTAATACTCAATAAACAATATTGAAATGAATTATGATCAAACACTGATAAGAAACCGCTAGGTGGCCCCACATATAGAACGACAGCTGAATTAATAAAATATATCATATAAAGTTTCTGACAATTCGTTTACAAGACAATCTACTCAGTGGTTAATTGAAGGATGAATGAAATTGTAGAATTTTTAAATTATTCGACATTTTTTGGAAATATTTCATCAATGTTTCCAAGGAAACATATTCACTTTGAATATTTTACCAATATATATCCAAATTATATTGCACCAATATCACTAAATATTTTGAGGCCAATGTAATATTTCACTAATATTATTTGTATAATATCAAAGTAATTAATATTGGACCAATATCCCGAAATATTTATAATTTTTTCTTGCTAATATTTTGAATATTTCGCCAATATTCTCATAATAATTTACCAATATTATTCCAATGTAAGTGTGTTACAGCGATATTGTACCAATATCACCGAATGTTAATTTTTTTTCTTGGCAACATTTTATTTAAATATTTTTCCAATATTTTCACAATATTGTACCAATATTCTTGTCCCAATATGAGAGGGCCACTTGGGTTATTGTTGAAGATTGTTTAATATGAAATTTAGGAAGTTTTCAGTACTATGCTAATTGCTGAAACACCTAAGAAACTTACCTGGATCGTATGCTCCTAGTTCCAAAAAGTACTTTCTATTGATTGCAAAAAGTCCGCCAGCGTGAGTTGGACTTTTGTAAGGTTCGCTATTGTGTTTTCTTTTGTTGAGTTCTCTTTGAGGTACCTCGTTTTCCTTATACAGCATACCCCATTCGAAAATACCTCTGAAATGTCGATCATCCCCATATACCGGACGATACTCGAATGTTTTGTGGTCAATGCCATCTATTACAGGAACAGTCATGGTAGTTCTGTCATAATAGATGGGTGCTAGCAATGGGACAAGCCAGTTTGTATTTACCTCACAATGAGCATCTGAAAAAAATTCTTATGTAAACTGTGAATTTGAGCTAAATTTATTGCATATATGGTATGGAAAAGTTATTAAAGGACTGACAGGGATCTGACATATTTTAGATAAAGAAATAAAAATGCTCTAAACAGTTTTAATATATATTTTTTCTTAGTGATACAGTCCCTGTATTAAATGATTCGCCTAACCAACAGAATTGTTTGAAGTATACCTAGGAGACTTAGAAAACCTTGGGTAGACATTACCACATTCTGGACTCTATTGTCTCTATTATCCAAAATGGCCGACACCGATTTTATTTTGAATATATTCTTGCTCCTGTAACAGTCATATTCAGCATTTACTTGTTTAAATGATTTACTTGTCTAGATGACATTGTCAAAGACATATTATCTGATTGTGAATTCCTATGTATGTCGATGATATCAAAATATTTCATGTCATACAAACTCCAAAATAGCTTGAATGTTTTTTCACATGGTTCTTTGGTGAATGAAATGAGCATAAATCCTCTGAAATGTAAATTTATCAGTTTCCATTGCATTGCGTAAGAGGTAACTTTCAACTATATTTTAGATGACACCGTAATTGAGAAAGTTACTTCAATCAAAGATCGAGTAATCTGTGATAGAGAACTCAAGCAGTTGGGTTTCATAAAGAGACATTCGGGAGATTTTGATTTTGTTTTGTAAAGCTTGGTAGGTACAAAATCTATTGTTCATTAGAATGTCAGGAAGAATAGAACAAGAAGAAGAAAAGATCTCTCGGAAGAAATTAAGAAACTTAAAACTGAAATAAAAGGATCTAAATCGGTTGAAAAGAAGAACGCAAGATGTTGATGCAGAGCGTTAGTATATCAGAAAATTAACAGATGAAAAGAAAAATATTGCTGATCTTAATGATGAATTAGTCGAAACAAGAGAAAAAAAGAAAATGTTGCATGACGATTTACAAAAACATAAAAAGAGTATGTAACGAGTTTGACGAATGAAATTGAGGAGCTGAAGTTTTTAAATAAGAATATGGTAATTACTATTAAAACTCCGGACAAAGAGAATGACTTGTGTGCTGTTGATCACAAAGCATTGAGGCAAAAACTAGTGGACCTGGAATCTGACAATATTAGCAGTGAGTGCCAATCTCAAAGAAGATTACGTAATGACATTACTCAAAATAATGATAAATAAATCAATTTCTCAAAGACAATTGTATGAGGCAAATAAAATTAGGAATAAGAGTAAAAATAAGATTTTAATCCTGTGTGACCAACATAAATATAATTTACAAACATTATTGGGTAATAAATTAAACAAGTTCGAAATACAGACAATCAGTAAACCGTTTGCTACATTTGAACAGGTTATAGAGAATATGATCGACTGATGGCAGTAAATTGGACAATGTGATTCATCTTCCCATACAAAATTAGAATTTGGACCAATATTCTGCTTATGATGGAATTAATACTAATTATAATATCTACGCCATAACTAATCATAGCGGCAGCATTTCCAATGGACACTATACAGCATATTGCAAACACCCCTATTCTAATTGCTGCACCTCTTCGATGACTCCCGTGTATCATCCAAGATTGATTCTCCCATCTCTCAGGGAGCATGTGTCCTTTTCTACGAGAGAGTTGATAATCTGAATTCTGATGGTGTTGTGGGTTTCCCTCCAACTTTCCCGGACTTTAATCAAGATTTTCATCTTGATACTATTTTATATTTAAACCGCTTTTGTATTTTTTAATTGATTTTTATTTCTTTGTATTACATTTGATAAGTCTAACAAAATACTATACAACAGAGATTATATTATTGTGCTAGATCAAATAACCTTTGGAATAAATCGGTATCCCTCCTTCAAAGTAATTATTAGAATAATCAAACAGTACTCATTTCACTTCGGTACCAGATATGCATGAAAATGGAAGAGATAATAGTATATTATTCAACGAGCATATTATGGTGGTTATTTACGTGGATGAAGTAAATAGCCATAATATGCAAGTAGAATACTATAGTTTGTCCACGACCCATAAATAGTACTTTGTAAACTAATCACAATTTTTACCTCTATACGTGAGAAACATGGAATTTGTATTATAACTAATTGAAAACGAATTCAACTATTTATTAATATTAATAGTAATATTTATATTAACACAATGTTCAAAATTGATTGAAAGCACTAAGTCTGAACTAATATTGATGATTTTGTTATTCATAAACGAGCTTGTCAATATGGTTTGCTTGTATGTATTCTGTATCGTGTTGGAGATTTTCTCGGCTGTTTCCATTTTATTTCTCATGGAATCATCAATGTAGCCTTCTGCTACCGTGATGGATTTCCATCCACCATGCCTGTTCAAAGCTGTTATATCCCCGCCCGCATCAACAAGTATAGTCGCAGATGATCTTCGGAAACTGTGACCAGGGAATTTTTCTGGATCGGGTAATTGCAAATATGTCGCTATTTGTTTTCCCATTTGTGTAAACTTGTTAATACCTACTCTTTGAGAAGTACATTTGCCATTTTGATAGTCAAAAAAATACGTCAGACATAACATGAGGTGGATGAATGCTTATATATTTTGCAAATTTGGTAAAATTCATCGAAGATTGTAAATTTGCGAGTAATTTTTGTTTTGGTATTTGACACTTTCACTAAGAAAGCTGATCAAAGATCTTGTAAATCACTAAGTTTCATTTTATTCATTTCGTTTGCCCGACAGGTACCCATTACTCCCATTATCATTGCCACCTGGACCAAATATTCATTGTCAAATTACAAATATATAAAGAATTGTTTTTCTTACCTTTGTCGCAAGATATTTATGGTCAGATGACTTCGTCAGGAAATCATTTATATTTTCTGGAGAAAACGTATTGGCCTTTATAGGCAAAAGTTTTCAGATTTTCTCTTCAACAATGTTCGCAATTTGCTATAATTTTCAATGTTAATACCATGATTCAAGTTGATTGTGCTTCTCATCATTAAGTAGGTTGTCCATAATGTTGATGGTTTGTACTTTGTGAATAACTTTTGAAATATACCAACAAGACGATGCAATTTTTGCTGCTTCTTGTATTTCTGGAGGTGTACAAGACATTTTTTCATTTTCACAATCTGTACATATCCATTTATTACTTTGATACTTATAAACTTAGCTGCTGAAACAAGTCGAACCAACAAATTGTTGACGTTTCAAATTAAATACGATTTGACTTGACGTTTCATAGCACGCTCTATTTTTCTATACGTTATACGTACAAAATCGAACTCTTCTGACAGAAACATCATCAGTTGTCAAAAGTGTCAGAATTGATAACGATTTGTTCTCCTATTAAAAACTATTAACGTGAATGAAAATAAGTTCTTGAAGTGTTTCGGGTCGTAATCTTCGTCAGACGTGAACAATAATCAAAATTCATCTCTGTGATAGACGTGTTTTTGTATTCCCTTTTCAGGGTGAATTAAACCATTCAGTTTATAGTTTTTTTTTTTAAGTTTCTGTCGATTACTTAGTGATTGTTTGAGGATTTCATTGTATTTATGACATAGGTAACGAATTCTAACATTACGGTGGTAAGGTTAGTGATTTGACCAATATCTAAGAGTGGTTTTGTCAGATTTTTTCTAAAAAAATCGCTAGTAGTTTTTTTTTAGATTTTTGACCTTCAAAAATAAAAATAGTTGGCCCTGAAAATGGAGATTTATTCATGAAATTTGGTGTCCTAGTAGACTTTTTGAATGCCTACCTAACGAGAAAATAATCATTCCAATCGGTTGAAAAATGTAAGTTTTATAAGGGTGCCTCCATCTTAAATGGGTCACACTGTATATATAAAAACATATAGTCACATATATCCTAATCACATAATAAAAATTTGTATATAACATATACAACGTCATATATAAACAGACACATTTACAATTAACATTACAAATCGATATCAAAATTTAATTACTTAAAATACATTGTCATAGAATTCTTTCAAATTATAATATGGTCTATCTAGCAGTAACTCTTTGACAGCCTTCCTGAATCTATTATGTGCCACCAAAGGTCTAATATGTGAAGACGGGTGGTTAAACATTTTTTTAGCTTTTAGTTCGAAAATATGAATAGGAAATTCATAAAATCTTTTGTGGAATCATCTGCGACTGAAAGACAAACTTTAGTCGCTATTTTCCATCGTTCAAGATAACCTCTTGGGAGGTATTCATGTTGAAAAGGGGAACATTCTCCATGAAAATTGAAAAATGAAAAATGTGACTTATTTGTAATATCTAACAGAAAACAACTACTTCCCCGGCACAAGCCACGCTGGACATTGAACTACATCTGATAGATATTGTGAAAAGACTCTAACTGAAAAGGAAAGAAAAAATCTGAAAGAGAAAATTTGCATTTTCATTCAGATAGCTGACTTTTTTAATTCTTTCTAGTTTTCCTTGAACAAATCATTAAATAAATTAGATAAGGAGAATGTTATTAAAAAATATCACTCACAGAAATCGTTCATTTCATTGAAGCAAGGTTCGCTTCTCTCGCATTTTATCCCCAATATATTTTGGTCGACAAAAATCTATTTCGCTTTGCCAAGCTCTTCAGGAGGATTGATATAGGATTGAAATAAAACAGGCTCTTCAGAAGCATACACATCAGGGATGGATATGAGAGAAACATTTCTTCTGCGGTGACACTTTGAAAATTATTTTTTGACATAGACCTGTCATGAGCATTTTGATTTTAGTTCGAAAATATGAATAGGAAATTCATAAAGTGCTTTCGGCAGGACCAGTTGGTACACCACAGTTGCTCCATCTGGGCTCTCCCATTTGCGATGCAATAGGCCATCACGAAGACATAGGGAATCCCATTGAGCCCAGTATCCCTTGGCAACTGCACCAAACTTGGATACTTCCTGCCACTCAGGTCTAACTCCATTTTTTAGCCAGCTTAGAACTAACTTTAAATTGTTGTCTTTCTTCTGACAAATGCATTGCTTTTATATACAAATAAAGTTCTAGAAAACTTAAGAAATCAATAGAACACAAATAGAATGTTCGACGATTGATCCAGAACAAAAGTTAGTGCTTCTAGATTTTTCCATCTAATTCATCGAACGATCTCGAACAATTCGAGAAGTCTTTATCTAATTTATTTAATGATTTGTTCAAGGAAAACTAGAAAGAATTAAAAAAGTCAGCTATCTGAATGAAAATGCAAATTTTCTCTTTCAGATTTTTTCTTTCCTTTTCAGTTAGAGTCTTTTCACAATATCTATCAGATGTAGTTCAATGTCCAGCGTGGCTTGTGCCGGGGAAGTAGTTGTTTTCTGTTAGATATTACAAATAAGTCACATTTTTCATTTTTCAATTTTCATGGAGAATGTTCCCCTTTTCAATTTTTTTAGCATTATAAATTATTAACCCCTTTATCAAGGAGCTTCTGGGAATTGGTAGGTACGCTGTGAAGTTATCACTTCTCGTCTTGTAAGCTGAAAGAGATTGGATATTATTGTAATATTTTTTGTGGATCAAACATACACTTTCCAGAATAAAGATACATGACAATGTCAGTATTTTTTGAGAAGAAAACAAGGGTTTGCATGAATCTCTAGGTTTCGCCTTACAAAGGTATCTCACTGCCCTCTTTTGTAATACGAACACAGAGTTCAATAGAAATTGAGAGCTATTTCCCCAAAAACAAATTCCATATCTTAATAGTAAGTCAATCAGAGCAAAATATGCTGCTCTTGCTACAGATGTATTTAATTCTAATGAGATGACCCTTACTGCAAAGCACCCTGATGACAATTTTTTGCATAAAGTACTGATATGAGTATTAAAAGACAGATTGTTATCCACATGAAGTCCCAAAAACTTGGCTGATGGTTCAGTACTTATTATCGAGTTCCCTAAGACTATTCAGAGTGCACCTGAAGGTTACAATGCATGTTTTTGAGACATTGAATGATAACTTATTAGCATCACACCAGTTTTTCACCAAGGATATGTCTGTAGCTATATGTTTATTCAGTTAGAATACAACCCTCATCTCAATATGGATTCAGAAAGGGTAAGTCTACCCTCGATGCGGTTTCTCAGCTGGTTATGGATATTCAGTTAGGACTCACTGAAAATAAAACAACATTGACAATTTTTCTAGATATCCAATCAGCCTATAACAATGTAAATCTTCACCTTCTGTTCTCTAAACTCACCGAAATGAACATTCCAGTTAATATATGTTCATTACTAGTTTCATTTTACACACAAATAGTACAGGATCCGAAGAGAGGTCGACCTTAACCGTGCTGGTTAATGGATGAAACATACTTCTTATGAAGTTTCATAAATTGACGAATACGCCTAAAATGGGTTGCCTATCAAAATGTGATCCAGACTATATACAGTGAGTTTCAAAAATTTGCACCATATGGAACACTTTTTTATTATCGATTTCATATGATCTTTTACTTGATCAAAATTTCTATTTTTTGTTCCCCACTATAAACCGTTTGGAAATTTGAAATGTTGACAATTCTCATGCAAGTATTCTGCAATGCACTTATTTTTATGAAGAATAATTTTTTTTTAAATCGATAATAAAAAAGTTTTCAATATGGTGCAAATTTTGGAAACTCACTGTAAATAGTCTGGACCACATTTTGATAGGCAACCCATTTTAGGTGTATTCGTCTATTTATGAAATTTTATTAGAAGTATGTTTCATCCGTTAACCAGCACGATGAAGGTCGACCTCTCTTCGGCTCTTAGACTAAAAGAAAAATTTATTTGAAAATCAATGATTCAGTTAGTAATTCCCGAGAAATATCGTCGGAAATTCTCCAAGGAAGTATTCGGAGTCCTTTATCCGAGAGGATAGCTCGAACGGTAGAGCGCGTGGGTCATCCTCTGGATCTTAGATGACAATGTCTGAGTTACAAGAATGTCACGAAAAATTTAGCAAAAAAGTCATTGCTTCTCGACAGCATTCATGACCTTACAGTTCTCACGCTTACTCATCAATATTGGAATAATAAAATAAATCAAATAACATACTGTATTTCAAGGAACGCTACGAATTGCTCATTCTATTAAGGTTCACTACATCGAAAAAAGAAAGATTCACTGTAACAAGGAATTCATTGAGCAGATTAATAGTCGTTGGCCTAATGTCGATTATATTTATACAGATGGATCAAAAACTTCAGATGTAACAGGTTTCGCGTTCTATCATTCTAACATAACTTATTTTCACACATACAGACTTCCTCGTGTAGCTTCAATATACACTGCAGAAATGATGTCGGCCATTCTAGCAGCAATGGAATACATTGTGACGCAGCAAAATCATCAGTCTATAATTTTCACAGACAGTAAAAGCTCAGTGGATAGACTTCACAACATACAGAAACACAAGAATGTGTCCGTATTAGGAATCGAAATAGTTAAAATTCACGAACAAATTTTCATGCAGAACAGAAATGTAGAGCTAGTTTGGATAAAAGGACACTCTGTTATAAAAGGAAATGAAATAGTAGATCAACTGCCAAACAATCAACTCAAACAGGAGAACAGTTGTTTCATCGTAGTATTCCCTACACTGACCTGAACCGAATTTACAAACTATGGGTATGGTCCGTATATATCCTTGGTTACTCTGGGTAGTAATTTGGCGGTCTGTATATACCAAACTCCTGAAAATTCGGTGACTATTGCCTGAAACTTCTATCTGTCACCAGATTTGAAGCTTCGAATCAAAAATCTAATATTTATTTCAAAAAAGGTCTTTGGGTCTGAAAGCTGTAACGGTTCAATTTGTCCACCCTGTAAATACTCGTTCAAAGTACGAGCATGTTAAAATAATTGCATATCTATCAGGAACTGGACAGCTCCGGCCAGTTTGAAAAACAGTAAATGATCCGAAAACCTCAACCCATCAGAGTATTGGGGGGGGACTGTCGGATATTTCAGCAGTTTTGCAAAGAGCACTGAAGTGTGTAGCGAGAAGACATATTTGTCGTGAAGCACATATTTATGTTGCAGAAAAAAAGAAACCTATTAACAATTAAGATCAGTAATTTCAATTTTCTTTTGAATGGGATCGACTAACACGATTTTCTATAGGTTTTTTGTACTGCCTGATGAGTTTTGCGTGTTGGCTCTGTGAAACGATAAGATCACGGTGAATACCGACGAAAAGTTAACTGTACGAATCGGCAGCGGAGTATACGTACTAGAAACCAGCGATCACTGGAAGTAATCCTGTTTTTTGGTCGAAAGGCGACTATCATACCCATACACCCACCAAATTGATTTTTCCAGCTTTCCCCCAGTCAAGGAGTAGAAAAGCGTTAGGCAAGTGTGGCCTGAGCGTTAACAACTACAGCGAAGCATTTTTTTGGAAAAGTAATTCCTGCAACCTGTTCAAGAATACCGTGACCTGCTATCATATAGTAAGATAAGTCAATCCGGAGCTCATGTGAGTAGATATAAAGTTTGAGTTGAATAATAACCCCGATAAGGGTTAATGTCCCTTTTAGTTATATGTATAAACTGTTAGTTACTGAAATTGCAATTTTTTTGTAATCTCCAAACAGCTGTTTGTGGAACTAATTAAGTTCTTACTACATTTTCAAATAAGTTACGTCCCCTTGTTGTCAGAGTCAAGCACTATTCCATCCCCCATAATATCATTTTGAAATCATTTATTATTATTATGATTATCATTGTACAGTCATTGTGTCAAAGTGTATTTATACGATTTTCTATATACACATTTTGCCTCTGAGGTAAAATATTTCCTAATTTATATTTTTTAATTAAAATATTTTTTAAATGAGATTTGTGTTCAATTCCAAGTTGTTCTGTCATCTGTTTTTTCCCTCCTCTTCGAAATCTTTATTTTGGCTGGCGCCCAGGTGTAGCTTGCGCCCCCGACACCTGGCTAGATTTATATAAGTAGGATTAGACCAGGACCCAGCTCTCCCAAAGGTAAGAGTTGCCAGGTAAGGCGTTTTTTTTGCTTTGGAACAATTTAGATCCAGACAAACGTCACAAAGTATTACATTTAATTGTTTTTTGAAGAAAAAATTATACTTTTAACAAATTTATTTCACATTGTTGACTGAAGACAAGTGACAAGGGGTCCGTATATGTGCAGCTGGTTGCTTGAAAACTCAGAAACCGCTATACTTACCGATCTGAAATGTTCGGCGATATACGGACCATACCCTATATTCGGAATGAACATGGCAAGACAGATTCACCTTTTCTGACAAAATTTCAAGTTGTTATTTCTGAAGATTACCGGTAAAAAATGGTTTGACCAAGAAAGTGACAGAAAATATATATTATTACAACGAACCGGATACGATCTTACCATACTCTCTATCCAGCCTACAAATTCAGAATTGGGCAGGTGGAGACCACTCAGTGTGTTTGTGGAGAGTACGGCGACATTCACCACATCATTCTAGAGTGTCTTCATATTCAAAATTTAAATTCATTACATTCGGATTTGAATTCAGAATATATGATTCACATGCATTTACTCAGTAATTTCTATCGGTTTCTGTGACTGCATATTTGTACAAATATTTCTCTTGAGAGAAGTTTTTCTTAAGCCTTTGTTTAATTTATGTTCATTGAGCTAATAATTATATTAAAACAAAATGTTCGAGAATTTTTGCTGAAATGAAATAGTAAAATCGACAATGTCGAGGTACCCTTTTCTCTAAATATTTTCACCATGCGGAAAATATGAGGCGAACATCTGACAGAAAACAACTACTTCCCTGGCTAATACCACGACGGACATTGAATTACATTTAATAGATATGTGTGCAATGTTTTTCCTAGAAGACACAGTTGCAATTGCTTATTGTAATCATACACATGATCCTTCATTTGGCTGGGGAAGAACACCTGCAGACGCGTTTCGCGGTTCTTGCTGCGTCAGTGACAGGGTAGGTTAGGTTAGGGTAGGTCGGACAACATTAGAGTCGTCCTGCCCCAGCCCAATGCATTATAATCCACTGTATGACTAATATTTCCCCACAAATGAAGCAGCGACTTACAGTAAAAGTCAGTAGCAGCGCCACCCGCGGGGAAACCAATAAGCAATCCTTGGTAGATAAGACACCAGGAAGTGAACAGAGTTCGAGAATTTTTGCCGGAGAGTATCAAATAAATGAAATAGTGAAATCGACAATGTCGAAGAACCCGTCCCTCCAAATATCCCTCTTACGAAAATGCTGAAATCTATGTATGATATAAATGAAATATTGTTTTACAGTCCCCCGAACTTTGAAATCTTTCTTGTGTTTCGTTTTCGAGATATGTGATAAGAAAGTTAACCACTAGGAAAGCAGTACAGAAATATGTGTAAAACATGAGTATTTCATGAACTGCTCTTACGACCGATTTGAAAAACGGAACACTTATTTTTTAATCAAATACGAAACTACTATCAAACTTTTGACCAGGTTCTTGAGTTTTGCACTCCAAGCTAGCACTAGCCGAGATTGGCATCTAGACAACACACAATACACTTGCTTTCAACAAGGACTGTGGTCGTCTATCGATTCCGATATTGGGTACTTGAGAAAAAATCCCTTATGAATCGATTCTATTCAAAATTGGTGTATTGAAGTTGGATATCATGATTTAATTTAAGAATTCAAGATGACGGATGATTTTTTTTTATTATCATGATTCAACTCCTTTGAAAATTTGTATAAAAAGGTTTTTGGGTTCGAGGATCATATTTTTCAAAAACAATTGAGAATCGAATATGGCAGATAAAAAATGGCGGACGAGTATTATGATTTATGATTATAGTTCGACTTGGTTGAAAATTCACACGTAGGGGTTTTTGAGTCAGGTGATCACGTTTTTCATCAAAATTTGAAAATTAAATATGTCAGCTTCAAAATGGCAGATGATTTTTTTTGATTGTGATTGGATTTATTTAAAAATTGATATGGATGGGTTTTTGGAATTGGAAGTCATAACATATTTCCAAAAGTTCAACTACAAGCAACGAAGTAGAAAGTTACTTTGTTAATGTAAATATATCTATGAGGGCTGGAGGGGAGGTATCACAAACAATATTTTTTTTTTAAAGTATCCCCTTCACCACATTAACTAATTTCTCTTTTTCGAAGTTATCGATTTTGAGATATTTGGTGTTGACTGAACCCAATTTGGTGACATAAATTCCACCATAATTTTCGAATAATTTTGGGAAGCGGTTTTCCAAAGGAATTCAATCCAGTGGAAATTGTAGTGACCGCCAAAAAGTATGTACCATATGGAAAAAAAAGTTTATTATTAGAGTATGGGAATAAATATTCTAGGGAAAAGTTTGTGCATGCCCGAAAACCTAAAAATCGATTTTGATTCAATTCTAAGCAACTTTTTCCAATAACTTTTTTCGACATCTTGTCATTTTACCCCTCTTTTTGCCTTTTCATAGTAGGTAATTGTTTTAAATTTGCCGCCATACCAGCGATCACGTGACATGTGCCAAAATCGATTTTTCGGTTATCGGATAAGCACAATTTTTTCCCCAGAACGTTTTTTTAATACTCTAATAATAAACTTTTTTCCCATTTGGTACATGCTTTTTGACGCTAACTGTATATTAAGCGTTTTTCATTAAAAAAATATAACTTGTCACACATTAAATGTGTGAGTATGTTGACAGTTATTTTTTGGTCATAGCTTCAGTGCTTTTTACAACTTTTATTCAAAGTATTTTTTCTATCCCAAATAGATATGCAGCCATCGTCTACCGACGTATTAATGTTGATAAACCCTGTATATAAATTGTGGCTGACCAGCTCTGACCCAAAACAAAATCGGCTGCCTGACTGACATAACTTTAATTTATATGCAATGAAGAATTTGTATAACAATTTTCACCCTTAGTAAATTCATGTCATTACCTCGCTAGATATGACAACTTTGATAGTGTAAGTTTTCATTTTAGCTTGAATGACCACATTATGTTTGTGTAAACAACTACTGTTATCACCTATTGAAAAAACTAGTTCACGTAAATTCAGAGAAATTTTTTGCCTCTGGCTCTTGGACTGTGACTAGTTTGTCCGACTTGTCTCTCAGAATGTAACAATTGCTAAGTTGCCAGCTTTCTTGGACGGCTGAGCCACCTGATTCTGTGTGTACACGTGAGTACACTCTGGGTAGAAACGACTGAGTCTACAAATATAGCCATTACTACGGAAATCCGAGCGGACAATTTCAAAACTTGACTACGAAGGTTAGGGAAGTACTACCTTAAATAATCTTTTATCACTCGAAAACACAAACGTATATAAAATATTATATAATCACCACACCAGATGTAAAATAAAATTGTGAAAATGAAACTTAATCAACTTAGTCATAGTATTATTATAAAGCCAATGTAACTGATTTTATCGGAGTTGAGAACACACTGTACAAATCGAATTTTGAAAAAAAAAACAAAAGAAAGAAAAACAAAAACGACAGAAACAAAAAAAAAACAGAACAAGGCAAAAAAATATAAAAAAACTTACCAAGAGAAATGAAAAAATAAATAAAAAATATATTCATAAATAAATACATAAGTATATATTTTACGTCGGTGAAGCACGAAATAACTTTTTAAAAAATAATTTTATTTGATACAAAACTCAAGTCGAAACTCTTATAACTTGGTTTTTAATTTAGTTCAATTTTGAAAGTGTTTCTCGAATCAGCCTCTGAATAAGACTGTCTGTGAAAATAATCTCAAGACAGTTCGCAATAATAATTCCTTATCGCTTTCCTTGAATAGAACAAAGGAATGCTTGAGACAGAGTTTCCTGTTAACCTTGCAAGAAAGTTGCAATGGCGTCGTTTAAATAATATTCAATAATTTTTATAAGTCCATAAGAATTTTTATTATATCTGATTGAATAATAAAAATTCAATGCAAATTATTAAGTTTCAGTTATTTCAAGTTAGATGAGCCTCTTGTAAATACAAAATACAATACTTAAGTCATTATAAAATCAATAACACAATATGAAATGAATATCATTAAGTGAATATAATATAAAAAATAATAAATGCAATCATATCTTCTTGAAAGTTCTTCGTGACGTCGAAGCCAATGGGGTTGACGGGGTCTGGAAGACTATTTCTTCTGATCCATTGTCATATACTGGGTTAAATGGATCGAGGGCTGTCTGGAAATCATCGACCTGACATTACAGTAGTTGAATATCTGGGAACAGCATCCCCTAGGTTGATGTCCATCGTCTTGTACAAATTTCTGTCATATTCCCGTAGTTTTTCTTGGTCAATATTCAATTCATCCAAATTCAGGTGATTTATTTGGACAGGCTTAATGACTGGAAGATCTTCTCATTTTGGAAGATGGTTACAACAATCATATGTTATTTCAGGAATGTAGAGCTGAAGTTTCAGAGTTTTGTTGTTATCTGAACTTGCATACACTCTAGTAGTACCAATAAAAACGCTACACTTTGATTCTAACGTCAATAGTGAGTTTTCTTGAATAATTTCTGTTTCTGAATTTCTACCTGGACATGTGGTTGTTACAGGTAGCTGATTGGATACTGTCAATAGCCATTTATCATCCCCTAATTTCTGAACATTGTAATCTTCTACACCGATTACAAACTTTGTCACAACTTCACAGGGTGATTCATGTGAAAGTGCCTTTGGAAAATGATTGTAACATATTCGTATTTCGTTCTCGAATATCTCGGAACATTCGTCTTGCAATTGCTGCATATTTATAAATGGGTAAAACAGTGTGAAAAAGGTTAGTTTCAGGATCTTTGGTTGGGACTGAGTAAATATGATAGAAATCAAAATCTGAGTTTTCTACCAATATGGAATATGTAGAAAAAAAATTACTTTCATTTGTCTGAAAAGCTTCAAGCTTTATTAAAGAAATTATTTCTGAAATATGTTGATGTGTTGGGCTAAAAGGTAAATTACCGTGAGATAAAATCATCGGAATTTTTGTCAGTTGTTCAATTAAGAGGTTTGGATCAATTACTGAAGGATGTAAGATTTTCAATCTTGCAAATGGAAATGCAACCGTAGACACGTGTTTCGTACTTAAGTGCTCATCAGTACGGTAAAATCAAGTGCAAAAGATATGCACACTTGGATGTAAAATCGGAAATGGAAAGTGGCATAACAGGAAGCCAACCGCACATTTGTGGCATTTGGCTAGGAGACCTTGTATATCACAAGGCAACAACTAACATAGCCACAGAGTCAGCTATAGCTACCTGAGTGACAATCCTACCCACGAAAATATAAATTAAGATGGATAATATATATATATATATATATATATATATATATATATATATATATATATATATATATATTATTTTAAAAATATTTGGGTAGCAGTCAGTTGACCAGTTTAATTATATATTCTTCGTTTTTTTAAAATCGAGCTTTCGAAAATCTTTATTTTCTTTGTCAAGATTTTAACTACAATATAAAATGGATGAATAAATGGTGTTTTAACAGTTGATTAATACTTACTAACGTGAAATTAAAAGAAATTTACATCATTAACAAACATGAAGAATTAGTGACACTTGAAAAATACAGACAGGTAGGAACGCACTGACAGAAAGATGAGTGATAAATATACATATATAGGATGATAAAAACATAAAAATTGTGAAGATGAATAAAATCTAAAAAATACAAAATAAATTCAAGGTGGGCGACTATTGGAGAAAATCTGTTTACTTCTGTGTAAAATGTACGTGTATATAGAACTCAAATCTTTTATGTCAGTTCTTTTGTTGAATGTATTAGTTTTGTTATTGATGTGAACCATAAAAGATTTGAGTTCTATATACACGTACATTTTACACAGAAGTAAACAGATTTTCTCCAATAGTCGCCCACCTTGAATTTATTTTGTATTTTTTAGATTTTATTCATCTTCACAATTTTTATGTTTTTATCATCCTATATATGTATATTTATCACTCATCTTTCTGTCAGTGCGTTCCTACCTGTCTGTATTTTTCAAGTGTCACTAATTCTTCATGTTTGTTAATGATGTAAATTTCTTTTAATTTCACGTTAGTAAGTATTAATCAACTGTTAAAACACCATTTATTCATCCATTTTATATTGTAGTTAAAATCTTGACAAAGAAAATAAAGATTTTCGAAAGCTCGATTTTAAAAAAACGAAGAATATATAATTAAACTGGTCAACTGACTGCTACCCAAATATTTTTTTTTAAAATAACATTGTCACAGTCACGAAATTATTCAATCATATATATATATATATATATATATATATATATATATATATATATTTATAGAAAAGGGTAGTCTTGTTTGCTGACTAGTTAGGAAATGAGTTTTTAATATTTGGGATATGCAGCAGGCCAATAAGAGTACTCTAATACACAGATTCTAAGCTTTCAACAATTTTTTATTGTCATCTTCAGGGAAGCTACAATATGGAAAGACATTTTTGAGATATTTGTAAAGAAAAACCAAGAATCAACTTACAGTGTTGTGAGGTTGTGTGGCGTATATGTTAAAATCATTCATAATATATGGACAGAACTGGGAATAAAACTTCATTGGTACCACATAGGGTTAATTTGGGGGCGAACACATTACTGATGATACATTTTAAAATGGATTTAAAAAAAATTTTTGTTTGTTTGTTAGTACTAAAAGCACATGCTGTACCTTGAGGAGGCAAACAACCGCGCAAGAGAATAATTTCAAATAATGACATGTGACACATGACATGACCCTTCACGGAATCGTGCCATGTTGCCACGTGAAGTGGGGGTGAATTGTTTTTACAGTTTTGTGATGGAGGATGGAGATACATGGAACATTAATCTATGAAAATTGTGAATTATTTGAAAAGATTGATTTATTATGAGAAAATATTGTACCTGACAGATGACATGAAACAACAAGGAAGACACTCTTAAAATCATCAATGGTAACTGTAGGCGGATTGTAAAAAACTAATATAAAACATGAATGATTTCCAAGAATTCTTCCGGCTACTATATCAATGCTTGGTGTTGTAGAAATAATGAACGATAGATCTATAGGTCTAAATTTTAAATGACTACGGAAGGCAAGAGCTGCCCCTCCTGCCTTTGTTGTATTTGTCTCACTAAATCGTCTGTCACAACTTAGAATATTATACAAGGTCCGGAAAAAGTTCGGCATCAAACACGTCAGGAGAGAGCCACGTTTCAGTTAAGCACATTACATCTATTTCTCTGGAAAAAAACCGAATTATGAAAAGCACTTAATTTGGAGGGGGGCGAAGATTCTTCTAAAAATTCAGTTTTTCGAATGCCATTGAAATGCTTTATTTTTATATTAGTTTCTCCATTGTTTTTCCTTTGTAGAAGCTCCTGTTTGACTTGCTTGCACAATTCTAGCTGTTTTGGGGTTTTATCAAAGGAAATGGAAATATGTTTAAATGGAGAGTTTTTCAGATTGGCGAACTTTTTAATCAACTCAAAACCTCTTCGTGGCTACACAAACTGATTTTAATTGGACGAGGAGCTCTCCTGTCCTTATCAAATTTTCCCAATATGTGCATCTTGGTGATGGAACTGATATCTAGCGATATATGAATTTTGTCGTTAGAAGACTTCTTGAACAACTTCTTCGAACTGGATGTTATTAAGTGACGCACTTTCATTAGGTTTACCATTCCTCACTTCATCCTGGAGGGCTACTATAGCTGCTCTCAATGAATTTATATCATTGCCAATTTGTTCGCATCTGCCACATGTCCAATTAACTGATTATTTTTGAATTTTTTGAAGCAAAGATATATCAGTATTTTATGAAGGTGTGATGGAATATAATAATCTTTATCGTATCATTGAATATTAAGCTCCCTTTAAGTCTTCATTACAAACTATCAACATAATAACTCAGAACAAGACATAATACATTAGTTACAATATAATATATTAGTTACCTCATAATACCCTAGATACCAAATGGCACGCTGAAATAACAATAACGTGACATAACAAAAGTTGTTGATTTTATTTTTACATCATCGTTGTCAATGATACGATAAAGCTTTGAATGTAACTTATTACTATGGAATTTAAATAAATCTCGGACGTTGCACAGGCGACTCGGCACAATCTCTTTACATTAATAGCTAAAAATGGACCAAGGTGCTGCTTTGGTTGAGGGGCTGGAGTTCAGATGGCGCCCGTGGTTTAGTGAACGCTAGACTGCGGGCGGTGTCTCAGCTTCTGCCTTTACATGAAGATGTTGCTGAATCATTTGTTGCAAACATTAGTTATTGTCTACAGAGACCTACCCTATACTGATGAGGGCAAGAACCCAGAAATCGATCTATAGGTGGTCCAAAATCCAAATGTTTCAATGCAATTGCGGAGACATCCTTGTAGGACCCTGCACGGAAATTCATTAGATGTAATTCAACGTTCGTCGTGGTATTAACCAGGAAAGTAGTTGTTTTCTGATGGATTAACGACCCAATTATTCCTATTATATAGGATTATGGCAGTAAGCGTCGTCCTGGTAGTGCAGGACATCTTGTTTCTCTCAAAAAATTAAATCAATATGGAATATCATATTGAATACACCAGAATGATAAAGAAATAAATGTATGATGGTTGAATTCATCTAACAGAATCGAATCAATACAATGTAATATTGAAATCATCAAATATTTGAAAACACTGGAGTCTGAATCTCAGTTTGCAACAAATTGAAGTTATCAGTGCCAAATTTCAAAACCCCAAAAAATTAAATCAATATTGAATATCACATTGAATACACCAGAATGATAACGATAGTTACTGTATGAATTTCAAACAAAAAATGTAATCTGACCACATTTACCTTTCAAAGAATATGCAATGAATTTAAATTGCTTGCATCAACGTTGATTTAAAAAAAACACTGCCCGGACAAATACTTCAATAACTATTGAATTACCTCTAGGTTCTACAGTACCAGACAAACACACCTCTGACTAATACTCAGCCAACTATTGAATTACCTTTGGGTTTTAGAAGAACAGACACTAAAAATAAAAAAAAACCTATATCTTTACATAAAATCATTGATATTCGACAGGAAATAATGACGGACAATGAATTACTGTATAACATTTCTCAAAGAAATTATCAAGATGCAGTTGCAAGTACCTACTGTTTTAAACAGTAAATTGCCTCCTGACATGGTCGACTATAGACCAGTTTTAAGGTACCTCGGGCGGCACCTTGAAGCTGACAATGTCACGACCACATCATTCACTACTCTGGCTTTTGATTCAGTCAGATATTGAAATAAAGACGTGCAATGAGCCAGTCCCTACTCACCACTTGAACAACTTTAAAATCACTTCAAAACCAAACATTGGGTTATGGTTAGTACATCGGATTCAGACCAGCTCTAAAATTTTATAAATACAGAATTTCCTGTACTATTGCCACGAAGGACATGCTCTCACACAAAACTCACTTCATATGCAGATGATACAGCTGGATTGATACAAAAAATCGAGTCGAAAGTAATCTGCCAAGTATAATAACTAGCTAACAGTTCAGAAATACAGAATACAGAGTTCAGAAATTTAAGAACACCAATTCCTATCTACTTTCCATCGGCTATCACGATGTTCTCTAAATCAAACCGGATTTTCCTTTTCGTGGGAACCAGAACTTAACAAAAACTGATTTCCTAGCAATTCAAGAAATGAAAACTATCCAAAACACCAAAACTACGTCAACAAAGTTGGTATTTTCAGGAGTACAAAGTGTATCCTGACCTCAGATCAATAAAAAACCCTGGATAGGCCCGATGCTATGTACACACCATATTCAATGAACCAAAGACAATTGTGTTTATAAACATTCACCTCATACCTCTTTTGTTTTGAAACATCTACTCTCTGTTGTCCACTTGGTAAAAAAATATTTATAGGATTTTGGTAGTTATCAATCAATGCGTAATCAGTCATATTTTATCTTCAGATTTATTATTCTAAAAGTTCCAGAGAAATATCAATTTCCAAAGAGATGGAAAAAAATCTTCTAAGCAGAAGATATATGATACATGTCATTTTCAACTGATGAAATACACTGAGCACTATAAAAATTTCTAGCGGTTATCAGAATTTTCTCACACAGCAATTCCTCTGTCGAATTACTGCTTCGCAAAACAACCGATAGCCACCTTGAATTCAGTGGCGTCGCATATATAGAACAGAATGTATTTGTATAATAGAATATTGAAGTGAAATAGGTATTAATAATACATAATTCATACATATTGACGAGAAGTTGAATATGGTGTGATCAAATGAAATAGTTGGCCAAATTTTGACCACCAAACAATATTTTTTAATACTATGAATGAGAAGTTATTTCTGAATGTTTAACAATTTGTTCAACTCATAAATAAACTTGAGACATATGTATATCTGGGAATGTAAAATTCCACAACAATTATTAGAGTGGTATTCATGTAGTCCAAATTAATCATCAATTGAAAAGTAGCAAGTACCAGTTGAACCTCTTATTTTTAAACTACAGTCTTTATGCAGTCAAGTAACAATCTAGTACGCGGGTGACCACTGATTAGTCAACATGACGACGAAAGATAAACCTAATATATAACCTTCTATCAGACAAAATTCGTGACTGCCATGCTTATAGGAAGTGTGGTTTATTTTAAGTGGAACGTGGATATTTACAAATGAAGTGTAGAAGAGTGAATAAATTAGTTCGTCTAAAAAAGATAAACCTGTATCATAATCTATGTCCAATGCAAAAATGGTGCGAAATCTGCAAAATTATAACACGCTGTACTATAAAACTTATTGGTAGGAAACATAGCCAAGTTCTCAATTTCATCATATGAAATGTCGAATAAAACTCCTTGTCAACAATTCGTGGAATCAGATCATAGACATTAAAACTGTATGGACTGGGCATGAGATAGAGACAATTGAGGACAGAGTAACAACAAGGATGGAGTAATTATGGGAAAATGTCTATAATCCCGACTGCGAGAATTTGATTAAGATCCCGAATGCCGTTTGGCAGTCTCCAAAAATATTTGCAAACCCGACTGAGAACCATTATTACGAAATGAAAATTCTGACCTATTATTGCACCATTCAAGAGACGAGACAAACATGTGATAAAATAATAGAGATATATTGCAATAACGTCTTCATTTATGAGGAGATATTAGTTTTACAGTGGATTATAATTCATTGGGCTGGGGCAGGACGACTCTAATGTTGTTCGACCTACGTCACTGATAAGAGATAAGAAGCTCGAAACGCATCTGCAGGTGGTGTTACCCAGCCAAACGAAGGATAATCTACTGTTTAATTACATTAAGCATTGCAAAAATATCTTTTAGATGCAGTTCAATGTCCGTCGTGGTATTAAATAGGGAAGTAGTTGTTTTCTGTCATGTTTGCCAGTTTCATCGCACGAGACCAGAGCAAACAATTAATCGGAATGTTGAGTTGATTCGAACAGGGAACAGATGATGGCTTCAGAGCTGTCTGTGTTGACCAACCCTTGCATTGATAAAATAAACTAATCTGCAGGTGGTGTCCCTGTACGAATCAAAACAAAATTCTGGTAGTTTATTGCAGGGAGCACTTGTAATTTTTTCCTCTGCAGTGAGTAGTTATTTTTTGACAGGTATTTGCCATAATAAGACTACGTCGGTGTGTATTTTAGAGTAAAAAGGGTGAAACATCGGTCGGAAAAGACTGTCGTTCATTTGGATTGTTGATACTCATTACACAAAAATAGCTTTCGTCATACTGAAGAAGATTAACAATGTATGACTTGTATGAAGCGAAAGAACTGAAATATCGAGTTAAACTCCAAAATTCCGACTTTCATGTCGGAAAAATAAAATTACGACTTCAAAGTCGGAATTTCCGAGTTTAAAGTCGGAATTTCCGACTTTGAAGACGGAAAAATAAAATTCTGACTTCAAAGTCGGAAATTCCGTCTTTGAAGTCGGAATAATTGAAGACAAAAAACTATGTGGCCCTTAGACGCTTTCGTAGTATTCACACAAAATGTTTCAAATATTTATTTATTCGATACATTACCAAGCATTTTCAATAACAAATAACAGCAGATCATACTACACCTCATAAGACTTGACGGAACCAAAATTGAAGAAATTTCAGAGGTAAAATTCCTAGAAATTTTTATGGATAAAAACCTCAAGTGGCATAAACATGTAATATACTCAACTATCAAAATTAGAAATTTGATTCAAACAAATTTTTATTTTAGAAAAATAAGCAATTAGAATTCTGGCCATCTTCAATTCAGGTGATTCTTGTCAAGAATCATTGTATGACATGAATATTTTTCCAGCAACTAAAGTATATTTATATACAGGATGAGTTAGAATAAGATCGACAAACTCTAAATACAGCAGGGTTCAAAAATATCATTATATTTATACAAATATCATATCACATGATATATACCGGATATATACCGATATATATATATATATATATATATATATATATATATATATATTTTTAAATTTAGTTATTTAATTAAAAACAGCTTTGGTTTTGGCATTTTGAATAAAAATCACAACTAACTCAACACCTTAACAGTCAACACAGAGGGGAAACCATTTTCAATTCAATAAATAAAATTATCGAATATATCGGATATCTATCAAGTTATAAATATCATGATATATATCACTAGATATAATATCCTCCGAACCCTGAAATACAGATTCCTAACCTCATTTCGAGGTGAAAAGTTTCTATCTAGGTATGTCCTAAAATGGATCCCCTCTGAGATAGAGGGTGTCAAAAGTACGAAAAATATTTAGATTCCTTATTTTTTCTCCAACACTCCTGAGGGAAAACAATTTAAATTTGGTACACTAATCATGGTTTATCAACGTGATAATGGACACGTTTTCATTTTTTCAAAGAATCATCGAACTAGGTATCTCTAGAAATAAAAAAGTTATAGGACTTTGAAGTTGCACTTGGAATAATATTTTCATTACAGGTGACCTCAACGAGGCGGCGGAGTACTTACAAATTCATTGGTGTGCGTCGTGTTTTGTTCATTACATGATGGCTGAAATTAAAAAAATCGCCTACAAATATTGTATTGTCCCTATGTGTAAAAGCACGATACTTAAAAACCCCAATACATTTTTTTTCGTGTACAAAATGACATGAATAAAAGGAAGAAGTGGTGCAAACTAATGAGGCGTGACTTAATTGGACCTTACTGCATACGTGTGTGATGATCATTTTGATGTAAGTACCTATTATAGTGTGGTTGGTATTAAGGCGAAGTACCTAATGGAATTTTGTATACGGAAGTACCAATAGCACAGATTGAGTAACAATAGAGCGGCCTTCATAATCCGAGACCAAAGACGTTACGCGCTAAATAAGTAAACTTAAATAATCTATTTCTCAATAATTTTTTTACGGATTTAAAAAATGTTTTCACTGATATATTAGTTTTAATCTGTATTTTAATTCCATCGCGTTAAATATAGTATTAACAACATCACTGAACTTGTCCATTTTGAAGTTATAAATTTTACTTTTTGTAAACCAGTGGCGTAGTTACAATGGTATGTGGTCATATTTTCCTTCATATTTTTTTTGGACAAGTGAAGGGACAAATAATTAAGCCTTTGACACCAGTTAGGTTCATCGATACTTGAGTAAAACTCCATTTTTCCATTCATCATGTTATTTAATTAGTACCATTTGTCCGACCGTTTCAATTGTTTTTTAGGTTTGAATCATATATACAGTGTGACCCATTTAAGATGGAAGCACCCTTCTAAAACTTACATTTTTCAACCGATTGCAATGATTTTTTTTTTCGTCAGGTAGACATTCAAAAAGTCCACCAGGACACCAAATTTCATGAATAAATCTCCATTTCCAGGGCCAACTTATCTTATTTTTCAAGGTAAAAAATCTAAAAAAATTACTAGCGATTTTTTTATAAAAAATCTGACTACACCACTGGATTCGCGACATTTTCAAATGGTTCATATGCAAATTACGTTGAAATGCGTCAATCAATAAAAAAAGTTTCATCGAGATCTGTTCATAAATAAAAAATTATAAGATAATAAAATTTGAGAAATAAGTTAATGGAATTTCATGAAAATGTCATTTTATCTCATGATTTTTATTTATCAACAAATTTCAATGAAATTGTAGAAAGTGATATTTCGAGACCACAGAACTCATAATTATATCTTATGACTAGAATGCGTTTCAAATATGGCGGATGAACAAATCATGCATAACCTGCAACACTGTAATGTCCTCTTCACAGTAGCGGCGCATAAAATAATGGGCGTATCATAGGGATGGAAAATGGGTTAGTTTTCTTAAAAATGAGAAATTGCATATTTTTCTTTGCCTTTCTGCAGGAATTACCACAATCCTTAACAAAACCCTTCATCATATAGAACGGCGAACGGCTAATATTACGATATAATCAATAAATAAACATTTACTTATCGTCCACTCGTGTTGAAAAAATAAAGAATCAACATTCAACAGTGACGTGACAACGCCGCTCTGTTTACAAACAAACTGGCAAGCTTAACCGACAGACGTCCTATAGATTCTACTCGTTTCCTCTTGGAACTACAAGAAATGACGTATGTGTTTACTTAGTAAAAGTTGTCCTCTTTGCGGATGCCCACGATTTGTTCAAGTTTAGGGTAGCCGACGATACATGAAGCGCGTTCTAGTCATAAGATTTAATTATGAGTTCTGTGTTCGAGACTCCCTCAATCCGGTTGTGTAGTCAAAGTTTTGATAAAAGTTATGAAATTGAATTGGTGGGTTGATTGATTTTTCAAATTTCATTCCCTTATAACTTTTTTTATTGATTGACGCATTTCAACGTAATTTACATATGAACCATTTGAAAATGTTGCGAATTCAGTGGTGTAGTCAGATTTTTTATAAAAAAATCACTAGTATTTTTTTTAGATTTTTAACCTTGAAAAATAAGATAAGTTGGCCCTGGAAATGGAGATTTATTTATGAAATTTGGTGTCCTGGTGGACTTTTTGAATGTCTACCTAACGAAAAAAAATCATTCCAATCGGTTGAAAAATGTAAGTTTTAGAAGGGTGCTTCCATCTTAAATGGGTCACACTGTATATACCGGGCAACCCAGGTTAAACCGCCAAATGTTCAGAATAGATTTTTTTAGGTGAAAATAGGATGTTTTCTTTATATAAGCATATGTCCTAACTTTCGTTTTCGACATACAGTGTCAAAGTTTTCATAAAAAATCAGTTTTTTATTCATTACTCAAAAACCTTTCGGTTGATTTTGATAAAACTCAGTAGGTTTATTTGCGGTGATGGAATGCTCATTTTGATGCACCTAGAATTAAAAAAAGATTTTTTTTAACTCTTTTTTTTTAACTTTCACACCCTATATCTTGAGAACGAAGCAAGTTTTGACACATGCACAGAAAAAAATCTGATTTTCACCTAAAAACCGATACTGAACATTTGGCGGTTTAACCGTGGGGAACCCTGTATATATACAGTGTGTTGCAATTTACTAAGCCTCACCCCCGTATTTCTGTGGATTTCGGAAATTTAATATATTTTTTTTTTTCAATACGTACTTCTCGTCAGGTCAAAAAGTGTCATCAATCACCTTTTCATGACCTACTACGACCACAGAATGCATGCCAAAAATTGAGCAAAATTTTGAATAGGGCATTCGATTCGAACCATTCTGGAATACCTTCATGTAAAATTTCAACATGATATCTTTTAAGTACGGGGTATTTTCTATACCTGTTACAATTTTCGAAAAAGGAAATATTTCAAGTCATTCTGTATAAAAAATTCCGTGTAAATTGGAATGAATTGAGGCAAGGGATCGGATTCAGACGATCTGTTTATGATTGTTAATAAAAACACACGATTTCCACACCTTCTGAGCAAGTTATGTCCTACTCTTCACAATTGTCCTCTTCACAGTGCCACAATTCATCGTCGCAACTCTTCTTCAGTACATAGTCTAGTTTCATGAACATTCTGTTTAATATTTCCCCAAAAGATTGACAAAAGAAGTGACACATTGTATATTGAACGTTTCCCCGCGAACTCTGCTTTATAATTAGTTGGAATGAAAATTTAAAATATTTCTATTTTCGAAGCGGCCTAATTTCACATTCCATTTCTGAATCAGTCGACAAATTATTTAAGATGAATGAGTTTCTTGAAAACTTTAAAAACTATTCAACGATTTTCGATGACAGTCAAAGTTGGAATTCTAATCAGAAGGAAGAAAAACGACCATAACTTTGTATTTCTTTAATATTTTATAAAAACAACTTCCAATCCACCAAAAATACATAACAACCCTTTCAAAACAATATCAAGGATTACTACATAAATTACAAATTTAAAGTTCATTCAACAACACCCTTTCTTGAACTCAAATCTGTAATTCAATTCATTCTTTCAAATTATATTTCTCAATACAATTATTAAACTTTAATATATACATAATGATTTTGTGAAAGAATCGGCTATCATTTCATCGGTAGGGATATATTTGACTGAAATGTTTAGTTCTTCGACATGCTGCCTAAGAAAGTGACGACGTATGTCAATATGCTTCGTCCTCTGACGAAAACCTGAAGTTGATGCCAAGTCAACAGCTCCCTTGTTATCACAATAAATCGTAATGGGTTTCTCAACAAGTGATGGCCAAATTTCAGCTGCTAAACTACGAAGCCACAAAACTTCTTGACAAGCTGTTCAAAGTGCCATATATTCAGCCTCAGTCGTTGACAATGCCACTGTTCTTTGGTGTTTGCTTGCCCACGATATTGGTCCTCTTTGTAACATAATGATGTATCCAGAAATAGAACGACGGTCATTTGATTCACTTGCCCAATCTGCATCACTATAAGCAACCAATTCAGTGCATTTTTCTCCGCTATATTCCAATCTGTAGTTGATTGTACCATTCAGATAGCGAAGTACTCTTTTGACGGCTGCTCAGTGAGCTACTCCAGGATTTGAATTGAACTTACTGAGAATGCCAACAGCATGTGCAATATCGGGTCTCGAAACTTGAGCTGCATACAAAAGACTACCAACGGCTTCTCGGTAAGGTACATTTTTCATTTTAGAAATGTCATCTTCTGTCACTGGTGACATTTCGGCTGATAACTTCTGATTTGGATCCATCGGCGTTTTTACTGGCTTCGAATCAGACATATTGAACTTTCGGACGATAACTTGAACGTATTCTGATTGATCTACCCACAATTTACCTTGTTGGCGATCTCTGGTGATTCTCATGCCAAGACATTTGGAAACTTCATTGAGATCCTTCATATTGAATGTGCTCATGAGTTCGACTTTCGTACATTGCATAAGTTGTCTATCGTTCGAAAAAATGAGCAAATCATCAACGGTACCCTTTTGTATCATCGCAATATCCAACAAATAACATTTCCTTTGATTTTGTATCCCATTTATTTCTATTTTCTTTCGGTACATGAACCATGGCTTTACAGCCGAATATTCGGAGATGACTAACATCTGGTTTTTCGTTATTCCATACTTCCTCGGGAGTTTTTCGTTGTACATTATTTGTAGGTGTACGATTTATCAAATAAACGGCAGTAGAAACTGCTTCAGCCCAATATTGTTTGGATAATCCAGCGTCATGCAACATTGTTCAGGCTTTTTCAACTATTGTACGGTTCATTCTCTCGGCTACTCCATTTTGTTGAGGTGAGTAAACTGTAGTAGTTGATGTCTCGTTCCTGAATTCCTCAGAAGATTACTGGTTGAGTAGTTAATGTATTCTTTTCCATTATCTGAGCGCAATATTTTTATTTTCTCATTTCGTTGTGTCTCGACGAAGGTTTTGAATTCTTTGATGGTTTCATAAACTTGACTCTTCTGCTGCAGAAAATATACGAATACTTTCTTGGAATGATCGTCAATGAATGAAAGAAAATATTTTGAACCTCCTAAGGCACTTCCATTGGTCCACAAAGGTCAGTATGCACCAAGTCCAAAATTTCATTCGCTCTTTTTCCAGAGTATTTGAACGGTTTTCGATGCTGTTTCCCCATCACGCAGCTTATACATAGATCTGCATTACTCACTGGGAAACTAAACCCGGTGACAAGGTTTTGTAGTAAATTCATGTTCTTCCTACTCATATGGCCTAATCTACGATGCCACAGTGCTCCATTATTGGTTTTTTGAGAAAGATTCGCTGATTCTCCTGGACGGTCCAGTTTGAAAATTCCATTATATTCAGATGCGGTGGCCAAGAGATATCCTTCTGTGTCAAAAATTTGGCAACTTTCATTACTAAACTGCACAGTGTGGCCATTTTTGATGATACGGCTCACTGATAATAAATTGATAGAAATATTTGGCACATATAAAACATCTTGAACCTGTATTTCATCTGCCTTGTCATATTTCGAAACTGCTATCGTAGTTTCTCCTATACTTTCTGCCACATTTTTCCATTGTTTGCTGTAGAAATTTCTGTCTCACAGGATAAAACAGTTCCTTCTTTCAACCACTCTTTATTGAAAGTCATGTGTGAAGATGCACATGAGTCCAAGTACCATGCTTCTCTGTCTGGGATATCTGTTGCGTAACAGACCAGGAAAGCATTAATTGACTTTTTCTTTGGTTCTCCTTGATATGAAGACTTCTTTCGTTGAGGATTTCTACAGTCCTTACTAAAATGACCAAATCTGTTACAGCATCGGACGTTGGAAGAATTCTGAGCTTGTCTATGATGTTGACTTCTGTTATTTCTTGTTAACAAAGCAGTATCTTCGTTCATTTGTCTGGCATTTTTACGGGACGGAACTTCTTACTGAAGAACAATTTTCAAATTGAGTTGAGATGAGCGTACGTAGTAACCCTACTTTGAATATGTATATAGTTGACAGGCTCTATGGCAAGGATGATCTTTGATTTAGCTTTGGTGATCTTTTTCAAATTCTCTTCGGTACCAAGTATGCAATCCTATAAATCTTCGTGTTCTAGATATGCTTGCATTGCAAACTTCCAGGTTGAGAAGTTTTCACGGCCAATAAGCTTTTCCATTGGTGGTATATTGCTGCTGGATGACATACTGTTGCGTTTAAAAATCTTCTTTTTACTGCTTATACTCAAAACTGGATCAGCTTCAAGGACTTTGACAACTTGTCACTTTTTTTTTTTGAAACCTTTTTGGTCGAAATACAGTATCTTCCTTAGAATCGTGAAAATACTTATCGATTTACTCTAAACGATATTAACTGAATGCGATCACTGGGCCCATAACCAGTTGGAATTCTAATCAGAAGGAAGATAAACGACCATAACTTTGTATTTCTTTAATACTTTATAAAAACAACTTCCACTCCACCAAAAATACATAACAACCCTTTCAAAACAATATCAAGGATTACTATATAAATTACAAATTTAAAGTTCATTCAACAACAGTCAAGGCTAACATTATTATTGCTACAACGGTGTGAGAATATTTCTTTATCTCTAGAGAGAGAATTTTAGTATTTTGTTATTGAATTTGATTTCAAAAATGGCGTATACTGCGATAATCGTGGAGAAAGTAACATCAGTACGTCAGATAGTAAACTGAAATGCCAACAATTTCAAATATTTTGTGTTCAAAAGTTCTGAATGGCAGGCCATGAAAATATTGTATAAGATTGTCTTATATTAATCTTTGACAGTATGCTCCATACTGTGAACAAGTTATTTATAATCACCGATCTGACTTATTTGTGGAACTTAATGGAAAGACAAAAACTCACTTTACCAGAAAACATTTGTATCGTTAGATTAGTGGGGGATAACGTTATGTAATACAGAGCAGCCGCTGTCGAGTTCAACAGAAGATACCCAAATCGTTACCCTATATACCACAAAATAGTTTCGAGAATAAATAAACAATTCGAACTAACTGGTAATATAGCAGATTCGACAAGAAGGGGTCAAGAAGGAAGAATAACTGCAAATGAAGATGCTATTTTAGAGAGAAATGCAGCTGATCCTACTACTAGCGTCAGACAAATAGCTCTCGACTTTGGTCTGGTGATACTGAAAGGAGAATAGAGTTCTATTTGTGGTCCCAAAGTTTTTATCTAAATGATAATAACTTCCTCAAGAACATTTTGAAGTAACATTTACAACAAATGGGGTAGTTACATCTCAAAATTCGAGATACTGGACATCGAAAAATCCTGATTGAGTCATCAATTGTAGAAATCACTATTCTGAAAAATTGAATGTATGGTGTGGAATTTTAGACACCAGAATTATTGGCACATTATTCTTTGATGGAACGATGAATGGTGAAACGGATCTAAATTTCTTGAATAACCAATTATGGGACATTCTCGAAGAAATCCCCATAAATGTTGGTACAGCTATCATTTTTCAATTGGATGGTGCTTCCATCCATAATGCTGGTAATGTACGAAGATGGTTGAACCAAAAATTTCCACTGAAATGGATTGGTCGCATAGTCTGTTAATTCATTGGCCGCCGCGTTCGCCGCCGCGTTCGCCCTCTGGATTTTTACTTTTGGGGAAATATCAAACAGAAGGTTTATAAAAGTAGACCAAGGACCAAAGAAGAGTTGCGACGAAGAATTGTGGCAGTTTGCAGAAAAATATCATCAGGAGAACTGCGAAGAGTTGGACAGAACTTGCGCAGAATGTACGAAAAATGTATAGAACATGAAGGGGGATATATAGATTATAATAGATATAAAGATTTAGAAATATTGGTTGCTCAGTTTTTCATCTGCTTGTTTGATACATATTCTATTTCTTCATGTTTGTTTTCAAAATTTGTTAATATTTAAAAATTAATAATTTGTGTGGAAATAATGTGTTTTTATTAACAATCAGTAAACAGTTCGTCTGAATCTGACCCCTTGCCTCAATTCATTCCAATATACACGGAATTTTGTATACAGAGTGACATGAAAGATTACAGGTATAGAAAACACCCCGTAAAAAATATCATGATAAAATATTGCATGGAGCTATTCAAGACTGGTTCGAATCGAATGTCCACACCAAAATTTTGTTAAAAAAATGTCTTACTTTCGTAGGTCGTGAAAAGGTGATCGAGAAGTTCATACTAGAATGAAAAAAAAGATCAATTTGAAATCCACAGAAATACAGGGGTGAAGCTCAGTAAAATGCAACACACTGTATATTATTATTATTAACAAATTTCATCAGCAAAGAGATATAATGCTCAATTAAATTACTTCTACTACTAATATACAAAGAGCTTGTCGAACCCTTCTCCACTAAGGAATATTATTGTGGAGTGGTCTAAACAGAAACACACTAAAACAATTGAACATCATTTAAAATTATATCCTGAAAGTAATTCTACCCAATATAATTAAATTCAAACAAGTTATGCAATAATCAATCTATTTCTATATTTAGTTTTTATCCCTCTGCACCTTTGATTTTAAGAACAATATAATTCATAATCTTGTTGATCACGAATACACTAGACAAAGCATAACCAACAACCTCATACAAAACGCGTTTATCCACAAAATTAAACCCATTGATTCATTAGTAACTTATTACATAAGACTTCCTACCTCCTACCTACCAATATTAAAATACCTGAGATATGTATCAGATCAGTGCCTCAGACAATACAGTTTCGATTACAACAAAGGACTCCTCACATTGTCTATGTAAAATGGCTTTCGGCTAATTTTTCTAAAATATTGATATGTTGTAGATCCATCCTTGAGAAAATATTACTAACATCTAACTGTAAATTTTTTACCTTGGTTTGCGACTGGATGTAGAACACAACAAAATCACCTTAGTGCTTAGGTGTAACGTCCAATTTTGAACAGGGGAACATTTAAATACTATCTTTAAGAAAAATATTTGTACAAATGGTATGTTATGAAATAAATTGAAAATTGAAATTGAAATCCTCATTATGTAGTCCAGTGCACAGATCCATATGAGGACCAGTTTACAAGCTACAGGGTGTCGAAAATTCGATGTTTGATATTTGGGGTTTTAAGCATTGATTTGATTATTGTGGTCTAATTTGAAATTGAACTTTCTTAATAATGAACTAATCACATCTGGTCACATCTGTAGCTCATGAGTTCCTCCATTTGAATAAAAAATAATATCTCACAGAGTCTTGCATTACAGCATGGCTAGACAATGTTCATAGAAGTATATAAATATCAATACCATAATTAAACGTATGTTTCAAGCTGGCACAGCCGTTTCAGCACAATCGAAAAAAAACAGTGCAGTATTTTCTAACTAATTAATAGCTATTTTCTAACAAAACTTTTAATTTTCTAACTCAAGCCGTTTCGAAAAAGAAAGGGGTTGTGCTAGCTTAACCCTTAAGCTGGCACAACTGTCCCATAAGTTTTTTCCTGTTGACAATTTTAGAGATAGATTTATTTTATTCCATCGTCTTCAAATCATGATGAGAACGAGAAAATTGAAATTTCACGTTTGTTTTGCCCTCTGATTTTCTAGCCCCAGCACAATCACTGGAAATAGTCAAGCAGGGGTGTACTGAAGTAATTTGTGTGATTGATGACTTTGTGGAAATTCATGATCACTTTGATGAAACGAAAGAACGCTCTTTTGTCTTATTTCCACTAGTCTAGTCTAGTCACTAGTGGAAATAAGACAAAAGAGTGTTCTTTCGTTTCATCAAAGTGTACTGAAGTATATTCTATCCTCAGGATCTAAAAAAAAAAAAACGAAAATTTTTTTGAAATTTTTTTTTAATCGCCTTCAAATCGTGATGAGAACGAGAGAATTTAAATTTCACCTTTGTTTTGCCCTCTGATTTTCTAACTCCTGTGCAATCATTGGAAATAATAGAAAGGAGGTGTGACTTAGTATATTCGACTCATATGAAAAGAACAGAAAATTTCTTTGGAAAATATTTTTAACCGCCTTCAATACGTGACGGAAAAAAGAGCTTTGTAATTTACCTTTATTCAGCCTCCTGATTTTCTAACTCCAGCACAATCTTTAGAAATAATGAAGCAAGGGCGCATTTCAGTATATTCTACCCTCAGGATCTGAAAAGAATGAAAAATTTCTTGGGAAAATATTATTAACCGCCTTCAAAACGCGACGGAGAAAAGACTTTTGTAATTTACCTTTATTCAGCCTTTTGATTTTTTAACTGCAACACAATCTTTGGAATCAGGATCTGAAAAGAATGGAAAATTTCTTGGGAAAATATTTTTAACCGCCTTTAAATCGTGACGAGAACAAGAGCATTTAAATTTAAACTTTGTTCGGCCCTCTGATTTTCTAACTCCAGCACAATAATTGAAAATGATAAAACGGGGGTTTATTGGAATACATTATATCCTCTGGATAAATCCTCTGGATCCGAAAATTTTTTGGGAAAATATTTTTTAATCGTCTTCAAATCGTGACGAGAACGACATATTTGAAATTTGTCATTTGTTTTCCCCCTCTGATTTCTGAAAAGAACTGAAAATTTACTGGGAAAATATCTTTAATCGTCTTCAAATCGTGATGAGAACGATAGAACTGAAATTGCACATTTGTTGTACCATCTGATTTTGTAACTCTAGCACAATAATATTGACAATCTAATCCAGTAACGACAGGCAAACTCGAGCAAAAAGTGAAGAATGAATGGGTTTTCCTCATCGATTTTTTTTATTACAGTTTCTAATAAGGATAACATTAAAATATAATATTATCAAATAAAAATTTTTTTTTCTTTTCGCCAAAAAAACAATATTTTCATTTTTTGGGCGCGAAACTCAAATAATTCAAACATGAAAATTTTCCTTTTAAATGGCAACCTTGGTACAGCATTGACATTGACAGCAAAATGAGATGAGACTTTTGAACTACTACAATTTATAAGGTAACATCACGTTGTTTATTTATAAGCAAAACATTGTTTCTGTGGTGTGTTGAATTTGTATTCTATATTGTGACTTGGGAATTGATGTCAATCAAAATGTCGGTAAAATTGCAGTTTAGGGTAGTAACCCCGATTTTGACGAACATTTTTTTGGGGGTTATTTCGAGGTCCCTGAACACAAATCCAAAGTCGAAAAGCCTCGCTCTCATTCACTTTTCGATTTACGACCCATCAAATGCCAGAAAAAGGGTATTTTCAAGATCAAATTTCTTCCACGAAAAGCAACCAATTTGCCTTTGCTTCATATCACCACAATCAAAACACATAATTCTTTCATTTTTGTCACAGTTTGCAGTATTTCCAACCTGTATTGAAAATATAAGATTGATTTATCATAACAATACATTCGATTGATTTCGTTTATTGACAGTAAGTAATGATAGAGATATGGTCATGGATAACGTTGATAACGTTATGTGAAATGTCACAATTAATTATTTTCAGAGAGCAACGATGCCAAATCTCGTATATAAGAGTAAAATGTTGGTAAAACTTCCGATTTTCATGAAATTTGCACAGATTTCGTAAAACATCATAAAATTACTGTAACAATCAAATTTTTTTCCGCGAAAACGTCTGTGGGCACCTTTTTTGGCAAAAATGAAGTGGACGGCGAGCATGCACCTACATAAATTTACATCTTAGGTTACGTTAGATTGGGTTCGTAGGTTATGTTGGGTTAGTAGGTTAGGTTGGATTAAGAGAAGCCTCTAGCCGTACCTTTCTACTTTTGATCCCGCAGTTCCGCATGCGCACTTGTTTACGCTAAAAGCGGGGTGAACCGTCAAATATGGTTGCTCCACGCCTGTTCTTTCTGAATTTTGGATAAATAGCCGTTAGTTCTTAGTTAGGTTAGGTATGGTTGGCTAGTAATTTACGCATTTTCAACTCGGTTTGCATGCAAACAAACAAACAAAATTTTCGACTGACTCGCAAGCTATGTTAGCTTGCTCAGGTTAGGTTTGTGTGTCAGTTGCGAGCGAAAAACGAATTCACGCATTATCGACTGACTCGAAAGCTAGGTTAGCTTGCTCAGGTTAGGTTTGTGTGTCAATTGCGAGCGAAAAACGAATTCACGCATTTTCGACTGACTCGCAAGATAGGTTAGCTTGCTCAGGTTAGGTTTGTGTTTCAATTGCGAGCAAAAAACAAAATCTCGCATTTTTGACTGACTCGCTGACTGTGTGCAGTTAGGTCTGGATGTAATAAGGGTCAGCGAAGCGAGCCTAACGACGGCGAGTGCAGCGAGCAAGTACTTTTATTTACGTGATAGGTTGGGTTATGCTTGGTAGGGTAAGTTAGGTGTGAGGGTTAGGTTGTTTTCCCTTCTTTTGCCTGAAAAGACTGGATCTGCGTGCAGTTAGGTTGGGATGTTATAATGGCGAGCCTAATTACGACGAGTGCAGCGATCATTTATTTACATTCACGTTTTCAATGATAAAAAGTAATAGAATTATAAACAACGTTTACAGCTGAATTAGCGGAAGTTGGGTAAGATTGGATATGTGCTCAGAGTCGCTTTAATTGAAAGGCACCGATTACCAGTATCTTCTACCTCTACAAAAATATAAATTGCAGAGTGAGCAGGAAATTCAAGAAAACTGACAACGTTGAACGTTGCTTTGTGCTACTCTTCTTTTTGTTTGACATTGACAATTTTGGTGATAAATTATAAATTTCAATTTCCAATAAATTATGAAGTGAAACTAATTATAATTTCAAACATTTCCCTATACTGAAAATACTGCAAACTGTGCCAAAAATGCAAGAATTAATGTGTCTAGATTGTGGTAATATGAAGCAAAGGCAAATTGGTTGCTTTTTGTGGAAGAAATTTGATCTTGAAAATACCCCTTTTCTGGCATATGATGGGTCGTAAATCAAAAAGTAAGTGAAAGCGAGGCGTTCTGACTTCAGATTTGTGTTCAGGGACCTCGAAATAACCCCCTAAAAAAATTTCATCAAAATCGGAGTTACTACCCTAAACTGCAATTTTTCCAAAATGTCTAATAGATTGACTCTGGGTTTTGAGAAAGCAGATTCTAATAATCTACCTGAAGTAACCAGCGAAATGGTCCATGACTTTTTTGCAAATAATATGAAATTCATAATTGCTGAAGTACGTCATGAAAAAACCAAAAAGTTAGTATGGTACTTCCTTCCTGGAAAAATATTTTTAATCATCTTCCAATCGTGATGAGAACAAGTGAATTGAAATTTCACATTTGTTTTACCCTTTGAATCTCTAACTCCAGCTCAATCATTGAGAATAATAAAAATAATACTAAATTACTTGATTGTGGGGGAGGGGAAAGGGGGCAATTCAGAAAGTTACTAGGAATGAAAAAAAATTAAAAATGGCTCACAAATATTTCTAGGATATGAAAAATCAGCCCCCCAATGAGCCTCATACACAGTCACCCCAACCAGAATGATATGTCAAGAATGATATGTCAACCAGAATGATATGTTGTTGGTCCGCCATGTTCGAAATATAAATAACACAACACCAGAATTTTTTTTACCAGCTATTCAATGAGGTATTACAAGTAGGGATTTCTATTGAATTATTTGGGCACGGGTTGATAGTGGTGGATTATTCTACAAATCAATTCAGTTTTACTTTCATATACTAGTAACAGCTATGGACTATTGACTATTTATAATAATCATATAATTCTGTTCATGAGATATAGCAGTTGTAAGCATATCAATTGTCACCCTGTATATGGAAAACTATATACTGTTGGACAGACATAATCATGCAAATCCTCATGTAGCTGATGAAGACCTACACTATTTCAAAAATTGGCAAAACCTATCCGTTTGTTTTCCAAGTTTAACGGATTGAGTGAAAATCAATACAATAACGGTATTGATATTTTATCTATTCAAATGAACTATTACTATTATATTGCTCATATTGTTAAGTAGTGTAGTAGAATTTCCATCTGTATATTGTACGATTTTGTGGTTGTCATGAAAACATGATGATTGAAAAGAAGAAAAAATAAATAAGAAGAATAAAGAAGAATAAGAATATCTTCATTCAATTAATTGGTAATTCAACCAAAAAGAAGTTTAACAGTCTGCTTTAGTCAATATTCAGAATCAACATGGTCCTCCATAGCACGGATATCTATTGAAGAGTCCAGCATTGAGAAGAAATTCAGAGACCGGGTACCGAAGTCAAGAGGTTACGTGAGTCAGTTCTATTTCCATATCTGAAGATTCTTCTTGCTGTTTCTTGGGTAATTCATGTGTTCTAATGAGTAGTACCATCAGGTTGTAGTTATTTGCAATATTTCTGACTGTGATATATTCACGGTAAACATTGTTGTTATTTTGGAGTCAGCTGAGCGGCTGGCTCGTCTATTGTAAAAAGGTAAATACTTTTTTTGTATGAACCCTTTTTTTGCGTTTCATCGCGGTGTGTCTTCATGTCTCTGAAAGGCAGTCGTTTTTCGGCATTTCTGTTGTACGGTAGCAATAAAGTAATTGGACGTTCTTCGGTGTTATTTATCTATTCCCTAAACCCCGAAATATACAACATCTGGCGACGAGTCGTGTTACACTGCATACTGAGTGTAAGAACCCACAAGTAAGTCATTCTGAATCTATTTGGTTTTGGGTGAATAATTGAAATGGCGACACCATCATATTATGGACAAGTTCGTGAGTTCAGTGCACAGGATAGCGATTGGGGGATATATAAGAGACGGCTTCACAATTATTATTTAGTTAATTCTATTACCGATGATGAGAAGCAGAAGGCCATTTTGTTGAACGCCCTGGAAGAAGACGCATATAAATTAATGTACAATTTGTGTTTACCGAGGTTACCAGAAGACAAAAAATACAAGGAACTCACGGAGTTGTTCGACAAGTATTTTAAAGTTACCGAGTCGCTGTTTGTTGCAAGATCAAAATTTTTGCTTCATTCAAAAACTCACATGAGAGTGCAAATGAATGGGCGGCAAGAGTGAGGAATTCGGCTTTGAATTGTGAGTTCGAAGAAGCAGTGATAGACATGATGCTCCGTGATAGATTTATCATTGGTTTCGATAAAGGATCCGTGCAATCAAAATTATTCAAGGAGAAGTCAACATCTACGTTTGCCGATGTCGTTGAAACAGCTGTAGCAGAAATGACGGCTATGGAAAGTGCAGACAACCAGCAACCTTGTATCAAGTTGGAGCCAGGAGTCCATCACGTAACTTCTCAGCAATATCGTTCGACACCCACTACATCATCATCAGGACCACCATCACAAAATGCTAAAGTGAGTGAAAAATGTGCGTGTTGTGGCAGGGGTAACCATGTGACCAACAAGTGCCGTTTTCTAAATCATGTGTGCCATTCCTGCAATATGAGAGGGCATTTAGCCCCTGTTTGCCCGAAGCAAAAGGACAAAGATGACAAAGGTAGTAGATTTAAGTATAGGAATGTGCAAAATTTCATTGAAACCGAAGACATTTTTTCTATAACGGACCAAAGAATCGAGAAATGTCCATTCTTTATTGAAATTTTTGTGGAAAATAAGCCTTATAAATTTCAACTAGACACCGGAGCTAGCATTTCTGCCATCTCAGATGTTTTTTATGAACACCATTTTTCCCATTATGAGTTATTACCTCCAAATAAACGTTTAAATGTTTATAACGGGCAGAAAATGCAAGCTCTTGGAATGTGTGAATTCAAGGTGAAATTCAATGATATTGAAAAAGTTCTGAATATGTTTATAATTAAACAGGATGGTCCTCCTATCCTCGGCAGAGATTTTATGTCGTTATATAATTTCGGCGTGAGCCAAGTGAATTTTTCAACAGATGCCAATGATATTGAACGTTTGATTAGGAAATTTGAGTCAGTTTTCTCACCAGGTTTGGGAACTTTCAACAAAGGTACTGTTAGTCTAAAATTGAAAGATAAAAATGTTACTCCTAAGTTTGTGAAAGCTAGACCACTTCCGTTTGGAATAAGAGATAAAGTTGAGGCTGAATTAGATAACTTGCTAAGTTTGGGCGTTATAAAACCTGTCGACTATTCGCCATGGGCAACACCTATCGTTACCGTGTTAAAAAAATCGGGCGCTGTCAGAATTTGCGGTGATTTTAAGATAACGGTTAATCCGGTATTGGAAGTGGATCAGTTTCCACTGCCACGAATCGAAGATTTGTTCTCTAAACTTCAGGGTGGTGTTATTTTTTCAAAAATCGACCTTTCGCAAGCATAGGCACAAATTTGTTTAGATGAAGGGTCGAAAGAGTTAGTGACAATCTCCACCCACAAGGGACTCTTTCAATACCAAAGATTAGCGTACGGAATTGCATCAGCGCCGTCAAAATTTCAAAAGATCATGGTTTCTTTGACCCAGGATATCGAGGGATGTGTATGTTTTTTAGACGGCATCCTTGTATGTGGAAAGGATTACAGCGAACACTTACACAGATTAGATCGTTTGCTTACGAGGTTGCAAAGTGTAGGGTTGAAAGTCAGCCCGGAGAAATGCAGTTTTTTCCAAGAAAAAATTATGTACCTTGGATACGTTATTGATAAATGAGGGCTGCACACGTCGACTGAAAAGATTCTCGCTATAAAAAATGCCCCTACTCCTGAAAATATAAAACAGTTACATTCAGTTTTGGGCATGATTAATTACTATGGGAAATTCATTCCCAATTTAGCAACGATTTTGAATCCCTTGCACAATTTGTTAAAGAAAAACGTGAAATGGAATTGGTCAAAAATCTGTAATGATGCCTTCAACAAAGTTAAAGAAATTTTGATTTCAGCAGACGTTTTGGTGCACTATAACCCAAATTATGAGGTTAAGGTAACCACGGATGCAAGCCCATATGGTGTTGGTTCCGTCCTTTCAGACGTTTTTCTTCATGGAAAAGAATTTCCGATTGCATACGCCTCACGAACACTTTCTGATGCTGAAAAAAATTATCCACAAGTGGAACGCGAAGGCTTAGCAATAATTTTTGCTCTGTGTAAATTTAACCAATACTTATATGGTCGTGAGTTTACACTAGTTTGTGACAATAAGCCTCTCCTAGCAATTTTTAGCCCCAAAAAGGGCATTCCGCAATTTTCCGCTAATCGCCTCAGACGTTGGGCAGTCATTTTGGCGAATTACAGGTATAAAATTGAGTACATCAAATCAGAGAAAAATAATGCTGATTTTCTATCTCGACTACCTATTGAAAATAACGAAGAAGAAGTATGGGAGTCGGTTGACCTCGATTATCTAAATTGTTTTGCTGATAACGAGTTGTTTTCAACAAATTTTCAGTTAATTCAAGAAGGTACACATGATGATACTGTGCTTCAAGATGTCATGAAATGTGTCAGAAGCAAATGGCCAAAATACGCAAAAAAAGAAATATTTCTCAAGAAATATTATGTACTTAATTCGAAACGAACTGACTATAGAACATGAAGTTCTGCTCTGGAATAACAGGATGGTTATACCAAGTAAGTTGAGAAACCGTGTTCTCGGTCAACTGCATATGACTCATTTGGGAATTATTAAAATGAAAAGCATTGCTAGGTCATACTTTTTCTGGCCTGGAATCAATAAGGACATAGAAAATCTAGCTAATAGTTGTGAAAAATGTTCAGTAAATAAAAATAGTCAACCAAAAATCAAGCTGAATCCTTGGAAATGGCCAGAAGAAGTATTCTCTAGAATCCACATAGATTACATGTAACCTTTTCTTCAAAAATATTTTTTTATTTTGGATGCCCATTCAAAATGGGTCGAAGTTTTCCCAACTACAAATATAACTTCAACTTTCACGATCTCCGCATTATATTCCACGTTCGCTAGATTTGGATTGCCTAAAACTATCGTGTCCGATAATGCCAGAAATTTCACGAGTTCTGAATTCCAACAATTTTTGGAAAAATTCAATATAAAACATATAACGACAGCACCTTACTTCGCGCAATCAAATGGAGCAGCGGAAAACGCGGTAAAAAATATAAAGAATGCATTAAAAAATAATTTAGGTCGGAATAAAAAACTGGATATAAATAGTACACTAAGTTCATTTTTATTGGATTATCGAAATACCAGTCACGGCACCCTCGATGCTTATGTTCGGTCGCGATCTTCGAACAAGATTTAGCATTATGCAACCTGACCTTACGCAAGTTCGGGAAACAAAAACAAATGGAACATTTCGGGGGCAAGGATGATAGAATGTTTGAAAAGGGGGAGAGAGTGCTGGTGAAAGATTATCGCGAAATAAATAAATATAGCTGGATACCAGCGGTAGTTGAAAAAAATATTGGAAAATGCACGAATATCGTTAGAGTTCCAGACATAAATAAAACATGGAAACGCCACACAAATCAAATGAGAAAAACTAAAATTCAAGGTGGTTATTCTGACAAGGAAATCTCTGCTGAGAATAGTGAGGCCAAAGGAAATAATATTGTTCAACTGTTTTCGAACAAACCAAGCACTTTGAATGTTGCGGGAAATATCTGTCTGTCAGACCTAAAAGAACCATAAAACCACCTGATCGTCTCATTTATGAAAAATAATATGTTGCGATAATTATTGTTATTTTTTCATTTTTGTTTTTTTTCTCCTTATATATATATATTGTCTTTTATAATTTCAAATTAATGGCGGAGAATGTGATATATTCACGTTAAACATTGTTGTTATTTGGGAGTCAGCTGAGCGGCTGGCTCGTCGATTGTAAAAAGGTAAATACTTTTTTTGTATGAACCCTTTTTTTGCGTTTCATCGCGGTGTGTCTTCATGTCTCTGAAAGGCAGTCGTTTTTCGGCATTTCTGTTGTACGGTAGCAATAAAGTAATTGGACGTTCTTCGGTGTTATTTATCTATTCCCTAAATATACAACACTGACAATTTCGATTCAATTGACACTTTCATTGACATTGATATTTCATAGCTCTTTTGCTATTATAGTCCAGGAGACATATTCAATTTTAGAATTTTTGAATTTTTGAGATTCAGAATTGTTTTGATATTTTAAAAATGGAAATTTCCGAAATGAAAATAAAAAGAGGCCAATTCAAAGGCTATTTAACACGATTCAAAACATTGCTGAATTCAATTGACAATGAACAATTAAATGAAGAAATCATTATACAATTAGGAAAAAGATTAGAAACTATTGAACCGATTCTTCATTTATTCAATGAGTTACAATCACAAATAGAGGTCAAGTTAAATGTAGAAGATAATCAAAATGAAGAAGAGATTCGCGAAGAATTTGAAAAAAACTATTATGCAGCTATAAGTAAATCTAAACAAATTCTAACTTATTTCCAAGAAAACAAAGTTAACAATACTAGCATTGCTTGTTCGAAAGTTAAGCCTCCATTGAATTCAGCTATTATTGTTTCTCAGAATAGTATACGTTTGAGTGATAGTTTAAATGGTACTTATGATTCGGGAGAACGATCTGATTTACATAAGGTAAAATATCCTCCCATTCGTTTGCCAACTTTTTGTGGATCATATTGTAAGTGGCTTGAGTTTCGAGATGCCTTTACTGCTTTGGTGCACGATAACAAATCGTTAAATGATATAGAGAAATTTTATTATTTGAAATCATCTCTACAAAATGAGGCTAGTGGAGTCATACAATCTCTAGAAGTATCTTCAGCGAACTATCAAATTGCTTGGCAATTGCTGAGTGATCGTTTCGAAAACAAGTCCTTGATTATCTTCAATCATATCAAAGCTATTTTCGAATTTCCAGTTATACAAAGGGAATGCCATTCAGATTTGAGAAAACTATATGACAATGTAACAAAAAATCTGAGATCTTTAAAAAGCTTACAAATACCAGTTGAGACGTGGGATACTATAATTATATATATAATTGTTTGTAAATTCGATACAATCACTCGTAGAGAGTGGGAATCATTCAAATTCGAAGGCTCAGTTCCATCTATGAATGATATGAATACATTTCTGAAACATAGATGTGAAGTTCTTGAAAAATTGGATTATAATTTGAGTGAATCAGTAAAAGCTGGTCAGTCTTCGAAGAAATTACAATCAAAGGCTCACACCCATGTCAGTATCAATAAACCTAAATGTTATTTCTGTAAAGGGGAACACATGATCTATACTTGTGACGAATTTTTGAAACTACCTGTATCCTCGAGGATGACTGAATTGAAAAATAAAAAATTGTGTATTAATTGCCTTAGGCCGGGACATTTCGCATCCAACTGTACATATGCTCAATGCTCATTGTAAAAAGTGCAATCGCAAACACAATTCGCTGATTCATATTGAGAATATTGAAAATAATAATCCATCAACTGAAGAAAACTCTTTGAATCATGATCAAAATACAATTGAGAATCCAATAGTGACTTCTCATGTTTTCAACAATTTCGTGGATAGTCAAGTGTTGCTCTCCACTGCTTGTGTTCAAATAAAAGACAATGAAGGAAAATTTCATTTAGCTCGAGTACTTCTTGACAATGGTTCACAGAGTTCCTTCATAACTGAGCAGCTATGTCATAGATTGAATCTAAAAAGAATTCCAACTAATATTGCTATTAAAGGGGTGAGTCAATCTTTAGCCTACATTAAAAATAAAGTATTAGTTGAAATTAAATACCGTACCAGTCAATTCAACTCTCGATTCTCTTGTTTTATATTACCGAAAATAACCGATCATTTACCAAATATATTCGTCAACATTCGTAATTTGGAAATTCCTCCCAATATACAATTGGCGGATTCCGAATTCAATAAACCCGGTAAAATTGACATGTTACTGGGAGCTAATATTTTCTGGAATTTGCTCAGTGTTGGTCAAATTCTATTGGGTAGCGGTAAACCCATTCTTCAAAAAACCGTGTTCGGTTGGATAGTATCAGGAAATTTGAATATTCCTTTCAATCAAGTCAACCATTCTATCAGTTGTTTGAATGTGCAAATTGAGAAGTCTATAAATGATAATTTAGTAAGATTCTGGCAAATAGAAGAATGCTATAAGTCTGAAAAAATATTATCCGATTCTGACAAATTTTGTGAATCACATTTCATGAATAACTTTATCCGAGATCAAGATGGTCGATTTTTTTTTAAAATGCCAATTCATGATGATACAAGGCTCCTAGGTGATTCACGAAATATGGCTCTGAATAGATTTTTGGCAATTGAACGAAAACTAGATAAAAATAAACAATTAAAAGAGGAATATATTTCTTTCATGCGGGAGTATGAAAAGTTAGGTCACATGACACAAGTTGACGAAGAAGATTCTAGTTATACTTCTTACTATCTTCCACACCATGCTATAGTGAAAGAATCTAGTTTGACTACCAAGTAAGGGTTGTTTTTGACACGAGTGCCAAGTCGGACAGTGGCTAATCGCTCAACGATATACAATTCAATGGCCCTACAATACAGTCAGATTTATTTTCAATTCTTCATAGATTTCGACAACATTCAATTGTGATCAATGCAGATATATCAAAAATGTTCAGAGAAATACTCATTCATAAAGATCAGAGGAGATTACAGCGAATTCTATGGAGGGAAAATCCTTCTGATTCACTGAAATGCTTCGAGCTTAATACAGTTACATATGGTACTGCTTCAGCTCCATTTCTGGCTGTAAGAAAATTGTTTCAATTGGCAGAAGATAATAAAATTCAATTCCCTGACGCGGCATGGGTGATTAAAAACATTTCTATATGGATGATCTGTTGACTGGCTCAGATTCAGTCGATCATATAATTACAATTCAGAAAAATGTTTCTTCTATTCTTTCTTCAGGTGGTTTTCATTTGAGAAAGTGGCTGACTAATAGACGAGATATAAGCGATCAATTTGAAATCGATGATATCGATATGAGTGTCATCCAATTATGCCCAAATGAGAATAATAAAACATTAGGAGTGTTATGGAATGCATGTATGGATACTATTCAATATTCCATCAGCAATATTCCAATGGGATCTGTCACTAAACGATCCATACTTTCCGTCACTTCTCAGATATTTGATCCAATGGGACTTTTAGGTCCTGTAATTACACAAGCTAAATTAATTCTGCAGAAATTATGGCAAGCTGGTCTTACCTGGGATGAAGCTGTTCCACAAAATTTATATACACAATGGATAAAATTCAAACAAAATCTACATGTTATCAATCAATTAAAAATACCAAGGTTCATTCGATCACCTAATTCTGTTTTCATTGAACTCCATGGTTTTTGTGATTCATCTGAATATGCGTATGGCACTTGTATTTATATACGATTAAAAAATGATACAGGGTCTTATATTTCCAGATTACTATGTATGATTACTAAGTATGCAGATGACACAACTTTTGGTATCAGTGGAAAATCTGATCTGGAATGTCTTGAGAAAGCCAAAAACGGTATTAATGAGTTTTCTGATTACTGCGTGAAGAACGGTCTACTAGTAAATGTCAGCAAGACATTCTACATGTCGTTCCTACCAAAGAATGTAATTCAGGACTATAGTCTGCTTATCAGGATGAATCATCAGTCCATCCAGAAAACAGAAACGTTCAAATTCCTAGGGATATCATTGGACCATAAAATGTCCTGGGAGCATCATATAGACAACCTGACAAGCAAACTCAGCTCAATGTGTTTCTTAGTCAGACAATTGAAACCTACGGTAACCCCAAATATATTAAAGCTGGCGGGTTGGTTCAGTCAGCCTTGTCATATGGCCTTCTTTTCTGGGGAACATCGACACATGTGTACAAAGCATTTGTCGCTCAAAAGAAAATTGTCCGGTGTATGATGGGCGTAAATCAACATACTCACTGTCGACCATTATTTGTTGAATTGGAAATACTCACTCTACCTTCACTATATATCTATATACTAATTAATGATTTAAAAAAAAATAATTCTCTTTCACCAAGAAATGAGGACATACACCAGTACTACACCCGCGGTAAGAATCATTATTATCAACCATTCTCAAGACTTGCTATATGTCAGAATTTTCATGAATATCAACAAATTATCTGCTATAACAAATTTATAAGTATATTTGGGGAAATAGACAATTTAAAACAGCTGAAAACTACCCTTTTAACATTTTTATTGAAGGAGGCAATTCTAGGTAGTCATACCTAGACCCTAGAATTTTTACCTAGAATTTTAGTTATAATTGAAACAGTTTAATATAAACTTCTCTGTGATCTGGCTATATTGTATTTTAATGATCTGAATGTAACTGTTTTGATAACTTTATATAATGAAATCGTATACTAAGTTGAGTAAATAAAGTAATGTATTGTATATAAGTTCCATGTGATTTGATTATATTGTATAAGTGATTGGAATCATGTAAAATCAGTAGATAACCCTGCTGATTTAATTTCTCTAGGTATGCAAGCCAACGCTATTATTCAATCAAAACTTTGGTGGGAAGGACCTCCATGGTTATCGGCTAATGAATCCCAATGGCATTTTTCATAAATTTAAAATTATAAACTTGAGGAGCTACCTGGGAAAAGACCTATTTCAATTTTTTCCACCAACAATGTAACTTTCGATATCTTCAGTTCTTATTCCTCACTGATTAAATTACAAAGAGTTATAGCGTATTGTATACGTTATATTTCCAATTCAAGAAAGTCCAAGCACAATCGCCAAAATGGAACATTGGCTATAAGTGAACTGAAAAATGCATTGAACATATTGATTAGAATTAGTCAGCAACAAAGTTTCCCGGCAGAATGTCATGAATTATTTCGCAATAAACCAATTAATAGTAAAAGTCGACTTCTATCTTTGAATCCATTTCTTAACAATGTATCTATTTTGAGAGTTGGGGGCAGATTGAAAAACTCAAAATACGATTATGATAAAAAGCATCCAATCATTTTATCCCCAAAACATACATTAACTAATCTTATTTTATCCAATGAACATAGAAGATTTCTGCATTGTGGTCCTCAACAATTGTTATTTTCTATAAGAGAAAGATATTGGCCACTTTGTGGGCGTGATGCAGCTAGAAAGATAACTCGTAATTGTGTGACTTGTTTTCGAGCGAAACCACTCACTGAACAATATTTAATGGGTAACTTGCCAGAAGTACGTGTATCTCAAAATTTCCCTTTTTCTAATGTTGGTATCGACTACGCAGGTCCTATTTTGATAAGGGATCGGAAATTAAGAGGAACAAAAATGATTAAGTCTTATATATGTTTGTTCATTTGTATGTCCACTAAAGCAGTACATATCGATCTTGTAACTGATCTGTCAACGGAGGCTTTTCTGGCAACATTGAGACGTTTTATATCTCGAAGAGGAAAACCAAGTCAATTTTATTCAGATACTGGTTCCACATTCGTAGGAGCTAATGCACAATTGAAAGAATTCCATTCATTTCTTTGGTCTTCGTCTGATACGTTAAAGGAAACTTTATCCAAGGAAAACATTTTCTGGCATTTTATACCTGCAAGATCTCCCAATTTTGGTGGATTGTGGGAAGCAGGTGTGAAAAAAATTAAATATCATTTAAAACGAGTTGTCGGTGGTATGCAATTAACTTATGAAGACCTTCTCACGGTACTAACTCAGATTGAGTGCATAATTAACTCAAGACCTCTGACGCCTCTATCGTCGGACCCAGCCGATTTTGAACCCCTGACACCAGCCCATTTTTTAATCGGCAAGACAATGACAGCCCTTCCTGATTCATCTTTACATGATATTAAAGAATCACGTTTGAGCAAATACCATTGGATGCAGCAGGTAATACAAGGATTTTGGAAAAAATGGCATTTGGAGTATATCTCGACATTACAAGAACGAGTGAAGTGGAGAAAAAATGTCACTGGTATCCATTCCGGTAACGATTGTCTTGTTCGTGTGACTACAATTAGACTGTGCAACGGTAATGAAGTTCAGCGAACAGTTTCGAAACTTTGCGTTCTTCCAATTGACAGTGACATTGAATAACATTTTAATTCTCTATTTTAATTTGAAAGTTCTCTGCCCTTTCAAGGCGGGCGGCATCTGTATATTGTACGATTTTGTGGTTGTCATGAAAACATGATGATTGAAACGAAGAAAAAATAAATAAGAAAGAAAATCCATATCTTCATTCAATTAATTGGTAATTCAACCAAAAAGAAGTTTAACAGTCCGCTTTAGTCAATATTTAGAAACAACACATATTGACTGTGATAACCATATTATTCATACCCTTAAACAACTATATTCTGTAATATTCATATTCATATTATCACTTTTCTTCTTGTAATCTGTATTATTGACATGTTCATCTGAAAAGGTATTTTTTTAAAGAACTAATACAGAATATTAATCTATCTATCTGAACAATGTCTTGTCACATCCTTTGTGAGATATATTTTTGTATTCAAATGGGAGGGACAACTTAGATGTAAGGAGTTCATTTATAAGAAAGATATTTTGAATTGGAGCACAGAAATCAAATTGATGCCTACTACCTAAAATAGCAAAAATCGAATTATTGACACCCTGTTGCTCAAAAACTGGTCATAGGATCGCCCTGTGAAGTGGACTACATAATGAGGATGGATCTACACCATATCAATATTTCAGTGAAGTTAGCTGAAAGCCATTTTACATAGAAAATGTGCAGGTCCTTTATTGAAATAGTGGAATGATAATCACACAAAAAAGTAATTATGAGTATTAATGTATTAACAGAACTGTAGTGTAACCCAAATCCAGTATTATAATTAACAGTATAATAGTATTCAATACATGTTTCAACCACATTATAATTACAATATATTCTCTAACATTGTACAACACAAGTGTTTATACAATGAGGTACAAAGAATATGTAATATTAAGATATTGTGATAGTTATTTATGAAGCTTAATTGTGAAATTAATAGTAATAATAAATATGAAGACAAAGGACTTTTAATTATCTTCCCTTTCCATAAATTTTCAAAATTGGTCTGAACCTGATTAATTTAATGATATATTACAATAACCTCTATTTCAAATCCCAATCTACAACTTTTAACAAGTTTTAAAATATATTTTTCCCCAGAAGATACAACAATTTATTTTACTATAAAAAATTTTGAAATAACTCCCTTGAACTACTTCACAACTCTAACTTTTTCCTCTGAATATTTGCAACATGATGAGTATCACAGAGTTCACTGAAAAATTCTCTACAACTGAGCTTTCATACTTACCAAGGAACACTATGACTTCTCCAGTAGCCTCTTGAGCTCCTCTAGACCTTGTTCGTATCAATCCTTCTCTTTGAGCATTTCTTATGAGTCTTACTTTTCCATAAAATTGATCAATATAATTTTCCAATTTCAGCTTAAGGTTTTCTTTATCGCTGAAATCATCTACTAGTAAAATTTCTTTCAGTAAATTGTTGGGTGACCTATTCAGTACTGAATGGACAGTTCTCATCAAAACAGACCACCCTTCATTGTGGAAAACAATGATCACACTAGTAGTCGGCAGGTTTTCTGGGTAATCCCACCGTTTACATTCTTCTAGACGAGTATCCAAAATTGTTCGATCTAGAGAAATTTCATCTGAACATGCCACATTCATACCATATTCAGATTCAGATTGGTCAGCGTCATTTTGTTGATCTTGTCTTAAGTGATGTGGTTGGCCCTTCTCACCAGGACCTTCTTGGCCAAGAATCTCTTTAGGTTCAAAATTTCCTAGACCACTAACTAATTTTGGTTTTGCTCTACTTAGTAATTCACCAACTAACATCCCACCATCATATTTGGGCACTTTTTCATATGTCATAAGTAAGTATATCATAACTAACAAAATAAATGAAAATATAGCTAGCCTCAATATTCTAGATTTTCGACCTAGGTAAATAGTTGCTGCCATCTTTATCCTATTATGTATTTTTTCTTCACTTGCATTCGAATACCTACAAAAATACAAATGTAAAGATTGAAACTCAAAAATTCTATTTTCTTCATAAAATCATACCTACTAAGATATTTTCACAAAAATGAAGAATTAGAACTTCGAAATTTTCTACAATATGTTAATTTTTCATTCAAATATTTGAATTTTCTGACAACATTCTAAATAATCTGAATACATAAATGAAACCTGGGGTGCTATTCTCGAATTTGGACGTATGCGATTTTGATATACTGTTTCATACCAATACACTTGGAATATGTATGTTCTTCTCTCTTTTTCGTATACGATTTGAAATCGAACGGTTCGAGAATAGACCCCCTGTAATCCTGTAAAGTGTGAAATCAAACACGAAACACTTGCCGGCTGGTTTTTTGACATTTCTCATTTCTTCTTCTTAAGAGCCTATGTTACCAAAGTGAAGCCAATTTTATATGTCTGTCTTTGTCAAATAGGCAGCGGTGATCAAGAGCACATGCGCGAAATTCAAATTTTCAAATGTGTCCACAGACCAAGGACATTACATACAGGACTGCTAGATTCCTATCTCCCATGTTTGTATCTGAAATGACGTAATGCGGTGGCCTCCGTATGAAAAACAAGTTGTTGAGTGGGGGAATGGACTAGGTAGGGGGCCACTAAGGTACGTCACGATCAGCGTTGCCATTGCTAGCCCGCTTCGAGTTGATTTAGCCCTCTAACCCACCCACTTAGGAATCTAGCCCGATTTTTAAAATGTTGAAAAATATATTTTCTCAAATTTCTACCTCAACGGACACACATTATACTATATAGACTTTGTTAATTCAAATATGTCCATGCCAAGGAGCCACCAAACTGATAATTATGTTTTGGGATATAATTATTCTGTGGTAAGAACTGTTTGTAGACGAAGATAGGTGGGTATGATACATTTTTAATTGTATCTTTCTTTTCTGAATGTGTGTTTTAGGTTCATTATGAAAACAAAAAAACATTCCAATGCTGTTTTTCCGACCAGCTCTACTAGCCAAAGTCAAACTGAACAATCTAACCCGATTTTGTCGAATCTAGTCCTCTGTGTTATAGTTCTGTGATCTAGCCCCTTTTCGCATTGTTGTTTGACCCGAAAAAAAAAGTTTGGTGTGGCAACGCTGTTCACGATAGGGATCCAGCAGTCCTGTGTTGTGTGTAATGTCCTTGTCCACTGACCCCAGTGTAATAAAAGACCATAGAGATGCCCTCTCCATCCTTGTCTTGAAGTCAACATAACTTTGTTTACTAGCGAGGGCCCTATGCATGTTAAGTGTGTATTCATTCGGGTAGTTTCGCTATTCGGATCAAGTTGTCATTCTTTGTTTGTGTTAAGGTGCGTATTCACTTGCAACAGAACACCCCGAACGAACCAAACGCGCCGCGCGCGCTGAACCGATTGCAACAAATATTTTGCGCCAAAATTTGAGCTGTTTGGAGAGTTTGTATTCGCTGCGTTCCCACCCGTAGTGTTGTTTGTGTCTTCGTCGACATGGATGCAGACGATGTGATAGTAGCCGCTGGTGCTTTTTTAATAGGCTAAAAAATCGAAGTGTACGCCATCTAACAATTATGTCAGCAACTACCGTAGGTGTGAACAACAAAGAATGGCACATTGTTAACCGTGTAAACGACTAGCTGAAATTACTTAGATTTCCAGTTTTTCTGATTAGATAAACAGCTAATAGTTCTTAGAATTGATGTGAACTGTAGTGTTTAGCTGTTTGGTGTTTGTGAATATAAACATGCAGAATATTTATAAAAACCTACCTACCAAATCGCGGAAATTTTGTTCTGTACCTCAATGTTCATCTTATTGCAATCAAATATCAGTCTTCATAAATGCCCACTTGGTCCTTGGTCATAGAAAGCTTTGTTTCAAATGGAAGACAGTGCTCAAGATTAGAAAATTTATTACGCAAAATATGCATATATGTTTGCAGTCTCCACTTCCAAGACAAAGACTATTGTTTACATGGTAAATACATTGTTTCATTTGCAATATTCTAGCTCAATTATTATGATTTGTCACAGCTACACCTCTAACAATTAAGAGAAAACTCAAAAAAGGAGTAATTTCCAGTCAAAAGATTCCTTATTAAAATATCGAAAAACACAGTAAAAGGTTAACAGAAGTCAAAGAAAATGGTGAGTCAACAAATAGATTGTAAAAATAGGTGATAGTCGATTTATGCACCCCTACTTTATAACTAAACCTAAGACTAAAAACTGGAACTAACGGTGAACCAGTGTGTTCTTAGTACTAGTTAAAGTTCGATAAATGCTTGCATAGTTTCCCTATTGATGAACTCTTAGTTCTAGTATTTGATATAATTCTTAAGTAAGGGTGCATAAATCGACCATAAGTTATTTCTTACTTCAATAATTTATCTGTAACCTATTCAAAGTTAATTTTAAGTTTCATGTAGATACAAACCTTATTACTGATTTTGATTCAAGCTGATTGAAAATTAGGTACTTTTTTGCCTCGTTCTTTGAAAAATTAATTTGCTCATTCAAGAGACCTTATTATATTCATAAAAATGTGATAGGAGTTTTACATGTAATTTTAGGTTGAAGAACCCAATGGAGGAAGACTTAGAAAACATGCCAAGTGAGGGATAAAATGAGACTGCAGATATTGAGGAGAGCAAACATGATATTCAAATGAAAATAGATGTGTTTTTTCAAGATATAAAGATATGAAATTATAAAGGGTATGATTCTTCAGTTTCAATTTGCCTTGTTAAAACATTTATAAAATTTTGAACTTTTATTACTTTACTTTACTTTACTTTACTTTACTTTTATTCGTAAGCTGTCAATAACTTGCAATGTTCATACATTTTACGGCCAATGTTTGTAGCTCATTACATTTGTCATTTTGTGACATTTTTTGTGAACTGACATTGCTATTCATTCAGATAAATAAATAAATAAATATACTGGAACAACCAAAATAGGTCTTTTACCAAAAGATTGGAATCTTAATAGTAAATTATTTTCTTCGTGGATTTTGATGATTCACCCAAGAATGGTAGATATTTTTTAAATAGGAAATACGAGCAGGAATTATAAAATTTACTCTGAACGCCTCTATATAAATATTTTGTTTTACTAATGACCAAGATAATGACCGTCATAGTTTGAAAATGTCTATGAGTTCAGGAAAAGAAACTGCAATAACAAGTGGTATAAGAAACATAAGAAGTTCTATTTCTTATTCTTCATGATAATCTACAAAGTTCTTTCTTCAGTATAAGAAATTATATCACAAGATCCACTTGTACTGTTGGCATCTTCACATGAAATTAATCTATTCATAAACACTAGTAGCACCTCGTAATTGTAAACTTCATGCAACTGAACAAGCCTGGGATTATCTCAAAAATACTTATAACTGCAATTCTCAATAATCTCAAAGCTACAAAATCCACCAAATTTACAAATTTCACCTCAAGGGTTTTATTTGTTGAACAAAATTATATGTTGTTCACCCTTAACGGTAGCCATATTGGATTATTCAGCGACATCTAGTGGTTTCCTTTTTTTTGCCTATCATAATTTGGGTAAAGTCTTCTGCTGTTATGTTGGTCTGACACTGTTTATCATTTTAATTCTCATTTATTCCAACAGTATTTTGATTCTCATTGTCCAATAGTACAATGCCTGCCTCTTCATTAGGAACCACATCAAGAACGACCTACAAAATAAAAAAATGCCTACTTGAAATAGCACTGTAAATAATGTTATTCTACCTAGGATATGGTCCGTATATATCCTTGGTTACTCTGGTTAGTAATTTAGTGGTCCGTATATAAATTCCAGAAAATTCAGTGACTAATTCCTGAATCTTCAGTGATTTACCTGTCACCAGAGCAACCATACCTTTTCCTTGTTAACTCGGGAACCGCTTGTCATTTGTCAATTGAAATAATTTTATTGAGTGCCAGATTTGAAACTTGATCCAAAATCTAATATTTATCTCAAGAAAAAATTCTGTACCTCGGAGGTAAAATGCACTATATACACTTGATTACACATAAACATAGTGTAGTTTACCTCCGAAGTACAGAATTATACTTTTAACAAATTTATTTCAAATTGTTGACTCATGACAAGTGACAACCAGTTGCTTAAAAACTTAGGAACCGCTCACTTACCGATCTGAAATATTGGGCGATATACAGACCATACCCCCAATATATATTTTTTGAGGTCCCTCTTAGACAAATATCCTGAATATTCATACTCACTATATCAGTAAAAATAACAAATGTATACAATAAAACTACTCAGCATTGTTATAAACAGTTCATTATATAGAATTCATACCTCAGACATATCATCAAGGAGACCTATTTCTTTCTCTTGCTTGCTCTTTCTTCCCTTGCAGTTGCCATGTGACCTTTTTTATAAACCACCTCATCATCACCATAACCCATGGCTAAAGCTGGAACCCAGTCAGGACTACTTACTTCACTCAACTCGGATGGTTTTCCTACAATTGAATAGGTCATTTTGTAACAAAAACATCCCCAAGAACTTCTTACCAGACAGAAAATGTTTACTGCATACTTTACTGTATGTCAGATTTGCTTCTGTGAGATCTTCTGATGGCATTTGTCCATTTTTGTCTTCTCTTTTTCGTAAGTTCATTCAAATCAGCTCGATGAGCAAAATGTCGCTTACTTGGTATTTTAAAAAACTTCAGGGCATCACGATCTCCACGGCTTCCACAATTCACCACACAACAAGTAGTATATAGGCATATTTTCTTCTCATTATTGAAGTTGATACGGGATCTCAGTCTTTTATATTGATTTTATACGACCACACCACAATTTGCACTACAACCAGCAAGTATTTAAAAGAAAATAAACAAATATCGGTTCAAAAAACATAGTAATATCATAACATCAACAAGTGACAGAATGATTTGTGTGCCTCCTGGCCGCCATCTTGAATTTAATTTGACAGCATCCTGGATAGCCTAATTGTCAGTTGAGTTGGGAAATATCTTCCTCAGAGCACAGGGTATATATTCTGTGCTCAGAGTAATAATATCTTTTATCGACTCCATTTGTAAAAATTTGTGAAGTTGGTGAAAAATGCAAGAAAATAGTTCTGTTCCTCATATAATCCTTGAGGAAGCTGAAGAAGCAACACGCCAATTATTGTCTGCCAAGTCCAGGGAACATTATGAAAAAGTATTTTCCGAATTTAATGAAGTAAAAAAAAAAAAAAAAAACGGAGGGTAACGGCAATAAGTGAGGAAGGTTAAATTTAAAGAAAAAGTATGCAATTTCATCCATGTGGTCGAAGTACTCGATGCTGAAGGCCGCTATAAAGGTCTAAAAAAACATAGAAATTGGGAAATATAGTAAACTCACTGCCTATCTGAAGAGTGAGTCGAGAGGATACAAGGTGAAGAAAGCTGCAGTATTGGAAATAAGTGAAATAACTCTTGTCTATGTATTGGAAAGAGCAAACGTGGAAGATTGTTTAAACGAGAGCTTGCGATAAAGAATATTTAATGATCAAGGTAATAATATATCGTAACTTTTTGAACAGTTTAGAAAATAATCCTAGAAATATTTAGGTAGCACTAATAATGGGAGCTTCTGGTGCCTGTCGAGGCTGTGAATTGGCGAATTTGAAAATCAGTGATGTACAAGACAGTGGCGCATATCTGCTTGTTTCGATACCAGATACGAAGACCGGCATTTCACGAAAATTCACAATTATAGAAGAAGGATTCTCTATCAATACTTTGGAGACGTGTAGAAAATATATGTCCTTCCGAAGAAGTTATCCAACGACAGATTCTTTTTACGATACGCTAATGAGAAGTGTACTTCACAACCTGTTGGAATCAACACTTTGTTGAAAGTTCCTTCAAGAGTTGCTTCATTTTTGAATCTGGCAAACGCAGAAGCTTATAGCGGCCATTGTATGAGGCGCACTTCAACAACCTTATTGGCTAATAAAGGTGCTGATCTTACAACAATTAAACGACATGGTGGGTGGAAAAGCTCAGCTGTAGCAGAAAGTTATATCGAAGATTCTATATCTAATAAGCTTGATATAGCAAGAAAAATCCAAGGTTCTCCTGGTTCTAATCGTTCCTTACAAGAGGATGCATCCATTGATTCTAGAGATTTATCAAAAATTTTGACTATGAGTTCTGAAACCAATGACAACTACAAGCTTGTTATTAATGGAAACGAAGTGAATTATGATAAAACGAAGAACAAAATGTCTATTAATATAAATGTTAATGTTAATATTAATAATAAATAAGTAAAATGTGATTGATATTCAAGATTGTATTTTTCATCATTCCACTATCAATCAATCAATCAATCAATCAGCTTATTCATTCAAAAGACCCATTTGGGTATAGAACATGTCAAGATATAATGTATGAGTACATGTATATAAATATAATAGAAACTACTTACTTAACTACTAAACAACAAGATTAAACACAGCAATGAAATATTTAATTAAAAAGTTACATTAAAAAATTCGTCAATGTCATAAAATAAATTTTCTTGCAGAAAACGTTTTACAGAGATTCGAAATTTGAAGTGTGTAGGCTGGTTCTTAATGCCGGTGCATAATTGATTGTAAACTCTTGCACCTGTTGAGAGTGGTCCATTTGATGTTATTTGAAGATTGTTATGATTTGGATAAAGCAGCTGATTGTTTCTGGTTTGGTAAACATGCATGTCTGAATGCCTAGGAAAAGTGTTTTTTATTTTATGAATGTAGCAGGCAACCTCCATTATGTAAAGACAGGCCAGAGGAAGAATATTCAATTCGGCAAACAATGGTTTGCAGGAATTCCTGGGTGATACATTTTTTATAGTTCTTAATGCTTTTTTCTGAATAAGACATAGATGCCATGCAGCTGGAGAGTTTCCCCATAGTAAAATGCCATAAAGTAGAATAGACTGAATTTCAGCAAAGTAGAAATTTCTCAAACTGCTGTTGTCAACCACGTTCCGCATACACCGAATTTGATAAATTTTTGTATTTAATTTTTTTATAGTTGCTGTAATATGCTCGTTCCAACTGAGATCGTCCTCCAGGGTTATTCCCAAGAACTTTGTTGTTGATTTTCTGGTAATATTTAAATCGTTCAATTTAATTGAGAGTGGATTGTTTACTATTCTTTGTCTAGTGTGAAAGATTAGATACTCAGTTTTTTCTATATTGAGATGTAATTGATTCGCTGAAAACCATAATCCAAGTTTACCAAGAAGATGGTTACAAGCTTGTTCATTCATTTCACTGCATTCATGAGAGACAAGAAAAGATGAGTCATCAGCATATAGTGTGATATTATACTCAGGTAAAAATTCTACTATGTCAGCAATGAATAAAGAAAATAGTATTGGGGCTAAGACACTACCCTGTGGCACTCCCAGATGCAGTTGCGAGGCATCTGAGCAGTGCTTACTAATAGATCCGTCAGCTTCTTTGAAACAAATTTGGACAAACTGACTTCTATCGGAAAGATATGATTCGAACCATTTGGCTGCAGTTCCTCATATGCCACAAAGCCAAAGTTTTTGTAGCAGTGCCTCATGAGGAATACAGTAAAAAGCCCTACTCAAGTCACAAAAAATACCTACAGGGGAGTTTTTTCTGTCAATCTCGGACAATACATCATTATAAAAGTCAACTGTTGCAGTTGTTGTGGATTTTCCCTTCCGAAAACCATGCTGCTGGTCTGGAACGAGTCTGTATTTGTTGATGAAAGGAGTTAGTCTGTCTAGCATACAATACTCAATCACCTTTGCAAACGGAGAGAGGCCAGATACTGGTCTGTAATTGCTAATGTTGGTTTTTTCTTTTTTTTTATGCACTGGAGTTAACTTTGCTGATTTAAGGCAGTTTGGAAATATGCCCGATGCAAATGAATGGTTTACTAAATGGTTTAGAATACCAATTATATCTTTACCAAATTCCTTTATTAAAGCAGAAGGAATTTCATCTGGACCTGTAGACATTTTGTTTTTGAGCTTTGATACAATATCTAACATTTCATCATCATCACTAGTGGATAAAGTGGTACTTTATACGGTTCATAAGTGTGGATAAAACTTCAATTATGAGGTGATTGTGGATAATAGTTATTTATTGTATAAGTGTTTTAGATATCATTTTATTTGCGCAAGAATGTTTAAACGCGAGAGGTGTTGAATGGTTGCTATGTATTTTTCATTGTTTATCGACTCCATTTGTAAAAATTTGTGAAGTTGGTGAAAAATGCAAGAAAATATAATTCTGTTCTTGATATAATCCTTGAGGAAGCTGAAGAAGCAACACGCCAATTATTGCCTGCCAATGCTATCGTATTTTTTAAATTTAAAGAAGAAGTATGCAATTTCATCCATGTGGTCGAAGTACTCGATGCTGAAGGCCGCTATAAAGGTCTATAAAACGTTGTATTGCATGCGTGTTTTAGATACATTTTATTTGCTTAAGAAATTTAAACGCTCGAGCTTCGCTCCATGAAAATTGAATACTTAGTACTTAGCTGTGATAGTGTGATCTAATGCAGGAATGTTTCTTTGAGATTGAAAGGAATGAAACAATCAAGATTAAAAAATGGTAGGAATTTAAAATGAGGCCAAACTTTCCAATATTTTGCTAGATTGAACTTTGTGTGTCTGATTTCTGAAATCATGAAGATAATAACTCAAAAAATACTATTTTGTTCAGATAGGAATTCACAATTTAATTTTGTAATCATCCAGCTAGAATCCTTTACGTATATGGGTTATCTTCCAGCTTTTCTAAACATAAACTCTCCGATCAACATAAGTGTATTGGTAAACATTTAAGTCCTATTGGTTCATTGATAAGCTTCAATTTTGATCTTTTATTCCAAAAGTCTCTTGTTCAATGCATTTATTATAATGATACAAATTTATATAACCAAGGATACCTACTGTAGATTTCGGGGGGGTTGAACATGCTAAGGCCTCACATGCACTTCAACCTATTAGATCTTTTTTTATTCGAGGCCAAGGATTCCAAAACTTCGTAAGAATTTGCCCAATTTTTGAGGTGATATCTTAAACGGCAGTTGTCCAGTGATGAGTCCTGTTACTAATTTCAAGTTTTTCTTGTCTCTAGAAGCTGTTCTCACTAGCCTTTTCGATATGTTTGTCCTGGCACTTTGTTCCTGTGAGAATTAATTTCGTTAGTTATCTGACGTCGGAATTCTTCTTTCAAGTGGGCTTTGGATCCTCCACAAAGGATATCATATACTGCTGCCCTAAGCCCAAAGGGTGTTTCTCATTTTTTTCCGTATTTTGAGTTTCACTCTCTACAGGTCCCTTATGACCAAGCCGTTGACTTGAATATTTTAGCCAGATCTCATCGTTCTATGCTGTCTAAAAAATTAGTTGAAAAATGACGTATATCCATAAATACACCTAAAATTCTATTATAGGGAACCTGTAGAGGGTGAAATCTAAAATATGGAAATAATTGAGATACTCCCTTTGGGCTTAGGACGGCAGAGTACTTTTACAAAATGTGGGAATTTGGTAAAAGCTAAAGGAAGCAATATGAAGTGTTATCTTGCAGGTTACTTAAATATTTCAGACTTTAATATAAATGCTTGTTATTATCAAACTCCTTCATGAAAATTACCTGAAAAGACTCTGTTCACCTTGTTTTCGTGGCAATAAGAGTCTTGGTACACAAAGATTTTTCAAATAAAACAATGATGATTTCAATATGCTTTATTTTCACTCAATACATGTTTGATATATAGATTGTGAATGAAGTGTTCAAGAAAATATGCAATAAATTAAAATAAGCTATAATTAAGATTAAATAATGTAGAGCAAGTTCAGAATAAAATAAAAACACTATATTCAGGAGGCTATATATATATTCTTATACTAATCACTAATCTATCATAGATAATGTTTTCACAAATTTTACTGATGAAAGCATTACCTGCATTCTTGACAATACCATATCAGACCATGGAAGTGTTTATGTTGTGATTTCAATTTTGCAGCACCAGAACAGAAGCCACAATCTTATTATAAAAGAAATTTCACTGACATCTCAATTGATAATTTTTCAAGTGATCTACTGAATGAAGATTGGTCTGATATCTATGCTAATACTGAAGTGAATCTGGCATTTCAGTCCTTCATAGATGTATTCTTATACTACTTTAATACTCATTTTCCTTTACGAAAAAAATATATAACGAATGTTTCATGTAAAAAATGGGTAACTAACGAAGTACGAGAATCCAGTGAAAATCTAAAAAATCTTCATGTTTTGTCCCAGACTGTTGCTGGAATGAAACCACTTTATATTCAGCAGAAAAAAAGCCATGATAGTCTAGTGAAGTCTACGAAAAAAAAGTATTATCAAGATAAAATCAACAACTCGGATAACCCCACCATATCATCCCTACTAAACATTAAAACATAACTTAAACATAAATGTTACATCACATTGTGACTTTGTGATGTTGTTCAGAGGTATGCTTGACATTACAGATACGTTGCGTCCATGGTCCTTTGTGCCTCTTTTAAATATTACAGTGTAACGTTTAAAACTAAACGTTACAAAAATGTGTCATATTAATATGCATTCAATGTTGCTCAAAACATGTTTGTAATGTTGGTCAAAACATGTATGTAATGTTGCTCAAAACATGTATGCAATGTTGCTCAAAACATGTATGTAATGTAATAACACTGTTACTCTTCTATATTAATATTTTGATTTGTAGTATACCGGGTGGAGCATATACTCATGGTATATCACATCTTTTCTGAATTTATACATACAATGTGGAATATCCAATAGTCACTTTTTGGTAGGCGAGTAACTTCAACTTGAAAAATATAAAAAGAGAACATATATCATGAGCCACACTTGCACCCTGTATCTCAAATGGAAAAATATTGCTTTTGAAAGTCTAACATTCAACTTGTTCCATATTTTTTCATTTGAGATACTGGGTGCAAATATGACTCATTGTATTTTTTCTCTTTTTATATTAATTAAGTCGAAGTTATTCACCTAACAAAAAAGTAACTACTAAAATTTCAGAAATGTATCTATAAATATAGAAAAAAAGATGATATACCATGAGTATATGCTCCACCCCGTACACTACAAATCAAAGTATCAAAACAGAGGGAGGTAAATGTTAATGGGAGAATGATATCAAATAAAAAAACTACAACTGCATTGAATATATAATGGCATAAAAAAATATAAAAAATAACAAAATACTCTTAAAGAATAAAAGTAGAATTTTCCCTGAATCAATGGTCACGTGGTTTGTGTGTCACTACTCCTTCCTCTTCAGCCTCTACTTTGCAAATCTTATCCAATCCGTCACAATGAGTTCAAACTCAATTCACCTGTGGTTGAACGGAATGTCATTTACAGATCCTGAAAATATAGTAATTATAGTCACTGAAAATTTAAATCAATTTTAAATTTATATTGTCAACAAATAGAATAGAATAGAATAGATTTATTTCCAGAAAACATGATGTACATGTATAGGAAAATTCGAGTTTTTATAAATAAATACTTAATGAATATAAACATTTTTCTAACAGGACTAGACACATGACTAAATTCAAACAGACATAGCAAATGAAAAAATACAAAAAAGCTGCATCAAACATTATCAATTGTGGCTAGATTACTATCAGTAAGGTATTCGTTAACTGAATAGTATGCTTTAGAAATTAGGATTTCTTTCATTTTGTTTTTGGATATTCTTGAACTACATATTTTCATTTCTATCGGAAGCATGTTGTATAGCTTAGCACCCATGTAGTAAGCACTCTTTTGGAATAAAGTTGTGTTGTGGGGAGGTAAGATGATTACATTAGAAGATTGTCTGGTTTGGGAGTTGGCGAACTGATATATGTTTTTGTTATTATGTACAAGAACTAGGAGATTGAGTATATATAAACTTGGTAAAGTGAGAATTTTCATCTCTATGAAATGATTCCTACAAGACTCTCTTCTCTTCAGTTTTTTTATTATTCTTATTGCTCTTTTTTGTAGCACAAAAACTGACTGCCAATCAGAACTTATTCCCCAGTGAATGAGGCCATATGACATATGAGATACGAAGTTTGCAAAATAAACTATTTTTAATACGTTTTCGCTCACTTGTCTATTCGAAAGTGCACGTAGACAGTAACATGATCTGCTGAGTTTTATATTCGTGATTTTGATGTGATCCCTCCATGACAAGTAACGATCAATATGGAAACCCAGACATTTTATCATTTCGGCTGATTTGAGTTCGAATGGTAAAGTCAAGTTGACGACACTCCTATTTGCGAAAGGTGTATAGTAAGTTTTTTCGAAATTGATTTTTATTTTATTTGTTGCACACCACCCAATAATGTTGTTCAGACAAACAGTAACTTTATTCTCTAAGGAGGTTTTGTCACGACTTTCCACAATGAAAAGGGCATCATCTGCATACAACACAGCAGTTGCATCACCACAATTTCTCGGGAGATCGTTAATAAAAATTAGAAATAGTAGAGGGCCCAATATCGATCCTTGCGGTACCCCACATTTAATATTTCCCCATTCTGAAAATATTTTTTCGTTTTTTCCGGATGTAAGAACCACCCTTTGCTCCCTTCCATTCAGATAACTGCTGAACCAGTTTAGAACCATTCCTCGAATACCATAGTGATGCAACTTTTCTAACAATATTTTAAAGTTTACACTGCCAAAAGCCTTCACGAAATCGCATGCGATACCGATGGTTGGAAGTTTCTTATCCACATTTGTTATTATTTTTTTGCATATATCATGAAGAGCGGTTGATGTCGATTTGCCTGGAAGGAACCCGTGTTGACAATCACTTAATAGTCCGTTCGATTTCATAAACGATATTAGTCTTTTTTGCATTAATTTTTCCAAGAGTTTAGAAATGGTTAACAAAAGTGATATCGGTCTGTAATTTTTGAATTCTTCCCCATCTCCTTTTTTAAATATCGGAACAACGTGAGATTTTTTTAAGCATTTAGGGAATACACCTTGACTGAACGACTCATTACAGAGTTTCACCAATTCAGCGCGGATAGGGTGTAGGATATTTTTCAATAGCTTAGATGAAATATTATCATATCCGGCAGAGTTTTTTGATTTCTAAGATTGTACAACTGATGAAATCTCGTTTACATCTGTGGGATAGATAAAGAATGTTCTGCCATTCGGACAATTTAGGTTATCTAGATAAGTTCTGATTTTATTTTCATTTATTTCTCCATCGGTTTCGGCTGCGGTTGAGAAGTAATCATTAAAGTTATTCATGAATGAGTTAGAGTCTTCACTTTCCGGAATTTTCATAGATTTTTTTGATCGCGAGTCTTTCTTTGTTTCTCTGTTTATAATTTCCCAAGTTTTTTTAATTTTATTATCGCTGGATATAATTTCCTTTTCCAGAAACAAGACTCTAGCTTTGGCTATAACTTTTCTCAATATGAAACAGTATTTTTTTTTGAACGTGTTTAGTATTTCATTATCTACTTCTCTACAGAACGCTATCAATTGTCTTTTATGCAAGCAGGATTTACGTATTCCTTTGGTTAGCCAGTGTTTTTTTGTCTTATTTTTCACCAAATCGAGAGGAAAGCAAATTTCGAATTTTTTTTCTAATACACCGATAAAAGCATCGAATTTCATCTCTATATCTGTGTAAGGTATTTTAGAGTAATCATCACTTAAAAGTTCTCTGGCAATTTCACGATTAAATTTGTTTATATTTTTTTGTGAGTAAAAACGTTTGTAGGTAATTTTTTCGTCTTTGTTGTGGCCGAAGTCGAAGCATATTTTCTGATAGAAATGATCAGATATTCCATTATCGAGATTTTCAATTAGGAACACATCAAAATTTACAAAAATATTGTCTATACAGGTGGACGAGTTTTTTTCAATTCTAGTTGGGCTGTTTACGGTTTGAGAGAGGTTGAATGAAGTTAAGAGATTGAGTAAGTCATTTCTACTAGATGTATCTGCTGAAAGGTTAATGTTGAAGTCTCCACACAACACAACTTTTTCATAATTTTTATATAATTCACATAATATTATATCAAGTTGGGATAAAAATAATTTGAAATCACCATTTGGTGCTCGATACAAAGTAATAACTATAACATTACTAATTTTTATCACACTGAACTCAATACATTGTTCTATATTCAGATAGTCTAAGTGACTAATTTTGGTTGAAAGGGCAAGAATAGAATTTCGAACCATTATACAAGTGCCGCCATTTTTAAAATTGTTTCTACAATAAGACGACAATATGGTAAAATCTTGTAAATTATAAAAACTTTCTTCGTCTGGTTTAAGCCAATGTTCACAAATACAAAATATATCAACAGTGTTTTCTTGCAGGAATACATTACAAGGGTTAGTGTGCTTTGAGAAACGAAAATAACTCTGTCTCTTACTCTCAATGTTTTCGTTAGGGCTGTCTTCTTCTGCTGTTCTGCCCCTTTTAAATGAAGTCGGTTTTTCCATTCCACCTCCTACTTGGGTTGCTGCTGGCAGACTATTCTGCAAAGGGCCAGTCCCTGATGAATTCTGCCTAGGTAAGCCAGAGGTAAGCTGTTGGAGTGAATGAATGCTCAGGTGAGAGCCTTGAGAGGGAGTGTGGTATTAGTAGGGGGTTTATGCCAATCCTGGACCTCCCCCCACCACTGACCTTGAGAGTGACCTTGGGGAATGACCTTCAGAGGATGATCTGGTTAGTGGTTGGTGACCTTGAGGGTAGTCGACATTGGGGGTTGATGACCTTGAAAGTTGGTGACCATGGATTTTGAAGGGTGAATTTGAGTATGGGCCACCTTGAAAGTGTGTAACCTTGATATCAATTGAGCTTGAGAGTGGATGACTGTTCAATTGGTTGACCTTCACTGTAGACCGATATCTTTGAAGACTATTGAGTAAGAGGGTGTATTGAAATGAATTTAGCATTGACATATTCGGTTGAAGTGACCTTGAATATTTTTCTATCTTCATTCATTTCAACCTCAAATATACCCCTTCCCTTCAACGATTGCTATAAAAGCTAGAGAGTAGATACTTACGAATTCAGTTTGCACCGCCCATAGTACCAGAGTGAGCCTTCATAATCAGTTTCTCCGAGTTGGCATCGAACTATAGTGCACCAAAAGGAACACATCGCAATTCAGGTGAAAATATTTTATAGTTTTCTACCATAATTTCTACATATTCGAAAATGGATACCCTAAAATTTGATTTTGAAAAAATAAATTCTGCTATTCAACACATAGAAACTCTAGAACAAAGACCTATAACATCACTAACGATCGGTAAAGCTTATAAAGTTGAAAAAATGGCAATGTATTCTACAAGATATGGTAAATCTATTCAGGTAATTCTGTTGGAAGATAATGTCAAATTCAAATCATGGCTTCCGAAACGAGTCACCGAGCAATTAACAGATGAGATTATTCAAATGATAAATTCATCAAAGTCCAAAGTGGTAATAACATATATAGGGCAGAGTTCTCAGGAATTTTCTGGTGCGAAAACCCGATCGTTAGTAAAGTTCGATGTGATAGAGTAAAAGTATAATTATAATATGTAAATTCATGGTAGAATATAAAATATTGTTAATCCACCTACTCAAAACGTAAGGTGAGTATGGTATAGCTTGTGATAATGATTTGAAACTGATAGTCACTATTTATATTTCAGAACTTCCATACAAAGATGTGGATGCAATATTCCAGCGAGTTGTGGACAGAGGCTGTAGATATAGATTCTGCAATTGAAAGATTGCGTTGTGAATTGAATGATTTGAGTTGGGATGCACTACATTCGGCAAATTATGATATGAACATTTGTTTTGATGTTGAGGAGGTCCGACGAGTTTTGGAGCTCAGCAATAAATATGACTTTGGTGTAAAGTTGTGTAACAAATATTCCTATGGACTCATTAGTTTGGATGAGTATTGCAAGCAGATGATTGAAGCGGAAATGAGAAGATTTTTATCAGACCTGATTGCATATTTACCAGGAGATATAACAGAAAAATATCAACTGAGAAAAGACGAGTATAGCTCAGATGGAGAAGAAGGGAATGTGTGTGAAAGTGGTGAAGTTTTGCAGTCTACATAGAAAATTATTTTTAGTATGCATATATTAATATTCATTTTATAAATAAAAACAACATTGAAAGTATTTTTTTTATTTACTACTATATTATGATACATTCAAAATATGAAAAATAAGATACATATCAATAAAATATTATGATAATCCAATCTGAATTGAACCATTGAGTGCACTATAGCTCAAATAGGCATCGTGTAGTATAAGTGCATATACTTTCGTGTTGGCGGGAAATTTTGTCTTTCGGGTTTCGAACTCAATTTTGATGTCGACGGTGGATGACTTCATGGCATCAGGTTGATGGGAGCAATCGATGACGAAAAGAGGATTATTCCGGAAGCTTCCAATATCCATCATTGGTTCACTCATAGGCTTGTTGTAGTAACTGCGTTGGAAATTTTCGTAAGCATAGTAGGCTGAAGAGTCCAATTTTTTATCGAAATCCAGATTCCAACGTTCGTATGGAAATACTTCAGAATTCAAATATAAACGGATATTATTTATATTTGCATTAATAAACTTCGTCGCATCTTTTGAAATATTTTCGGAATGATCTGTGTCTTGGAACCCGATAATGATGAATCGAGGCCTTTCGAGGCTATTGGTAGTTTTCACAGCCCATATGTCTGAAGCTGTATCACGAAGTGATGGTAACTCATAAAGATCCCACATACGGTAGGCCATTTTGACTTTGGCACTACTATTTTTATTAATTCGGTTCAAGAGCTTCAATTTCTGGCGATCTTCTGGTACAATATGTCTGATTCTCCATTCTATTTTTGTGATTTCTAGTTCAGCATCGACCTCGCCTATGAATGAATTTTTGAAGGATCGAGCTATAATCAGAATGAGTTCCTGCTTAACATTCAAAATACCCTTGGTGTAATCTTCAGCGAATCCCATAATGTATTTTAGGGGCAGTTTGCCGCTGAAAAAATTACTTGCAGGATCCAGTATATCTTGTTTATTCTGATTGAGACCCCAACCTATTGGTAGTAAACTATTCTCATGTGTTTTTCCGAATGATACCATAGTTTTCAATGTGGTTGTTATGCCTGGCTTTCGTACAACTGCAACTTGTTCACCACCCATTTCGTAGCGGATTTCATCAAACAAGAAAGCCAGAGCATTATTGGAAAGATAACATCGTTTGTTGGGCTCTGAAGGTGTGAATTTTCCCTCGATATAAATGTAGCTATCTGCTATATCGAGAATTAGATCTTGAAAATTGATGGGAATTCTGATTTCGTCCGAATTCTTATAATATGGTGATCCATACGGCTTATATGTATGCTCATGCAAACTAATCAGGGAATGATCGAAAATTGGCTCTTCAAAAACTTCTAACATATCGCTTGTAGTGAAAGCGGCCATATTTTATTTCTTCTTGGTATTCCTGATCTTCAAGCCAATTGATTTCAGAAAGTTTAGATTACTAGAGCTGATGGTATATCTTGATTGTTTAACGGGCTCACGTGAAATGAATCGGCTTATGATTTTTCTCTTCTTTATATCAGCATGATCCTCAACCCCATTGTACATACACCGTTTCGGTTTCAATCGCCGGACATTATAACAAAACCCCATTGTATTTTCTTGGCAGAGGTCAATATTACAATTTTTTCAACTCCAATTTTATAATTATTCTTTCACCATTGAACTCGATCAGATGCCCACGATCGTCCAAAATGCGCAGAGTAATGTTGTCGAGATACTGACGGCCTTCGGGCTTGATTGGCATATAAATTATATTTCGTGGTTCCTTTGTGAGTTTGTATCCTGGCTCGACATCAATATCGAATTCGAAAATGCTGTGACATTCCTCACCATTCAAATACGCTCCAGAAGTGACGTTACAATCCACACGGATTATTCTCACATTATTGATATTCACAGGTAATGTTGATTCATGTGTTTCACCGATACCAAAGACCTTAGGCTCGAATCCTAAAAGACCAGCGATAGAGTTTTCATGTAAGAGGTTGATGTAATATTTCGATCGCATTTCACATTTCAGAGTATTGTTGTTTGGATGTAGGAGAAACACATCATCCATATTCTTTTCGGTGACATTTTCAGCCAGTTTCTCTTTAGATCTAATGGATCGCTGTATAACTTTATTGATTTCATCAATTTCATAAGCGCCAGGTGGAATTTTAATGGTTATGGGTGGAGAATTGATTCGTTTTGAATAGCTGATCACATTATTCTTCACAGTAACATTGAAAATTGAATTGTAGGAATAGAAACCATGTAAACCCAAACCATAACTGCTACTCGTATCCAATTCGACTGGTGGGTAAAAGTTAGCGCTCAACTCGCTTGAGTCTCCTGATAGCGAGAACGTTCGTGACATGACTGTTCAATTGTTAGTATTCCAGGACATTTTATTGCTGGAAACAGAAATGATACAGCATCCGTCTCTTTTTTTGTGGTGATGTTAAATGGGTGTCAACATCATTTTTTGCTACTACATTTACATCCTTCACATTACAGTAGCAACAAAATATTTTTCGGGGTATTGGTCCATCATTCACATCAGATGAACTGCAAGTATCAACATCATTATAATGCTCCTGGCAGTACTGATACTTCAAGACATCAATATCATTTTGAAGGTGTGGTGGTAGTTTATCCCACACTGCCGCAATTTCCCCAGCAGCACATCCAATCAACACTTCTTTGGGCATATCAGAAAGTTGTTGTTTACTCATTTTATTCAAACTACGTAGTCTAGAATATGCATTTAATGAATGCGCCATCCTCTTTATGCTTTCTCTATACTGGATAGGGGTTTTGTCCATAGTGGCTTACCGCATAGAAACTGCAGACACAAATGACCACACCACACTGTATTGAACCGCTGGTGTCGCTCATAGTTATAGCAAATTTCACTAGCTGGTTTTGGTCCACTGTGAAAATAACGAATTAGTTCTTTGGGGGGAGGTAAATCACCAAAGCTGTCATAGTATTGCACTGATCCTCCATTTTTTTTATATGCCACCCAGTGTGTTCCCGGGCCGTATCGGCTATCTAAATTAACTACTGCGGATTCACATCGATGCGGTCCTGAAAGTGGAAGATCGTCACGCATAAATACACCGCGAAAATTTGTAATTTTCATTTTCTTAGCGATTAATTTGATGTCAATGTCAGAAAGAGCTCTCCGGGGTGGCATACTCATAGGTTTTTTGAATTCTGATGCTTTAAATATAATCCTAGACCTTTGCGGTACGGTTTCAAATACATTCCTTTGCCACTTTTACCGAGAGCAATAGCTTCCATGTACTTATTGTGGCGGTTTGACTCATTCAACTGGTCTCTACTAGCTCTTGCTGCTTGAACTGCTTTAGTTATACCTGCTGCTGCTCCAGTAAGAGTGCCAAGTGCTGATAACCCAGCAAATATTGGTATGAGTGGTAGAAGTCCACCAACTTTGGGAATTGGTATCACCCGAGGTGTACGAATTTTATTTTTTCCTCCTGCCTCTTTTGTGTATTTACGGGCTGCTTTCAGCGCGATTTGGGTGGCTTTTCTCAAATTATTTGCAACAATTTTACCTCCTCCTGCTTCACGTAAAACATTTCGCACCTTTCTTACAATGCCAGAACCGAAGGCTACTACCTTTCTAATATTTTTTGCTTTTTTCTTCTTAATTTTTCTCATAGCTCGAATATTTCCCTGTTTACACGGTTTAGTTGACTCGCATCCCATACCAAATCGACGCTTTCCCTTCATTATATTTGTAACCAACCAAGCAGAACCTTTCTCTCCAAGAGAAGCGTTTTTGTCTTTGAATCTGCTCCAAGCAGCTTCTTCAAGCTTCTGGTCTGCCTTGTGCCTACTGTTGAGATCCGAATTCAGTGAATAAGCAATATCGTGCTCCTTGCATGCGAAATCTAGTTTATTTATGCCGGGATCTCCTCTTGCCAACCTCTTATGTAATCTTGTTCCAGGACCACAGTACTGATAACCACCAGGTAGATGCAACTCAATGGGTAGTTTATTGATTAGAGAATTAACCAAACCTCTACCGCCCACTTGTTTACGTTTACAACCGTTCTGATTGAGTTTTGTCATTTAAATAAAAGATCCAGCGAAGCACTGCACTTATATAGTCTCTAGCTGTCGTACAATGCGCATTGTGAAACAGAAACAAGAGTTTAAAATCGATAATTTTGACGAAAAAGTAAATGATGGACTGGGGAGGCACAGTGAACGACGCCATGGATCTCTCCTCCCATTATCAATTAGGGGTCTCATTATTGGACCTTCGAATTGTGGGAAGACAAATGTGATGATTTCTTTACTAACTCACCCACTGGGATTGCGATTCGCGAATGTGTATGTTTATTCAAAATCTCTATATCAACCCAAATATGAGTATTTACGAGGAGTGTTGAAGCCGATTGAAGGATTGGGATTTTATACTTTTGGAAATGTCACGTCTGGAATAGTAGAACCATCAGAGGCTAAACCTGATTCGGTATTCATCTTTGATGATGTTATGTGTGAAAAGCAAGATGTTATTAGAGCATATTTTAGTATGGGGCGCCATAAAAATGTTGACTGTTTTTATCTAGCCCAAACATATTCCCGTGTTCCGAAGCAATTGATCAGAGATAATTCAAATTTCATTGTAACATTCAAACAGGATGACATGAATCTCAACCACATTTTTTCTGATCATGTATCGCCAGATATGACGTTTAAGCAGTTTCAAGATATGTGTGCAAAATGTTGGAATGACAAATATGGATTTCTAGTTATCGACAAAGATAGAGAACTACAAGAAGGTCGTTACCGTAAAGGGTTTGACAATTTCATATATCTCTGATGTTTTTTAGATATTTGGCTCAATCTGAAGTTGAACAGGTCAGTGATACGTTAGCATTCAAAACGTCAATACTATGGACGAACAAAAAAGCGATGAAATAGATTTGAAACGGAAATTAATTGAGGCAACAGAGGCAGTTCGAAAAAAATTTAATTACATTAAAAATAACCGCATAAGCGACCAAGTGGCGATTTCAAAAATATATGAACCAATAATCGAACCACTGAAAACTATATCATCTAATACGTCCAAAAAAAAATCCTTTACCGGTGGTGAGCCACTCAAAAAAATTTACCAAATCCATAGAGAGTAGTACCCCGCTCCCAAAATTGAATTTTATGGAAAGTGATGACAAAGACGTGAAATTTAATGCTGAAGAAACATCGATAATGCATACACCATCATCCTCAATGGTAACCACAGACCCCGAATCACCAAAGGTAGCGGACAGTAATGGGGAAGTCTCCAGCCATATTCAAAAGTTGTTATCTGGAAATTCTTCATATGATACGATATTCGGTGTCCGGTTAGACCCCATTACGAATAAGCTAAAAATGGGCGATTCCAATGTAGACTTTATTGAAGGAAGAATTGTATTCAGTAAAGATGGTAGGACCATTGGTACTTACCAAGGCACATCCAACTTCTACAAGTTGATATTCATGAAATTACCTCCGGGAAATATGTCTGCTACTGAACTGAATATATATGGTGACATACTCAGATTAACAAAAGCAGCGTATAAAAATCACGACCAAGCACAGGGTTTATTGCCTAATAAATGGAAGAAATATCAAAAAATAATCAAGCCATTATTATCTGTAGACAACACATTGGAAAACCTTTCTATAGGAGGTGCTGGAATAATGAAAATACCATCCCGAAAACTATTTGGTGGAAACAAACCCATAAGTTACATTTATTGGAATAGCTTGGATGAATTAATCGACAGGCTTCGACTCCTTTGGAGTTCAAAAATGGCTGGACATACAGGGCATGATAATGAAATATTATCAATAATAGAAGAATTGCGCGAAGAGGGTATAATCTACTGAATGTGTATGTATATTATTTCCTGAGTGTGTGAATTATGTTCATTCTTCTGAAGATATTCCAACGATGAATAACACAATCGACAAATTTGGTCGTAGACGGGGTGGTGTGAAGGTGATTGTTGGAAGATCAGGAGTTGGATTCATCCTCACAGCAGATGGAAATTATAATATTCAGAATAAACGTCTGTGGAATATTGGTGAACCCTCCGACACGAAAGATGCTACCACTAAGGGCTATGTTGATGACCGCATAAAAGAGACTAAGGAGTTGACCCTGTCCGCTGTGCAAGAATCAGTATCATCAGTAATTCGTGAAGCGAGAGCATATTTTGATTCCAAAATTACTGAACTCAGATTTGTCATCGGCAAGAAGTCGGATAGCTCAATCGAGCAAATTTCCAAACTGGAGCAATTAATCCATACTTTAGAAAAGCGAATCGTTAAAGTAGAGCAGTCAACAACCAAGGCTCCACCTAAACACTGGAGGACTGGGCAATTAGCTTTACCGCCTTCCTGGGAACCGACTTCTGTAATAGAGAGTTGAAATGAGTACCGCTAAAAGGCAAGTTGTTGAGGAACTGCATAAGCCAGCTCGACGAAATTTTCCACGAAGGAAGACCATAATTAAAGGGTTTTCAGATTTATGGCAGATGGATCTGATGGAGATGCAGCCGTATGCAAAAGAAAATAAAGGTTATAGATATATCCTCATCGTAATAAACTGTTATTCAAAGGTTGTATGGTCAAGACCGCTGAAAAATAAAACGGGAAAATCCGTTACCGCAGCAATGGAGAGTGTGTTGAAAGACGCAAAGTACACACCGAAGAACTTGCAATCCGACCAAGGCACTGAATTTTATAATACAAAATTTTCCTCGTTGATGGCGAAACATCTGATCAATCATTATTCGACATTCAGTACTAAAAAAGCGGCAATTGCGGAACGAGTTATTAGGACATTGAAAAGTTGGTTGTATAAAGAGTTTTCAGTTCAAGGGCATCACAAGTGGTTAAAAATTCTTCCGCACATAACGGATCAGTACAACAATAAAATTCATAGCAGCATTGGAATGAAGCCCGTTGAAGTGACATCATCCACGAAACTGAATTTGTATAAACACGCCAAAATACATGCGAAATATAAAAGAAGTAAATTCAAAATAGGAGACGTAGTTCGAATAAGCAAGTACAAGAGCATATTCGATAAAGGTTATACAGCAAATTTCACAACTGAACTTTTTAAAATTGTTAAGGTAAATAGTACAATGCCTGTAACCTATGAGCTTGAAGACATGGATAAGAAACCAATAAAGGGCTGTTTTTATGAAATGGAGTTGAGTAAAACGAAGCAGCCCGACATTTACTTGGTGGAAAAAATTTTGAGGAGGAATCATGGGAAAGTAATGGTGAAATGGCTTGGGTTTCCCAACGACAAAAACTCATGGATTGATGAAAGTTCGATCGTATAATTGAATATCTGTATTTTTTCATCAAGTAGCCATAAACTGATATTAATTCGATATGTGAATTTTATGAGTTATATATTTATAGTGAAATCGTTGATATAATGTTTCTCTCATTACTATAAATGAATAAAAAATTAACAATACTTGGTGCAATTTTTTATTTTTCGTTAGTCATACAAAGTGTTTATTGATGTTCAATCACTTCATAAATGTATCTCCTTATTGGAACCACATGGGTTTTCCTCAACTCTTCCCGCTCGGCTCTCTGATCTTCGTTCAAACACCAGCATTTGAGCAGATGGTCTATTCTGTCTTTGAAAAAAAAACCGACACATTCACATAATGTCAACCCCATTCGACACTGTTCGCATAGGTTTTTCCAACAGTCTGTTTGGTAGCTGTCACAATTCGTACATCGCTGGAAATCCAAGGTCTCCTCTGCTCTGCAATCCCTACAGTCTTCTCTAATAATACCAAAGTTTGTGGTGTCCATTCTTTCACCACACTTTCGGCATTCCGTCCATAAACCGAACCGTTTTGTCACTTTTTTTGGAGTCTTCGGAGGGTTTATTCTTTCACACTCTTGACACAATCCAGTGCAGGTATTGATAAAACTCGGTGGTCATGCAATGTCACAGTTATGACATGACAAATTTTTATCAATCACTAATGGATACACTGCAATTTTTGGCTTAGAATCCCACTCTCTTGATGTCGACATATCTAGAAATGATGAAACTTGTGTGCTATAAAGAATCGCATAGAATGGTCCACCTCATTCAGCGACCCTTATTATATACAATCTGATATACCCTCCACCTAGGTATCCTTCGAAGGCCTTGAAGTCCAGTGACCTTCATGTTGAGTGACTTTCAAATGACATTCGAGCACTGAATGACCTTCGAATATGGAGTGACCTTCGAATATGTAGTGACCTTCGAATATGGAGTGACCTTCGAATATGTAGTGACCTTCGAATATGTAGTGACCTTCGAACACCAAACGACCTTCGCATCTCAAACGACCTTCGAGCAACGGGTGACCTTCGAATTTGAAATGACCTTCATCCCCTCACAGTATTGGAAAAACCATATAAGGAGAGGACGAATACCACCTCTGCATCAGTTTCATTGAAATATCAGAGTAGTTCGTATTGAAATGGCAGCTCAACAAAATGATAGAATGAGTGTGTTACGAGACCTAGTGGCTATCGATATAAATCATGTCGAAGAAGATGCAGAAGTGGACGATGACATAGCTGAAGAAGTTGCAGCAGTGGACGATATAGCTGAAGAAGTTGCAGCAGTGGAAGTTGTTGAAGAAGCAGATGTTGTGGCAGAAGGAGCTATTGCAGTTGCCGCTAACGATGATGATGGTTCTAGCGAGGATGAAGGGATGTACGAAGATGGTCCTGATGTAGATGGTGAATATAGGTGCGTGTTCAAAAATATAAACAGTGTGAGGGATGTCGGTAGAAATATGTATTGTTCGATAATTTCATGCTGGATGGTTGTAACAACCACCGAGGATCGTAAGGTTCTATGCCACAAGTGCTTCATGCTGTACAGTGAATTAGTCGATGGTGGACATTATAACAATGTAGATCTGCATTATAAAACGGACTTCAATAATATTCCCGATTACGACTGTGTGGCTTGTGGAATGACTGTTTGTCAAGTGCGCCTAATTGACACTTGCCTGTTTTGCAATACAAGTTTTAAAAAAATATAATTTTACAGAGCGATTGCAAATTTCCGAATACTGGAATATGGCCCTGCAGACAGTTCCAGTGATGTGCATCGGTGTGGAAGTGTTGCTCGTGTTTCTGTTCAGGAATACGAACCGCCGGATGACATCAGCGATTGTTCAACAATTGAATTGGACTGGGAAAATTTACCAGATCAAAGCCATTGGTGGTGTCCGGCGCAATTGTCTGAAGAAGATGGCGGGGAAGAGGTTATCCGAATGGAAGAGGCATGCGATTGGACTTTTAGACTTTGAGTCGGGGTGTTTATATTAGATTTGTATAACGTATAGCATAATAATAGGAAAAAAAAGACTGAAATATATATTTTTAATGAAAATATGTTTCATTCATTTGATGATCGATAGCTCTATAGTGAATAATAGCTCAAAAAAATTATTCAAGTGGTATAAATACTACTAGCGTGTACATTTCAAAGAAACTGTGTTTGGAAATGTCTGATGTCACTAACTAAACATGTGAGATTTTTTTAAATACTCTGAAATTTCTTATATCTATTGCAACATATTTTCAGACACACATATAAAACATATTCGCTTTCCTGGGTGTATTTCAGCTTCAAAATATACTTTCAAACAGTGAGATATATATTTTCTAATAAAAAAGTGTATGTAATATATTAAAATGAAAGTGGCATGCCCATCTGTGCATCAAAATGTTTAATGAAAAACTAGTGCGCATCCATTATTTCTAGCTATAGTTGGTATTTAACCAAAACTCGTTGTGATGTATATGAATTGTATCAAAATATAACCAAAACCTTCAACTGCGCATACATTTTTACCCCACATTTTGAAATAGCTCCATTTTGGTTTAATGCGCAAAAGGGAGCTTACAGAAATGCGTAGTAATGAAAATTCATTTTTCGAACACTCCCCTGTTGTTAAAAATGCTCTCATATACACTTCATATCTTTCTTGAGTATTTTAGTTGGTTGGAGAGGGAATATTTCTTTGAAAATTGTGATATTTTTATCAGCAGCCATGTAATATAATACATAACGGAAGTAGTGAATCCAACTGCGCACCTATATATTCAATAAAAAACCTATGCGCATCCAGTTTTCTAGTCTGGAGAACATTTTCAGTGCATATATGACAGAGAATCATAGACATGTATGGTAGCATGGTTAATGCCACCCACTGCGCATAACTTTTCTCTGTCACTTTCCTAAAAGTTCCGTTTTGGTCGCATACCTAAACCAGTTACCTGACTTGTGCGCAGTTGATTTCCCCTCCCCCCCCACAACCCCCCCTAATTAGTCCCTACCCCACCCCTGCCCTAGTGTGAGGCCATCCGAGTTCACCCACGTATCCAGTTTTTTTTTTCTCGAATTGCTCGGAACGAGGGTCTTTCCCCCCCAACAACTAACCCCCCCTCCCCCTCCCCCCTCCCCCCCCCCTCCAAAACAACATTTTATTTTTTTATTTATGATTTATTACAAATACGAACATACTAACATACTAACATGTACTTAAACTTAATCTATCTTATTAAATATACATATTCAAATATTATTAAATGATAATATTCATTTTAATAATTACAATAATTAAAAACCAATTATGTATACAAATACGATATGAATATATACCCCCTCCCCCCTTCTACTTTAAAAAAACACAAACCTTTATTTACACTCTAATACAAATACGAACACACTCAACTAACATGTACTTAAAATTTAATCTATCCTATGAAAAATATACATTCAAATATTATTAAATAATTTCGTATCAAATATCTTAATTATAATATATATATATATATATATATATAATACAATAATCGAGGGAATTGGGATCGGAAAAAAGGATCATATTCACACGCAAACACACCTATACACACACGCACATATTCATTTCTCCATAAAAACTTTAACCTTCTCCTGCAGCAATTTAAGTCGTCTGCTCTCTCGATTGAGCGAGAGCTGCGACTTAATTGCTTTGGCCTTCAGCGTTGGCAAACTTTGCCTAAGCTGATTACTGTCACCCATAATTCGTTGCTGGCGTCCGTCGAGCTCTTCCAATTGTCGTTTCAACTCCTCCTTTCGATTTTTTATTTCTTCGAGCTCCGTATCGTACGCCAGCAACGATTTCTGAGCGTCAGAGACCTTTGCAGCAGCTTCTCGATGTTCTAGATATGCTCGGGCTTTTTTGTTAACAAAATCCGAAAAAACATCTACAATTTTCTTATGTTGTTCTTCCGCATTTTGTGACCAAACACTGCCATCACTTCTACCACTTCCCAAAATTGGTGATACCGATGAACTTCTACCAGAAAACACTTCAGAATGATCTACCGATCGATTCGGAGAAGTGAAACCAACGGATTGCTTTGCTGAGACGGGACTTGCAGGTGACCCACTGGACACCGAAAATTCGTTGGAACCGGCTCCGTAATTTTTTGAGGCAGATTCCTGTTTTTTGGGAGAGTTAGCCGGGGCCGATGATTGCACTACCTCTCTTCCCAAAATTACCGGTGACGGTGAACTATCTTCGGAAGATAGAACTACCGTTGGAATCGGACGGATTGTTTCGATGCCAGAGGTCTTGTGAGTAGTCCTCTCAGCAACGGAAATTCGTTGGACTCAACTTCGTCACTTTTTGTGGTAGACATCCTTTGTTTTTTGGGGGAGTTTACCGGTGTCAATTCTTTCCTTTTGGAAGACTTATTCAACGATGAAGGACCCGCTTCATCGTTGCTTATGTCTTCACATAAGGGGGCATATGGTAACAGAGGTGGAGTGAAGCCCTTGATGTCCGCGAAATATTTTTCCATTTCTACATCACCGAATTCTTGCATATCTGCCACCGATACGCTGGAATAATGGAAACTCGGTATGTCTGTGCTGTGAATTTGTTCAAAATCCAAATATTTCGATTGGTCGGTTGCTGTTTGTTCGGGTTTCTGTATCCTAACATCACTTAATATATTTATTTTTTGAGTCGAACAACCAACAACCGAATATTTATTTTTATCATCAACCGCGTCTCTAGTCTTTTCGTTAACCGCGTCTTTATTTTTTTCAATATTAATTGTACTAAGATATGCTAACGTTGCCAGCATACTAACAACCGACTTTGCACTATCCTGAGAATTGGGACTTTTATTACCTTTCATTTCGGTTATCCAATCACACCACTCTTTCACAATATCAATAAAAGCACGACTCACAACTTTACCAGTGGGAAGAACAGGGTACAATGATGCATCATGCCACCCTCTAGTTTGAGTAACCTCGCACATCCCCTACTCCGAAATTGTACAGAGCCTGCGCACAGGTAGAGATATTGAAAAGAGACCACTACAAGGCCAAATTCTTTTGGGTCACCTTCATACAACCTGATCGTTCAAAGCAAAGGAATGCGGTACAGGTACCCACGCCTCGCTACCTGCTGCTAGACAAAATAAGGAATGCGGCATAAACTCGCATTCTTCAAGACTAGACCACTCAAACACAGTATGGTCGATAAGGACCTAAGGAATGTACATCGGTACAGTTTTTTCAAAACGTTGACTACAACGAGACGAAAGAATGTTATTTATTATGTCTATTCAGTCTATACATACACGTTAAAATTGAAAATATCTATTCATTCAATATGTGGATGCTATACAATAAATTTTGAATATTTTTATGCTACACTATGAAATTAACATATATGAGTAGAAACAATTCGGAAATGTAATTTCAATATCGAATATTCATGCTTCGAAAATTGTGTTTTTTTTTTCTTTCGATATGAGATATTTCTGGATTATTCTCCAACATATAAGTGGAACCGTTTTTCAGTACCTTCTATGTCAAAATATAGGTTGGCATACAAAAAAGGAATTCAAATATATGATATGAAACGTATCAAATTATTGGTTCAAATATTCGTGAAAACAGTTTCATAGCCAATTGTAGATGAATATTCCCTTTTCACGCTATCGGATGAATAATATAAAATTTGTTGAATGATAATTAAGGATTTGCGTTCCCTTACTTCGACTTATTCTGCTTCCAGTAATGAAATCAGCAAATCCAAATTGTTGACAGGTTGTGAATTATTATGAATCGCAGATTCCACAATGTTTGAACACCATAACAGATTTTGTTCGGGGTCCGTTTGATAAAATTCAATATCGTTGTGGCCCCACGGCAATGTTTTTGTGGTATTGGGTATAATGAACCGCTTGTCGTCATGGTGTGACAAAGCGACTTTATTTTTCATTTCAGTAAATATGTCGTGGGTATCACTTTTGAAACTATTCATTTTTCTAAGTATGGAACCACCCTTCTCAACAATATTTTTATAGTCACTTTCGTGCAATTGTTTGATAATGACTGACTTTTTGACGCCTTTGGCTTTCTTCAATTCATTTTTAACGGACTGAACAAAGTAAGCTTTGGCCCCAGTACCATAAAAACTGATAATGGGGTCATTGGGAAATTCATCTTTCATATTCCCCAGAATGGGTTTTGTAACAGGAATGCCAAAATCGTTTCTGATGTTATAATTGGAGGTATCGAATCTTTCTATATTTTCGATCATGAATTCGTAAAAGTTTTTATTTGCTATTTTCAATATAAAAGAATCTGTATCTGTGTACAGTAGTGAAGCGTCATTTCCAAAATTACTTTTTATGCATTTGTAGTAAAAATCGTACATTACTGTTTTTGATAAATCCAATATACTAAATCCCAAATAAAGTGGTTTATCGTAACACACTCTTACTTTTCCCATATGAATAGCGACAAAATTTTCTGTAAATATTGAACATGTTTTGAAATTTGGGTTGGAAATCAGACAATTAGCCCCCAATGACCTTTTTATATTCTCCCAATGAGTAACCAGTTTAATTTCCCTTCTATTTTCCACATTTTCCAGAGTTTTTCCATACACGGCATTGTTCATTAACTTGAAAAATTGTTTTTCGAATTTATTCAAAGCTTTATTACGCATTTTTGTATTCAAATCGATATATTTCTTAAGCCATGACGATTGCCGAAATTTCAAAACCCTATGTGTTTTCATAACCATCAATCCGTTTTCTATAGCTTGTTTAAGAGTTCTATAATGAACGATATAGTTTTTTTTATCTGATAAGTTCGGTATCAACTTGCAAATATTGGATTTTGAACCTGGTGGAATTATACTTTCGACTAGGAAAGGTAAATCCGAATGAGAATCATGTAATTCTTCTGGATAATGAATGTCCACTTCAAAAACATAACCAAAAGGAGAATCAGCAGAAATACTCATCACATCCAAATCCTGTATTTCACTGGGTGTCAACCAGGTGAATCCACCAATGGGCAAAGGTTGAGACATGCTATGACCATACAAATTTGTTGCATCCAAATACGATATGTAAGATACGTCTTTTTTGGCATCGTAGTTAGGTAGATATTCATTGTTTGCGACATGCATTCGGTCACTACATTGACTTATTCCACCACGTATACCTTTCTTGAAAAAATGTATCATGTCAATATCAGTCAAAAGCTCCAATTCAACTTTTGTGTATCTCAACATAGCGTCCCAAGATAAACCTGGGGCGGTATAATATTGGGCAGGATCCAATTTATAAGTGTTCAAACAAATCCTCCGAAAATTCTCGAATGTATCAGTTAACAGTAAAACATCCGATTTCAAGTACAGATCTGAATATTCTCCCAAACTTCGACATTCAAATAAATTCCATACCCGTTGTGCCCTATCATAGCATTCATCTGAAATTTGTTCGTCATTTAAGTTATCATAAAATTCTTCTTTCGATGGTAGATGTGTGATATCTAATTTTTCCATACAATCTACGAAACTGTATGGAAATACACCTTTCTGTTTCATCAACTGAAACTTTTCGACATCCGGAAAAAACTTTTTAGTGTCTATGAATTGATCTTCTACTAAATTTGCACCGAGATTCTGAAGTGACTCCGAAAGAAATTTATAGCTATCAATGAACCTTAATTTCATGAAATTATTCTTCAATTTTCCATCTTTACCCAAATAGCTGTGTGTGAAAAGATGTTTGGTGAATGAAATGTATTTTTCTTTGGTTTGTGGAATGACATCAACTCGATCGCCCTTGTCGAATAATTCCTTGATGAATAAGTGGCAATCATATCCGCTCATATTATGACAAATAATTGGTATAAAATTTGGAAGTTTGAAATTCAAATTACATTTAGAATGAGCTGCACCAAATCTCTTTTTTCCGGTCAGGTGACAATGATCTCTCACTTTGACATCACCATCTTCGAATATATTATCACATATGCCACAAGTCTTTGCATCAGAAAATTCTTTTTCTTCTGTCTCAGATAATTGACCCATTGGAACAACATTTTTTAGATGTTTATGATATATATTCTTTAAATCGTTTTGAATATTTGAGACGAATACTTTTGCAGTATCGACCCCTCGATACGAAACAAATTTGTCGAATTTTTCATTGAAAGAACATTTTATGTAGTATGCAAACGAGTATGGTTCATGAACGTGAGTTCGGTTGGTGTAAGAGCAATCTGGATTCGGTTGACAAGAATCAATTGGTTTCAGAATTGACTCAAAATCTGCATAAACGACAAACGGAACTTTCATCTGCTTTTCGATATTCACAAATTTCAACATATTTTCAGGAATGTATTTACCGAACTTGTCGATTTTCAATTTTTCAGAAGGTGTGGTTGTACACACATGATTACAGTCATTTAATTGATGCTGGGTCAATGATTTTCCGTTAGCAAAATATAATAAACAACCATCACAAAAATATTTTTTATGACCATTGGCAGAAATTTGGCTAGAAACTAATTTTGACAAATCCTTAATCCAACAATAATGATTTTTTCCCGTTTCATCACTGATAAGTAAAAGATTAACATGCCTGGTGAGTCGTTGTCGTGAATAATGTAGTGGACCTACAACTTCATATTTCATTTTGGATTCCTCAAATTTTTTTTTCAACCCATATACATTTATAGAGCAATCATTGGCAACTTCGAATTTTGAAATTCCACTTAATTTCATTGGAAAATCCATACCTGATACATTCAGCACTGATTGAAAGGGTGGATAAGAAGACACTTCGGAAACCCTACGATCCGCCGGGTAAAGTGCTGATACCACAGCCCATGCAAAACAATAGTTATCCTCATTTCGCACATTCACCACACCTTTTTTCAACTCGATATAATCTGGCAGCTTTATATAGGAACACGCACCAAGAGGGCTATACTTGTTCACATTCATTTCTGTGAACATGATTTTCTTCAGGCTCCATCCTGCAATAGAAATGATTTTACATTCAAGGTATGAATATTGATTTTTGGGCAATTTATATACCTGAGTCACGATCTTCGAATTCTGTACTTTGTGCCATTATTGTGTCGATGAATTCATCCAAAACAGCATTAAGATCCATGGACTGGTCAACTATCTGGTTCGGAGAATTGAAACACTTTACCTCGGATAATTCCTGGGTCTGCAGAATATGTGAGCTGAATAGTTCCATATTTACTTTCACCGCACTATGTATCTTCAACACACCTTGCAATAATGAAATCATTTTCTGTTTGTATGCATCAAAAAATGTTTTGTAATCCATATAGTTACTACCGCTCCCAATCCTATAGTTAATTATTCTACATTTGAAAGCACTTTTGATAATTTGCACGTCTTCACCCAATTGAATGCAAGAATTGGATCTGTGTTCGAGTGTTCTTCGATGTGAAACCATCTGACCCATTGGAACTGGTTTATTACAACAATCACAGAACTGCATATCGTTTTGCGATATGGGGCTCAATTTAGACCGTTTACTAGGTGGCTCACCTGTCACCGCTGTACAGGATTGCACTTGATGGCGATGTAGATTATCACTGCGAGTAAAACTTTTTCCACAATTGCAAGTATACATTTTGCTCGATTATCGGCTATTCAGAAGGAACATGAGGTCTGAAACTCGTGTTTCTTTTTATATTAGTGGTTGAGGTGGAAGAGAGGGGATAAGTTCACTTGCCCTCAAGGACATTTGTATTCATGGCTTCCTTTAGTTACATGTCAAGGTTACCATTCCCCAGGGTCATCGAAACTCTCAAGGTCACCAACCATCAAGGTCACTAACCACCAAGGTCACTAACCACCAAGGTCACCATCCCTCAAGGTCACCAACCCTCAAGGTCACCAACCCTCAAGGTCACAAATCGTCAAGGTCGCCAACTCTCAAGATCATCAACTTTCAAGGTCATTCACTGGGCAAGTGAACCTCTGAAGGCTATTCTCCAAGGTCACTCTCAAGGTCAGTGGTGGGGGGAGGTCCAGGATTGGCATAAACCCCCTACTGGTATTCGTTGCTGACGACCTTTGTTGCTGCTGTCTTATCGGCAACCATTTTTGCCACGTTTCCTTCGATATTTTCAATAACGTCGATGTTGCGTAAGTCATCCAGGGTCCACCATTTGCCGTTTATCATTAAACCATTTTTTCTTTGTGTAACTTGATTTCCTGCTGATTGAGCTACTCTCTTATGGTGTAGTAGTTCTTTCCTTGTTTCTCTTTCAGAAGGGGTGAGGTCAGCGTCTATTGCATAATTCGTGCCTTTGAGTTTGTGGGCCATTTTTTGAATAATTTGTTTGCTTTTCATACATATAAACTTAACTAGGATAGGTCTGCTTCCTCTTAGAGATGGTTTCCCAATTCGGTATACCTGATCTAAATCACGATCCTGTATATTATAACCTATTTTATGACCGATGAAATCTATTACCAGTTGTTCCGTGATTTCGCCCTGTTGCTCTTCAAGTCCAAAAATAATAATATTTTTGGACCTGAAAATGTTTTCCAAATGATTCAAGCGTTGATTCATCACAACTAAACTGGCATTCAGCCTAGAAACTTCCTCGCTAACTGCTAAGAATTTCGTTCCGTCAGTTGTATGCTATGTAATAAGACTTGAAATAGTTTTATTAATTCTTGAAATATTTTTGGTAATTCTTAAAATCACTAATAATTGCTTAAAACCCATTTATATTTCATTTTAATGGGTGATTGCAAAATGAAACTCATAAGTATAGGTACCAGCTTTACAAGACAGGCCAGATTGCAATTTAATAGAATAAAATATTTTATTTGTTTATTACTATAACTCATGCTTCATCAGTTATCAGTATTAATCCTACGTTAGCTCAACAAAAAGCTTTATGCAAATGGGTAACAGAACAATAAATCACTAATTTGTGCATCGAGTAAGTATTCGTAATCTCATACCAGTTCTGATAATTAATCTATTTTGAAGCCATAACTTGAAATGTATGGAAAAATTAGATATACATTTCAGCATCACTTCAAATAATAACATTTGTTGTGAATCAACATGTTTTTAACCCAAACCATTATCATTCATGCCACAATACTGTATAAAACACAGCTCACATATAAAACGTATAACTTTTTCAGTTCCAATGTGGACGAGAGTTATCGTACAACAATACAAACTGGTTGTAATGTTCTGTAGTCGGCATTGTCACAACTCCTTCATTGGTTCTTGACATGATTTTTTGGGTTTATGACCTTCCACAATCTGAAAATGAAAAAATTTTAGTCCAAAGAAATCTGTACAAGTGTAGAAGGGCAAATTAATTAATTTGCCCGATAAGTTACTGCGTTCACAAGACTGCTGTCTTGAAAGAAATTAATTTTTGTCAGTAACCCTACACTGAATTTGCCTATCTGAAAAAATGAGATCGAATTAACAAAGAATACCTCTCTTTTTTTGAAAATTGTTGACGTTTCGGAGGCTGTATCTGCCTCCGTTATCAAAACTTCTTGGATGAAGTCCTGACCAATGGGATCTTCTAGGGTATCATCTACTCCAAGGTTGTTTGACTACTTCACATCTTCCCAGTCATCACGTGGCCACACCTCCACCTGGTTGTTCACATCTAGGTGCGAAAGAGCTTCCAAAACTTCAGCATACCCGTGTTGTAGCAGACTGGCAAAGGTATAAAAGGTTACGAAACTTTACCCTCACCTCTCTGAGAAATGAAAAACGGGCATTTCTCAATAATTTCTGCAGAATCAATGATAGCAGGAAAATCTGGGCTACTTTGAGATCAATGAATGTTGTTGAACAAAAAAAAAAACATAATTCCCGAAGAACTTCCTGATCCAGATATGATAAGTAATTATTTTTCTAGAAGTTGGACAGTTTGCATCAGTGATGAAGTTTGTAGGGATGCCATTCGGTTCTATGATTCCAATTTTTTAAATATTTATTCCCCCAAATTTGATTTCAAAATAGCAACGGTTCATGAGGTTCATGATATCCTATTTCAGGTACTGTAGTCCATTTATTGATCCTTTCATCACACACCTCGTCAATTACAGTATCGAGAAGTATCAATTTCCCAGTTTGTGGAAAATTTCTGGGCGTCCACTACCAAAAGTATCGAAGCCAGTAGATATGTCTGATCTCCAAATAATAAGTATTTTGCCTTGTTTTTCTGAAATTCTCGAAAAAATAATATATACACAAACCTACGAATATGCTAAAAATAATGATATCATCCTTTCATGACGCGTTATCCATGATCAATTCTTATTTTACAGATCGCAAGCAGAAAATTATATCTAAGGATAGACCATCAGGTTACGTCAGACTGGTTGCAGGCGTTCCTCAGGAAAGCATTTTGGGACCCCTTTTCTTCATAATTTATAACTCGTTCCTCTAAACTTATTATGCCTCCCAAACATATAACTGCCCTGTATGAAAATAGCCCAATGCATAAAGTAATCCAATTTCTGAATCATTTACCTTCCTGTCTGAGATTGGAAAATAACTTTAACGTATTTAAACGAAAACTAAAAATCAATTTTTGTGTAATCAATGTTACTATGACATATCAGAATTTTTGAATAAAATATTTACGTAATTTTATCACATTAGTGACTTGCTGTAATTATACAATACAGCTATGCTTTGTCCCTACGACTCATAGAAACTGTGATCATAAAGGACTAATAAATTATTATTATATATATATTTTATTTTACTAGGACATAGAAAAACAAAAAATATATCTAAAAATATATATTTAATGTTTCCTTTTTGCTTGAATTAATAGCGGGAAATTTTCTCGTACATGAATTTTTAAGGATAATTTCCGGCAATAATTGTGCTCTAGGGAGATTAAAAGTGAAAATTTGAATATTTCAAGTATTCATTTAAAGGATCCATTTATTTTTTATCGGACTTCACAGACTGTACAATTCCCTCCGACTCTTTCAGTCCAATCTCACATGAATTATCCGCCAATCGGTCAATGATACAAAGAGCTTTCGCAATACCTTAATCTGACAAAAATTTCCAGGATGAACTGAAAGTCATAAAACAAATTGCAATAAACCACAGGTACCAGTTTCCTTTATAGAAAAAATAATATCAAATAAAACCCTTAAAACGATCACAGGAGAATTATACCCAAATGACAGAGAACACAATACACATAAATATAGCAGCATTAATTACTCAGGTGAACTTTAATAGATAATTTAGGTAAAATTGTCTCCAATGCAAAATCCATTAAATGCGATAGAATGAAAAAATCGGGTATATATAGAATAGAATATGCGAGGAAAGCTCTGCAGTATAATACAGGCCAAGGTAGACATTTTTACGTAAGGCTCTGTGAACACATTAGTTTGGTCAAAAAATTTACATTGTATGAATATCTGCAAGAATGAAAACACAAGATAAGTGAAGATAACCTCAAAATCCTACATACATGTCAAGGAAAGGAAATGAATTCGTTGGAAGCCATGCAAATTATTAAATCGATTAAAAACCCGAAATATAGTACCTAGTGGAAATTAGACAAAAAAGTGTTTTTCTATTCATTTTCATTAAAACAATAACCCAACAAAAATATATCTGAGCTCTTTTACATTTTTTAATAATGTAGTGGCCTTAGTCTGTATAATTCAACATCCTGGCTGTCACTGCCTTCTGAGCCGACATCAGATTTATGTTATATCGGTTATCAGGTTGTCATGAAAATGAAAGAATTTCATAATACAGCGGTGACAAATGGGCAACGCTGGGGAGTAAAATATCGTAGAGAAACCTTTATACCGGGAGCCAATATGAAACATCATTTATAACGCAGACATGTGAGCACCTAAATTTACAAAGGGAGCGTTTTCACTGAGACTAAAGTGAATGTTATGAGTTTTTTCTTCATTTCTACATCAGGAGAGAATTCAGAAATAAAAATCTTTCATGCACGTTTATTAAAAAATGGGGATGGAAGGCAAACATGCCAATAACTATTTTTCAAGAACAAACGCAGCGGAAAATTTAGGTTTTCTCAATATGAAACCAGGAGAAGTTTTGTGTGGATTGTATGTCGAATATATGCACCCCAAAAGTCATATGTATATCAACAAAATAGGTCCGAATAAATAATACCCAACTGGATCAAACAACTAGTTTTCTTATGAAGGAAGTAGCCCATACTCTAGATTGGGTATAATGTAGCTGAGTGAAACTCAAAGTCGTCTCCACAATTTGAACCCGAAGTAGGAATGGTATGTTGAACCACTTGTCCAAAAGTTGTTTCGAACAAAAATCAAATAGTTATTTTCCTAACAAGTGTCCAAAGAGTTACTTTTCCGCACGCACTACAGTTAAACGAACGACGCGAAGCTGAGTTCGCATGAGTCTTTGCTTGCGGAAAAGGCACTTTCCGAACGTGTTAGGAACAAAACTTTTCCCATGAGCTTCATATCAGATAACAAAAATAAAAATAAATCATAATTTAGTCAATAATTTTTAATTAAGCTTGGAAGGAAGAACTAACTGTACTTACAATAAAAAATGACATCATTTACCATTAAACAAGGTACTCAAAAAATATTAGTTTTTTTTTGTTTCAAGCAGAAATACAAAACTACCTATCAGAATTACGATTATAAGGTAAAACGGTTTTTCACATTACATATAATAGTCTACATCAGCTACTGAGATAAATGTTAATTTTCCCTACCAATGTGATTTTTGAGTAGTTTTACTTTTCCGCACGAAGTGTATATTTGCGCACGCAAATGTATGCAAGAAACAACTACTTTGCGCACTCTCGTAGGAAAAACATGTTTTTTTAATTTCTTTTCGACATTTTGTTTACATTTTGAATGTCAAAATGCTTTAATATAATTATGACCATTTTTGGAACTTATCTGTATCTCTCCTTTGGTTTTGCTGGATAAATAACCAAAACCCAATAAATTTGATCGAAACACAGTCTAACGGATCATTTATTAAGAACAACTTATCAACAGAAGGTTTAGTGATCCTGGCATCGACCACTTGGCTACATAATCACAATCATCATTCGAGACTGGTCTTATACAGTTCAAAATAAATGCAGCTATTGCCTCATGACAGTATTCGTGCACGGAAAGAAATCACTGTGTAGACCAAAGCAATCTTCACCAGTTCCATTCAGACCCAGACCGGTTAAGAAGGAAGGGATAGCTGGAGAACGAGGAAGCAGTGATGAGATATTTAAAAAACTCATTGTATAAATGTCTCACATATTAGGGAGTATTTCAAATATATATTCCCGTAACACCTGTTTCAAAAAACACATAGCCTTGTGTAAGATGGTTATACAGTATTGTGCATTCTGAATTTCAATTTTGTATACAGAACTATAATAAAAACAAAATGATATGTAAAAAAATAACACAATATTGTGCATTTTTCAATTATATACTATACAGAATTATACAAAAAGAACTAAAATTTCTGTAACATTTATACACAACGGTGTTGTTAACCAATTTGAACAATATTATGTAAAAAATAGATTCAAAGAAATATGCACAATGTGGATATATTATTACAACAAATTAGGATAAAGAATAGTTTGCGAAATTTGTACAAAAAATTGTTTCTGTAAACATTCCAGACACAATATATTTAAAAAATTCAAACAATTTTGGAAAAAACTACACACATTTTTTTTCGTGTGTGATCCGTTATATTATAGGAATGAAGATTCCAACGAAATTACAAAAATACAAAATGGCGAGTTTTTTGCACATGCTCGTGTTCCAATATCCACGTCTGGTGCAGAGAACACGCTCATTTTGCCACTTGTTATACAGGGTGGCCCACGAGGTTTTCGACAGGGAATGTCTCCGAACTCCAGAGTAGTATAGAATTGTAATTTTGGGGTTGTAAATTAAAGCAATTAGTGCAGTTTTTTTTGATATTATGTTACCCAATGAGATTTTTGTTTTCAGTCTCGTGACATCAAATTCAGAATCATTAATGCGACAACCTGTATATTTTTTGTTATAATACGACTCTATAGGAGTATTATACTACGGTCTTCGACCGGACAGGGGGGCTAAAATTTTTGTTTTCGAGATAGGAGAAAAGTTTCGGGGAAAGAAAGGGTTTAGAATCAAAAAATAGAATTTTCGAAAAAAAATTTTTCCCCCTCTTTCGTCTTTTTTGGAAAATTTCAAACCGTCGTATGTTCGGAGTCTTCGAAGATATCGCTTCAAAATTTTAACCTCGTATATAGTTCGATTATAGTAATTAACAGTTTTTTTCGTTTCGCGATCGGAAAACCCGGAAAAATTTTACGGGGGTTTTTCCGATTTTTCGTACTTTGGCCCGTAGCGGGTAGAGTTTTGATTTTCGCCCTCTCGTATTTTACGGACGTACTCGTGATTTTTTTCTACGAACGCTGAATTTTTTTGAAAAATATCAAAAAATACAAATGTCTGTCTGTGGTAAACGTCTTTCCGTATCCGATAAACACCTTCGTATGCCGAACCGTCGGAGATATCGATTTGAAATTTTAAACGCTTGGATAACTCCGGAAAAGTATCTAAAAAAAAAATTTTTTTCCGATCGGAAATTTCGGAAAAATTTGACGGGACTTTTTTCGAAATTTCGTTGCGTACACGATAGGGGTCGGAGCTTTGGTTTTTTCGACTTCGTATTTTTTTCGAGAGTACTCCCGAACCTATTCTCCAGACCTATACTTTTTGAGAATTTTCGGAAATAGCGTAACGATTTCCCGGACGATTTTCCGAAAAACTTACTTTTTTTCGAGCCCCTATTGCGGCCGAACCAAAGAAGGTAACTAAGATTTCGAATGAGCACGAGGTAGAGCTCGAGTCGGCGAACCATTCCTCGAGTTATCCCTTTTCTACGACGATCGGAAAACGGTGGAAAACTCATTTTTCCGAAACCAAAAATTCTCGTTTCGGAAAATATCTAATATTTCGAAAACGACTTCGAATTTCCGAATTTCGAGAGACTTTTTTCGATCGCCTTCGGAAAACCTACGAAAAATGTCCGTACTTCGTTTCGCTAATATCGATAGTACAGGAAATATTTGAAAAAAATCGGAAAACTCGATATATCTCCGGAACCGATAAAAATAATTCGAATTTTTTTTTGCTAAAAATACCTCTCGACGGGTTCTACCGCTCCTTCGAATTTGATTTCTCCGACTTTATTAACGGAGCGGGAAAAAAATAAAATCCAAAAAAAAGGCTGGACTTGGAGTAAATTTTCGTTTCGACGATTTTGAATAAATCCAAATATTTCCTGAACGGCTGCATATTTTGAAATTTTACATTGAACCTTTTTTGGTTGCCTTCAATAAATGTACAAAAAATGTAAATGAATTGTTTCTTCAAAATCAATAGTACAGGAAATATTTGGAAAAAATCGGAAAAATCGATATATCTCCAGAACTGATTAAAAATTAGGAACTATTTTTTAGTCACAAAACCCTCTCAACGAACTCTACCGAACTTCCGAATTAGGTTTCTCCGAAATCATTACCGGAGCTAGAAAAAAATAAAATCCAAAAAATTTCGTCGGGACTTCGAGAAAATTTTCGTTTCGACGATTTTGAATAATTCCAAATATTTGCTCAACGGCTACAGATTTTGAAATTTTACATTGAACCTTTTTTGGTTGCCTTCAATAAATGTACAAAAAATGTAAATGAATTGTTTCTTCAAAATCAATAGTACGGGAAATATTTGGAAAAAAATCGAAAAAATCTATATATCTCCAGAACTGATTAAAAATTAGGAACTATTTTTTAGTCACAAAACCCTCTCAACGAACTATACCGAACTTCCGAATTAGGTTTCTCCGAATTCATTACCGGAGCTGGAAAAAAATAAAATCCAAAATAATTCGTCGGGACTTGGAGAAATTTTTTGTTTCGACGATTTTGAATAATTCCAAATATTTGCTCAACGGCTACAGATTTTGAAATTTTACATTGAACCTTTTTTGGTCGCCTTCAGAAAACGTATAAAAAATGTAAATGAATTTTCGCTTCAAAATCAATAGTCCGGGAAATATTTGAAAAAAAATCGGAAAAATCGATATATCTCCAGAGCCGATGAAAAATTTGGAATTATATTTTTGTCAAGAAATTTTCTCGACGAACTCTACCGACCCTCCCAATTTAGTTTCTTCGAATTCATTAACAGAGCGGGAAAAAAATAAAATCAAAAAATTTCGTCGGGACTTGGAGAAAATTTTCGTTTCGACGATTCTGAATATTTCATATTTCCGTATATTACCTTGACGGTTTTTGATTCTGAAATTTCACATGGTACTATGAAAAGTTAGTGGTGGAATTTTGTCTTTACTGGAAATGAAATTATTTTTCGGGACTTAGAGAATAATTTCGACAAATTCGATTATTTTTAAATATATCCGAAACGCCTGCAGATAATGGAATTTTGCATAGGACCTTTTCTAATCAACTTCAGAAAATATACAGAAAATTGGATGCATTTCTTTCTTTCATCAATAGTCCGGGAAATATTCCAAAAAAATCGAAACTTTTGGGACTTGGCGTCACAGTCGTATTATTCATATTATTGGTGAAGACTAATTATAGTTTTAAACGGATTCGCGCACCATAGTCGTATTATTCATATTATTGGTGTTGACCAATTATAGTTTTAAACGGATTTGCGCACCATAGTCGTATTATTCATATTATTGGTGGTGACCAATTATAGTTTTAAACGGATTCGCGCACAATAGTCGTATTATTCATATTATTGGTGGTGACCAATTATAGTTTTAAACGGATTTATGCACTAAGGTCGTATTATTCATATTGTTGGTCAAGACCAATTATAGTTTTATGTGTACACGGGGGATACGTGTGCACACGGGGTACACACTTGTTATTTCTATGTTCCTCCCGATAAAACGATTCCAACAAACTATCATACTTGTGGTGTAAAACGAATAGTTTAAGAACTACAGTTACTGTGTCCTGCATACTGTGTCCATAACAATATGATTGCAAGACAACTAGATATCAAAACAGCATTTCTCAATGGAGATTTGGATTTTGACATATATATGAAAATTACTGAAGAAGTTGATGCTGAGCCAGGGAGAGTCTGCTGTTTAAAGAAAAGTATATATGGTCTGAAGCAGTCTTCAAGAAAATGGAATCAAAAATTGGTTAGCGTATTGAAAAAAATTAAATTAATGCAATCTTCTGCAGATCCTTGCATGTTTATGTCATGTGACGGAAAGAAAATAATTGCAATCTACGTAGATGACTTGTGTATACTAGGAACTTCAGAAAAGAATGTACAAGAAGTCGAAGAAATCTTAGCGAAAAATTTTGATGTCACATTCTTAGGAAAACCGAAATTCTCACTATCATTCCAAATTTTATGGGTTTCTACATCTGTATTTTTGAGCCAAGAAATATAAAAAAAAATGGAAAAAAATGATATATGATTAATTGCAATGCAGCTGCTGTTCCTATGGATCCCGGTATAAAGCCACAAAAGGCAAAGGAAGATGATAAAAGAGCTGATAAAGTCTTCTATCAGTCAAAACTTGGAAGCCTTCTGTTTCTTGCCACGGGGACCCGACCTGACATTGCATTTGCAGTTAATAAACTTTCCCAATTCCAAGCTGATCCTACTGAAAGTGACATGAAAATGATTCAACAGATTTTCAGATATCTGAAAGAAACAATGGATAAAAAGATAGAATATAAATAAACGTCAAACCCAGAAATATGCATTTTCAGTGATGCGTCATATGCAGATTGTACCGAGACTAGAAAATCCACTGGCGGTTATACTGAATTTTATGGCGAAGTGGCAGTTACACATGGACTTCAAAGAAACAGCAGAGTGTATCTGTGTCGACCACTGAATCTGAATGCATGGCTCTGTCATTAGCTTGCAGAGAAAGTACGTGGATGAAACAATTGATATTTGATGTTACAAATCAAATATCTCAACCATTGTTATTATGCGATAACCAAGCTGCAATTCAAATTGCTACAAATTTAATTTCACACCCACGCAGCAGATATATGGATATACACTATCATTCTGTCAGGGAGCGGATTATTCAAAGTGATGTCAAAGTCAATATGTATCTACCAAAGAAAATGCTGCAGACGTATTAACGAAACCCTTGCCACAATTTGTTTTCAATTCCTGTTTGTTGTTTGTCCATGTTTTTGAAGTGAAATCACACTGAAGAAGAGTATTGGAATGATTCAAGTGAAGAATTTACTCGCAGTGCTGATATGCCCTATTCTATGTATCGAGCCCACCAAAATTTTGTTTATTTCTGACTTTGAATGTTGTTATTTTGTTGATACAGGAAGGGCAGATCAACGGAAACCGTTCTGTACGTGCTTACCGAAAGCAGCCAGAGATCACTTGAGCATAAATAAATGGCCATATGCACCTTCTTAGAAATAGAGGGGCATTTGACAACACCTCTGATGAAGCAATAAATAGGACCCTAATTAATAAGTCGACAGAACCACATTCAGATGGATGTGCCAAATGCTGGCTACAAGAACTGCTGAAACAAAAGTGGGCGAGAGCAGCTTTCAGATCAGCACAAACAGGGGGTGCCCACAAGGAGCTGTACTATCACCTCTGATGTGGAGTCTCGTAGTAGACGAACTACTCCGAACACTGACCAGGAACGGAGTCACTTGCCTGGGATATGCGTACGACATAGTCATTATGGCCAAAGGCAAATTCGAAGCTAGAGAAAACCAGAAGGTGGTGCCTCTCCGTGGGGTTGAGATTTGACTCATCAAAAAACACAGTAGTACCATTCACTAGAAGAACAAAGTCAGCACCTAAGGACTGTTCGCCTCGACGAAGCAGACTCAGTGCGTCAACATGTCCTGGTCAAACGATACAAACTGGAATTTTTCAATTTATATAAACAGGAAGAAATAATTTGGAAGCCTCACGTACGGCGTGAATCACAGCCGACTTGTCAATCAACAGGCCGTAAGATCGCTAACGATCGGCGTGTCACTCCTCAGTCTACATGCCAGGCTCGACAAACCACACGCCGTGTAATGGCTTCTTAACAGGAGCAATGAGGTCGACTCCAACAGCAGCGATAGAGGTAATTCTGGACGTCACTCCTCTCCATATCATAGTGAAGAGAACTGCTTGGGTGTAAGGGGCTCAACCTCCACCGATTGTGCACACCTTGCCGATACCCCAACTGACGAAGTTACCCAGAAATTTAGTTTCGAAGAATTTTTTTCGAACGGAACTAAACACCAATCCAGAATGGAACATAGAATCCAATCAAGCACTAGGAAGGAATACCATAACATGGTACACGGACTGGTCCAAAACTCACGAGGGAACTGAAGCAGGAGTCTTCGGGCCTCGCACTAAATACTCGGAACCCATAGTCAAGTTCCCCAGCATTTTTCAAGCGGAAATTCACGCCATAGAAAAATGCATTGAGTTCAACCTCAACAGGAAATACCGGAACAAGGAAATCGTGATCCTATCCTATATTCAAGCAGCCATCAAAGCGTTGAGCTCTTCCAACATCAACTCGAAGATGGTTTGGGAATGCCTAGACAAACTCAATGATCTAGACAGGAAGAACAAGGTGACCCTCCTCTGAGTGCCGGGGCACGTCGCAGTGGAGGGCAATGAACAAGCAGACACCCTTACTTCCGAGAAGAACTCGATGAAGCTGAAGAAGCAATGAGAGCAACATACTCCTTGACAGTTACCGAGCACCTGCGGATTACGTGGGGAACATCCAGAAACACCCCATATATTGGTGGAGTGTCATGCTGTATATCATAAAAGATTGAATATAATGGGATCATACCAGCTGACTGTGGGAGAAATGCCACGAGTAGACCCCCTCAAAATCCTTCAATTCCTGAAGGAATTGAAGGAATTGAGTCTTGAAGGGCTGCTATAAACAAGAACACCTTGTGATAGCAGAAGAAGATGGGGCACTATAGATCTAATCAGGTCGCAGCGCATCAGTCACCATCCACACTTACCAATACCAATACTCGCAACTAACTCATTGTTTTAGTGATTTAATATGTTAGTATCTTGGTGTTTGTGCCGCTTCGCCACTACAAGGTAGTTTCAGCATCCTCACTTCAACAGGGCCCCTTGTCAAGGAAATAAAACTGCAACTACCAAGGTAAGCCGTTCAGTGCTGTCGTTTAATTTAATTCACAATAATTCCGCAATTTCTCTTTCAACTACTATAACTATACAGTCTATTCAACAAACCATTATCAGAAGCTACCGGAGTCTTAACATCGGGCCTTTCGAACCGAATATCTCTTCAGTTGAAGGAGAAATCATTTAATGAAACTTACCGCCAAGAATTAAATTGCTCACATATCCCTGAGAATCCGCCAGTTAACATTTTCAAAATGTTCTCGACAATATTCCTAAACAATTTTATGCAGAATTCATGAGTTTTTCATAATCTCATCCACCTTGTCATGTCGCATCAATTTTATGTGGCTTTTTTCAAAAATCGTTCAGCCATTATTTGAAATTACCTTCTTCTAGAAATCTCGGCAGCGCGCACACACTCTCAATGATGCATTGGTTGGTGGTTTTCATTGCTTACCTATATTCATTCAAACTTTCTTACACCTGCAAAAAAGGGATAGATTTATTTCTCGGCATATGGTCCGCCAGGATCAATATCCCTCTGCAAAAAAATTTAATAAATATACACCGCTCAGATGATTGTACTCCAGTGAATTAGTCGCTTGTTTTGAAATGAAACAGTTGAAGAACTATAAAACTTTGAGAAATATTTGCATCGGTGAAATAAATGTTATAGTGAACTTAGCTAGGCGATCAAAAAAGGGAAAAGTACTAAAACTCTTTTCAAGGTGCGAGTCGCTGATCATATATTCGACTTCCAGAAATAGAACTTTCTAAATTTTTTGGAGATTATAAAACGCAAATGACAGGCAGCACATCTCAATTTCCATTTGATATTTGATTATCTTACAGTGCTAGCAAATGAATTCTGAAAACGACTATTCACAAAATCGTGTATATTTATCATAGACAAAATACATGACAAGCATTTACATCTTCAAAAGGTTTGAAAAAATATCTCTTTTTGGAATCAGTGGAAAGTTCAATGTGGGTACATTATCAACAGAAACATTTGCCCATGATTTCTTTTAAAAATATGATTTTGGAGAATTTGTCTTTTTGTTTCACACAAAGGAGCAAACGAAACTGCTAAAACTCTTTTCAAGGTTCGAGTCGCTGATCATACATTCGACTTCCAGAAATAGAACTTTCTAAATTTTTCGGAGATTATAAAACGCAAATGACAGGCAGCAAATCTCAATTTTCATTTGATATTTGATTATCTTACAGTGCTAGCAAATGAATTCTGATAACGTCTATTAACAAAATCGTGTATATCATCATAGACAAAATACATGACAAGCATTTACTTCTTGCAAAGATTTGAAAAAATATTTTTTTTTGGGATCAGTGGAAAGTTCAATGTGGGTACATTATCAACAGAAACATTTGCCCTTGATTTCTTTTAAAAATATGATTTTGGAGAATTTGTCTTTTTGTTTCACACAAAGGAGCAAACGAAACTTGATCTCAATTCTCTGTATGATATCAAATTTGGATATCAACAATCATCATCTCCCATAAATTAAAATTTTGGATTGACGTGGCCGTTACTTGATGGAAATCCATAGTTATGACACTAAGGTAAAACACGATTAAAATTTCCACAAAATTTATTGTCATTGCGACATGTTTCGATACACAGTATTTTTTTCAAGCGAATGTAGTACATTAAATTATTCTTCATTGAAAAAAACTTAAATACCTTTCTTGACCCTTTCCTAATTATGTTGATTAATAAGAAAGGTATTTAAGTATTTTTCAATGAAGAATGATTTAGTGTTTCTCAGATAATCTGGCCTCAGATCAAACTTCGGTGGTGGTTATTTTCATATGTAGATCTCCAACGGTGAACAGTAAATGAAATAGTAGTAGGTGGTCTTCCCCAGCCAAATGAAGGATAATATGCTGTAAAATTACAATAAGCAATTGCAACTGGGTCTTCTCGGAAGAACGTTGCACAAATATCTGTTAGATGCAATTCAGTGTCCGTCGTGGTATTAGCCAGGGAAGTAGTTGTTTCTGTCAGATTTCTGTCTCATATTTTACACATGGTATACATATTTGAAGAGAAGTGTACTTCGACATTGTCGATTTTACTATTTCATTTATTTGATACTCTTCGGCAAGAATTCTCGAACTCTGTTCAGTTCCTGGTGTCTTTGCTACGAGGCTTGCTTATTGGTTTCACCACGGGTGGCGCTGCGACTGACTTTAACTGTAAGTCGCTGCTTCATTTGGGAGGAAATATTAGTTATACAGTGGATTATAAGTCATTGGGCTGGGGCAGGAGGAATTCAATGTTTTCCGACCTACCCTGTCACTGACGAGCGGCAAGAACCGCGAAATGCGTCTGCAGGTAGTCTTCCCCAGCCAAATGAAGGATAATTTGCTGTGTAATCACAATAAGCAATTGCAACTGGGTCTTCTTGGAAGAACGTTGCACAAATATCTGTCAGATTTAATTCAATGTCCGTCGTGGTGTTAACCAGGGAAATAGTTGTTTTCTGTTAGATGTTTGCCACAAATTTTTCACATGGTGGAAATATTTGGGGAGAAGGGTTCTTCGACGTTATCGATTTTACTATTTCATTTATTTGATACTCTCCGGCAGAAATTCTTGAACTCAGTTAACTTCCTGGTGTCTTTGCTACGAGGATTGCTCATTGGTTCCACCACGGGTGGCGCTGCGACTGACTTTTACTATGAGCCGCTGCTTCATTTGTGAGGAAATATTAGTTATACAGTGGATTATAATTCACTGGGCTGGAGCCGGATGACTTTTATGTTGCCGACCTACCCTGTCACTGACGAGCGGCAAGAACCGCGAAACGCGTCTGCAGGTGGTCTTCCCCAGCCAAATGAAGGATAATTTGCTGTGTAATCACAATAAGCAATTGCAACTAGGTCTTCTTGGAAGAACGTTGCACAAATATCTGTCAGATATAATTCAATATCCGTCGTGGTATCAACCAGGGATGTAGTTGTTTTCTGTCAGATGTTTGCCACACATTTTTCACATGGTGGAAATATTTGGGGAGAAGGGTTCTGCGACGTTATCGATTTTACTATTTCATTTATTTGATACTCTCCGGCAGAAATTCTTGAACTCAGTTCACTTCCTGGTGTCTTTGCTACGAGGATTGCTCATTGGTTCCACCACGGGTGGCGCTGTGACTGAGTTTTACTGTAAGTCGCTGCTTCATTTGTGAGGCAATATTAGTTATACAGTGGATTATAATTCATTGGGCTGGAGCCGGACGACTTCCATGTTGCCGACCTACCCTGTCACTGACGAGCGGCAAGAACCGCGAAACGCGTCTGCAGGTGGTCTTCCCCAGCCAAATGAAAGATAATTTGCTGTATAATTACAATAAGCAATTGCAAAAGGGTCTTCTTGGAAGAACGTCGCACAAATATCTGTCAGATATAATTCAATGTCCGTTGTGGTATTAGCCAGGGAAGTAGTTGTTTTCTGACAGATTTTGGCCTTATATTTTCCACATGGTGGCAATATTTGGAGAGAAGGGTACTTCGACATTGTCGATTTTACTATTTTAATTATTTGATACTCTCCGGCAAAAATTCTCGAAAAGGTGAACAGTAATGTTACAGGTTTGAACATTCAGATTCCAGACAGCTAAACAGCAAACATCTAGGTGGTAGACCATAATAACGTAGAGTTGGGTACGTCCTTAAATAATGGTGAAAATGAGCCTCGTAAAAAAGTGGGCCCACAGGATGGAGTAAGTTCTCAAAATTTTCTAAAAGGAATGTGGAACGTTACACTCTACTGTATTTCATTAGTCTACTTTAAAACGTTGAACGTTTAATACCTGACTTTTTAATAATTACAGCAGTCGCAATGTTTGTCAATTTGGTAAAATATATTGACACCATCCTTGGGCTCATAACTCCAAATGATGAAGCGAAGATACGCCAAGGATTGGTGAAATGTGTTTATCAGATTGACAAACATTGCGATTGCTGTAATTATTAAAAAGTCAGGGGTGAGATTCTATTGTCGATAGAAAAAGTGAGATGGCATTATGGTTGAATTAATGGGGGAGAAAGAGACAAAACTGTCGACAATAGAATTCTATTGTACACAGAATCCCACCCCAGGTGTTAAACGTTCAACGTTTTAAAGAAGACTAATGAAATTCAATAGAGTGTAACGTTCCACTTTCCTTTTGGAAAATTTGGATAATGGAAGGTTACGATCCCGTTAGCGATATAGTCTGGAGATCATAAAGGGCGAGGTTATCTATTGTGTAATGAACTTTATATCGATACAATTTTTTTTAATGAGCTTCAAAAGTTGTTGAGAGTTGAAGCTTACCCAGGTGCCTCTTGCCTTGAATGAATGAATTCAAAAGAAAAGGTTACCCTATTTAAATCAAGAGAATAACACAATATAAAAACAGTTGTTCAAAAATAATTCATTCCAAATCAAGCGATCATGTTGTCAACCCATAACATGTACCTATGTGGGATAAGGATGTGGAAAAACTGTACACGTATTTCCCAGATATCTCTATATATTAACAATAACTGAAATTAACATTGATTCAAATCTCAACCTGTATTCTTATGAACCGAGGAGTATAAAAATCTGAACATGAAGAGCAGAATGTCTTGCTGATATTATTAGTAAGTAATGTATTGAAATAAAAAAAAATAACTTAGAAATGTTTAAGTAATATGAAAAATCGAAAGCCCTCAATAAAGGTCTCAATTACACCCCCTCAATGTATGTAGAAACACAGAGACATTCAAAATAACACTGTTCATCATTATAACTCAGTGCGATATCAAGAAGCTAGCATTCGCACAGTACTGGGCGGAGGCTATTCTGAATAAAGTTTCATCATACCATCAATATTACAAATTACATAAACATTAGGATAAAAAAGGTTTATTGATAATTTAGAGAATATAACGGAAAAATAATCTTGCAAAAATTATGGTTACCTAGTTATATCTCGCCTTTATTGTCGGTGTCTTGAATCCATGTCCAAGTCTCCTCGACCCCTCCGGTTCAATGGATGTCAAGTCAAGTCAAGTCAAAATATACTTTATTGTCTAAGATAATACATCTTGTTGACAAAGCATGAGATTTCGTATAATAAAATACATGTCAAAATATAATAAATGCAAAACAACAAAAACAGATTATCACTAACAAAACATTTAACATTTAAATGACGACAATTAGGAACTTACAGATTATCACAGTAGAATTCGTTGATCGAATAATAGGCCTTATCTACTAAAATATTCTTAACTGCACTTCTGAACTTTTTTTTATCTGTAATATTTTTCAGGATAGTAGGTAGATGGTTGTACACTTTAATACTTTCATAAATCAGAGAATGCTTAGTCAGAGCAGATTTTGGAATGGGTAAATAAAGCATGTGGTCCTGCCTGGTACTGTAACAATTAGTACCAGGAGTGTACATGCTAGCTTTATTTTTATGAATTAGGCATGCTGTTTCCATTATGTATAAACAGGTTACTGTTAAAATTTTGTGGCGGATGAATAGAGGCTTACAATGATCCCTTGATTTAGACTTTGAAATATATCTCAATGACCGTTTCTGGAGAGCAAATATCGTATTATGTAATTGTAAGTTACAATGGCCCCAGAAAGCTATTCCATAGCGAATATGAGATTCAACTAATGCAAAGTAAGCCATTCTAGCTGTATTATACCCCAGTTCACTTGATATCACTCTAATGGCATAACATCCACTGGAAACTTTTTTGCTCAAATGCGTTACATGTTCTTTAAAATTTAATTTATTATCTATGTAAATACCTAGAAATTTATTATGTTGTTTGTTTTCTATGTAGTTATTACCCAATTCTAAATCGTCTAGTGAACATTTGAAGGTAACAAGTTTTGTTTTGTTTAAATTGAAACATAAGGAGTTAGCGTTACACCAGTTTTGAATATTTTGAACATCTATTTTAATCATATTTGATAGCTGATTAATTTCTTTATTACTCCATATAATAGTGGTATCGTCAGCAAAAATAGTGAATCGTCCTGCTATGTTAAGGGTTATTAGGTCATTTAGATATATCAAAAACAACACTGGTCCTAAAACAGACCCCTGTGGTACTCCGTGTTTTATGACACTGAGATTAGATTGTCCACTTGATGTTTTTACAAACTGGCTACGTCCTGACAGATATGAATCGAACCAGGTCAGGTTTGTTCCTCTTACCCCATAATGGCTAAGCTTTCGCAGCAGCGTTCTGTGATCAACGCAATCGAATGCTTTCGAGAAATCACAAAACACTGCTGCAACAGCCCTGCCATCATTAATACTAGCATATGCATTCTCAAGAAAGGAGAAAATAGCATCTGTGGTACTTTTCGAACTTTGAAAGCCGAATTGAAGACTGGATATCACATTGTTTCTTGAAAAGAAGGTCATTAATCTTTTTTTCACCAATCGTTCAATAATTTTTGAGAGAGTTGATAATAATGAAATGGGCCTGAAATTTGAGGGATCTTCAAGATCTCCACCCTTATGTAATGGAATAACCATAGCTATTTTCAAACAAGTCGGAAATATACCATTCCTGAATGATTCATTTATGCACTCAACCAAGACATGTAATGCACTTAGAGGTAGATTTTTAAATATTTTTGTAGATATTCCATCCATACCCGCCGAATTTTTGTTTTTGATCTCATTGATGATCTGTATAAGCTCATATACATCCGTGTCAGTTAAAATGAAATTTTCATAAACATTTACATTTTTGAGATATTCCAAGGGGTCACAGCTGGCTTCTATATTCTCTTTCAATTTATTGCCAATAGAACAATAATATTCATTGAGTTTTTCTTGAGATATGTTACATTTGATAGGATTGGTCTTATTTTTACCCCTAAGATCATTTACTATAGACCAGTTTACTTTTGTTTTATTATTGGCAGTTTTTATTCTCTCTGCATAATATCTGTCCTTGGCGCTTTTTATGATTTGCCTATAAATACTCCTATATTTAATGAAATATGCTAAAAAATATGCATTATTGGTAAATTTTCTAATTGTGTGTAGTGATCTTAGGTTGTTTCCTGATGATTATCAGGTTGAACAAAACAGAAAAATAAACCGGTATACATTTCTGGAATCAGTATAAACCTGGAGTCATACAAGGTATCAGATTGGGCAGGTTGGCCCTTTGTGCTGTTGACGAAAATTACCATTGTATCAGGTTTTAATATCGAAGCGACAGTGCGGACAAAAGTTGAACTACAGATGGGCAGTAGTTGCCCAACACTGTTGCATTGTCAGTAACGGATGTTTGTTGTCGTTGTGTGGTTGTTTCAAGTTTTTCTTATTAATTCATTGTGTTTATTCGTTCAGTGCCGTTAGTTAGCTTCTGTAAGGAGTGATAGGGACATTATATTATTTGTGTAACTTTGTCATTCAGTTATTTCCTAGTTAAGCAAGATGAAACTATTTGTCCCTTTTTTTCAAAACTTTCCATTCATTCTTGACATTATTTTTTGGGTTTATGACCTTCCACAATATGAAAATGAAAAAATCCAAAGAAATCTGTACAAGTGTAGAAGGGCAAATTAATTAAGTTACCGCGTTCACAAGACTGCTGTCTTGAAAGAAATTATTTTTTGTCAGTAACGTACCCTACACTGAATTTGCCTATCTGAAAAAATGAGATCGAATTAACTAAGGTGAGTGAGTCTTGAATGTGAGTGAGCCCATATCAGGCTCTCCACTGCGGCCAATGGCCTATTGTGGCTCACCCTATGGTTATATTTCTCCCAGTATATCCAATCTCTTAACGAAATTGAGTAACATATTGGGAGAACAGTTCACCAGATCTTCTGGCCTTACTTTTGTATTGCCAAATATTGAAAATCTGGTTCTGGCCGCTGCAGGGCATGTACACAGGATGTGTTTAGCCGTTTCATCATCCTCCATGCATAGACGCCACTCTGCATCCTGTCCAAGTCCGATTTTATGCATGTGGTGTTTGAGTTTGTAGTGGCCAGTGCTCTACTGAGTTCTAGAAGTTTGTCAGAGTCCTGTTTTTTCCTTGTACAAGCAATAAATGCTTTGGAATGGGCTAGTCCTGGTAGACTGAGCCAATACTTAAGTCTTTTATTGTCTGCCCAGGCGGTTGTAGCATTCTTGGCAGTGCTATATGCTAAACCGATGACCGGTTCTGGCCCAGTGAACGTTGTTTCGGCCCCCCCTTTTGCTAGGGCGTCCGCTATTTCGTTTCCTTCTAGGCCTGTGTGACCTGGTATCCAAACTAGGGTAACGTTGTTGCCTTGTGCTAGTCGGTTCAAGGTGTCTCTGCAGTTCCATACTGCTCTGGATTTAAAGCAGTTGGATTCAAGCGCTTTCAATGCTGCTTGACTATCTGAAAATATTTCCATATTGTTTTTCGTGTGAGGTGACGGTTTTTCAGCTCCCTTGCACACATTCCAATGGCATATACCTCTGCCTGGAATATCGTAGCTAATTTACCCAAACTGAATGAGCGTTTCACTACTGGGTTCATACCATATATTCCGGCTCCGACACCTTCCAAAGTTTTGGAACCATCGGTGAACCACCTTTCATTTGCCCTACATAGGTCAGTTTCATTCCGAACCCATTCTTCTCTTTTAGGGAAGACCACGGTGTAGGACATGTTGAGGTTAGTGGTTTTAGGCATGATGTCTGAGGGCATTCCCAGAATGTTGTGAGCTATTATGCTTTCCAGCATGCTGCTGCCTCTCATGACACATGCCTGCGGTAGACTGATGGCCGCTTGGTAGAGTCTGTATGTTGCCCATCTTGCCTCTCTCTCCAGGACTATGTGGAGAGAAAGTAGTCCAAGAAGTGCTTCCATTGCTGCCGTTGGCGTGGAGCGAATGGCCCCAGTAATCGACAGGCACGCTTGTTTCTGTAGTCCGTTAAGTTTAACCTGGGCCATTTTTTTTGGCCTTTGTTCCACCAGACTACAGAGCCATACGTGATCATTGGTCGTATGACGGTCACGTACAGCCAGTAAACTTGTTTTGGTGACATGCCCCATGTTTTACCACATATTCTGCGGCATGTCCATAATGATAGGCTAGCCTTTCGGATAGTCTTTTCCAAATGCGAGTTCCAGTTCAGCTTTTTATCTAGGATTATTTCCAGATATTTTGCCTTACTCGCAAATGAAATTGTTACACCATTGATGGAAGGAGGTATTAAATGTTCCAGCTTCCTTTTCCTGGTGAACGGTACTATGACCATTTTGTGGGGGTTAATGGACATTTCCTCCCTCTCACACCATTTATATATGGTATCCAGTATATCCTGAAGGACGTAGGAGATCGTCTTTTCGGATTCATTTTTTATTACTAGGACCAGATCGTCAGCATATGCTTGCAGATCGACCTCCCAGAGTGAGAGAATGGCCAGCAGATCATCCACCAGCAGTGACTACAGCAGAGGGGAGAGAGTTATGAAGCATAGTTCTTATCCAGTCACATAGTAGCGGTTCAATTCCTCTAGAGACAGTGGCCTCATAGAGGGAGTGAGGTAGTGCATTATTGAATGCTTCTTCTATGTCCAGGAATGCAGCGACTGCTACCTCCTGGTGTTCCAGGGCGACGCTCATTCCTGAGACAAGGTTATTGAGGGCAAGTTCTGTCGATTTTCCAGCCTGGTAGGCATACATTGAGGGGGTGCTTTATTAGTGCACCACACCTTATGTGCCCATCCAGTATTTTCTCCATGCTTTTCAACAGAAAGGATGTCAGACTGATGGGTCCGAGCGATTTTGGGTGTGGGTCAGTCCGACCCACCTTAGGAATATAGATCACCCTAGTCGCGGTCCAGTTAGATGGTATATAGTTCCAAGCTAAACTGGCTCTAAAGAGTCTTATAAGGATAGGCATAATCTGTTCCAGTCCGGTTTGTAACAGAGCTGGAGCTATGCCATTCTCTCCTGGCGATTTGTATGAGTGGAACGAGCTAACCGCCCATCTTATCGCCTGCGGTGTGATTATTTTGTTGGCAACCACCCAGTCTGTGGGGTCATTTAATCCGGCCTATATTTGTGACTGGAGGTCGATTGTCCAGAATCAGGCTGCCTGGGAAGTGATTATTAGCTAATAGCTCTTTCCTGGAGGCCGTAAAGGAGCCGTCTGGACGTCTGAGCGATCCCAGCTCCTGTGTCGGCTCTCTGGATAGAATCTTGTGGATACGGGCTCCGCTTGATGTGTTGGACACATTTTCACAGAATCGTTCCCATGATTCTCGTTTTGCTTTCCGGATATTTTTATTGTATGTGGTTAGAGCAGACCTGTAATTGTCCCATTCACCTGATACCTTAGCTCGGTTGAATAATCTTCGAACTTCTTTTCGTGTTATATCCAGATTTTTGTTCCACCAGGAAGCATTTCGGTTATCCCTCTTCTCCCTTAGTGGACAGTTTTTTTTTTGTAATAATAATAATTCGTCTTTATTCACCATAATATAAAAAACAAAAAATACAAAATAGGTTTAGGTGAAAGGCGGAGTGTCAGCGTGAGCTGTTTTTAAACTCACCTATGTTCCTGAAGGGAACGAAATCATAAAAAAATAATAATGTAACAGTAACTGAACTGAACTGAAGAAATAATTTTCTGTTCGTTTACAAAAAGATTAATTTGATCCTTCAGTATCATTTCCATAACTTTGGAAAGAGACGGTAAAATGGAAATTGGTCTGAGGTCAGATAACACAGAGGGTGTGTTACACTTTGGCAGAGGTATGACTAGACCGCTTTTCCACATGTTAGGAAACTGACCAGAAGTTATTACGGAATTGATAATGTGGGTAATGTGGTTCAGTAAATAGTTATCAAAAAGATGGATTATCTGTAAAGAAATGTTATCAGAACCTATTGCGTTACTCTTAATCTTGTTAATGTATTTACTGACGGTGTTGGCGGTTACAGTGGAAAATAAAAACTGATTCTCGGACTCTTGTTGTACTTTATAGAGGTCAAGTAGAGAAGTTTGATATAGAGATCTATCAGGCTGCGAAATTGTATTGAAGTATGAATTGATACTATTCACGACTTTCAAATCATTCGGGATTCCAGGATTGGCTTTCCCTCTGTTTTCATGATACGCTGAGATAAGTGCAGTTTGTAGATGTTCTGCAGCAATATCTATTTGATCATGACCATTTATTGTGGTCAATCCGTTTTGGAGATGGTTCTTCAGAGAGGTTTTGTATCCGTCCCTGTCCATGCTCCGCATGTTTCGGTATTGTACCACTAGCCTGGGGCCTATTTCAATGTTGAATTGAATATGCCTATGATCTGAGCATGATGGCTCAGAGGACACCATCCAGTTGGATATCTTGTTGCTCAGAAATTCTGAGCTGATCGTTAAATCTAGTACCTCTCTCCTAATCCTATTGACGAAGGTTGGCTCAGAGCCCACATTGTTAATTGTAAGCTCCTCCCCTATCAAGTAATTAAAAAGAGACTCACCCCTCATATTGATGTTTGTGCTGCCCCACGCTTCATGGTGCGCATTGGCGTCACATCCTATCACTAGCTAGGTGTTGTTCCTCCTGCTGAAGGCAATTAATTCTCGCACGGCCACTGGAGGAGGTTGTTCCGCCCCCACATCTCCAGGAAAGTATGCTGAGCAGACGATCATTTCTGTCATGCTTCCCCTCTCTGGAAATTTCACATGGATAGTTGCCATGTCTTGGGTGCAGAAATCTGAAAGAATAAAATAGTTAATATTGTTTCTGGCTAGAATGCATGCCCTAGATTTTATCCCAGAGCTGACCGCAATTACCTTACCAGATGTGTTACTCAGGCCGGTAACTCGGCCTGTGTTGGAGGTCCAGGGTTCCTAGATGAGGGCCAGATCTATCCGCTCCTCTATGAATGTCTTGCCAAGGACGTAGGTGGCGGCCTTGGCATGTTGCAGGTTTCCCTGCAGGAGTCTGACTGTATCAGCCAGGCCCTTATATACCGTCTTTTGACGGTCCTCCCCCGCCATCTTTCTCAGAGGGCGGTTTTCTCTCCTTCCCTCTGGAGGTGCTGGTACCCTTTTTGAGTGGTGGTCTGTTCGGGATGGACTTACCCTTTCCCACGACCACCCTCTCAGGCTGTTTGGTCCGGGGCGCACCTCTCGGGAAGGATTTGCCTTTCCCTTGCGGCGCTCCCTTTACGACCATTTTTGTTTGTGGAGGAGTGATTTTCTCCCCCTCCTTCGGCTGCGTCCGGGAAGGTTCTATCCCTCCACTGCCGCCCTTCAGACGGAACTGAACCTGTCCGAAGCCGAAGTAGGGCTTGAAGGTCATCTCCTCCAAGGATGACATGGACTTTTCGTCTACGGCGAATGTCCATGTTTGGCCACGGTCCAAATCCTCTCGGTTCAGTATTACCCAATCCTGAGTGGTCAGACCGTGGTTCATTTTCAGCCGTGTGAGCACCACCCCGGCCGTAAGTCGTTCGTCGGCTTCATCGTCCGGAATGTATGCCACACAGATGAGTGGCTTTGGAAGGTCCTGCCCTTGGACGAATTTGATTTTCGCCCCTTCCCATGGTTGGAGTTGCTTTGATGCCTCCTCTAGCCAGTTGGCACTGATGCTGTTCACGCAGGTGATTTGTAACCATCCAGGCCGAAGAGTACAGCTCTGGAACCTCACCTGAGGGCCATCATCTGGGATTAGGCTCACAGCTTCCATAATGGATCGCTGAAGAGCCCTCAGCTGTTCGCTTGTAAGGGCTGTGGTAGGATATTCAGGGTGGATTAGGCCCACCCTGTTGCCCCCAGTCACCGCTCCGTACGAGGGTTTGGGTACCCCCGAGCAAGCTTTCTTTGACGTATGTTCCGGCGTACTGTCGTCGGATCTGAGACGTTTGCTTACTCCAGCAGCTACGGAATGGGATTTTTCCCCTTCCGATTGCTGTTTTGGCGTGCTTAGATTTTTGAGCGCTTCCTCTAAGGCAGTCTATTAACTAAGAATACTTCTCTTTTTTTGAAAAATTGTTGGCGTTTCGGAGGCTGTATCTGCCTCCGTTATCAAAACTTCATGGAAAGACGCTGAAGACACTGAATTTGAATTGCGGTTTTGGAAATAAGATCTTTCTTTGACAGAGTCAGATGAAATCATATTCTTACCCGTTGAATTTAATTCAAAATAACTGGTTTCAGATAAAGCTTAAATGCCCAGATTAAGCATTGTGGAGTATATGAGGTATCTCGGAGGGACATAGTTTTCAAGATGTGTTCATGAAGGGGAGGAACTTGTGAATGCTGGACAAATCATCACATTAGGAAGAATATGCACAGCAGATACCAAACATGTGAAACTATGTGCATTATGCTTACAAACAAGCGCTTTGAAATCTGCTCCGCATCGTATCAATGGAATGTTGCATATATATTGAAGAAAGAGAAAATGTAAAAGTTGTCAAAATGGATTATACCTGTAAACCTGAAAATAGTGGAAAATGCAAACATGTGTCAGCAGTTTTGATAAGATGTAGAAGGTAAGTTCTTTGGTGTGGTGTTTAGCTTAACAACAAATTTCTATGAATTGAAAGGACTTAACATGTGAAGGTGTGTTGGTTGTTCTAAACTTGAGAGAAATTGATATACCTGATGCTGAATGAGTCGTGTAAATGATTTTCCTATTATGTAGCAGGGATGTAATAATCAGCTTTGCATACTGATTAAAGTTGGAAATATTGACTTTAAAATTTTATTTAAGAAAGAATATTGATGATTTAGACGTAATGTCATAGACAGACCTTAAATGTGTGTGGTCAACCCAGAAAAATTTGACACAAGAAAAGTACAAAGCCGTTTCGATTGATGAAATGCCATGTTTGAAAGGGAAAATCGTGGAGCCCGAGTTGAATGTAGATGAACAAACGATGGGGGAGTTTTTCATGAGAAAGATATGTGACTCAGCAATTACAAAATATAGGTTGGTAGTATATTTTACTCTTCTTGAAGTTTATCTTATTCCGAAGTATCTTTTCATTTAATGAATTATTTATACTTTTAGTGTTGGTCGCAGAAATTTGGGAAGTAGTACTGTGGAATCAATTGAAAAAGAACTTTGGACACATATTTTAAACCATGCCTGTTAGTCAACCATAATGATGGATTTCGCATCAATAGAGACTGCCAACAGAAATGAGTGTTGCAAAATCCTGTACAATAGGCTATTCGTCAGGGAAATTTCAGGAAACTCTATTTTTCAATCACAACACTCTAACGAATGGAAAGCAAATAGAGGCTACAGGGTGACAGGATCACGGGTTTATGAGCTGTTCACATATTCCAAACAGGAGTGGAAATGTAAATCTCTTCAGTATTTCTTCTCCAAAAGTTTCACTAACAAATTTTTCAAACATGGCCTTAAATATAGTAAGTAATGCTAGATATGCTTTCATGGAAAAAACTGGATTTATGGTAATTGAATGTGGAATGGTGATTTCACACTGTAATGAATGGCTAGGATTTTCACCCGATGGCATAATCGTGACACAATTGAAGCCAGTTGCTCTACTGGAGATAAAATGTCTTTATGAAGATAATATATTTGACAAATTGATATTACGTGGTATTTTGGGAGTTTCAACCTTCCAAAGTCTGACAATGAACAAGTGTAAATTCTGTGTGAAACAATAAGATCATTTTTGACCAAGTTGAGACAAAGGAAAATAAAATTTACATTTTTTCATTTTCAGAGTGTGGAAGGTTAAAACTTCCTAAATGCCATGTCAAAAAGCGACTTTTATCCACAAAATAAAACTCTCAATCAATAGATATTACACTTCATATTTGTTTCAGGTGCCACATCTACAATAATGGAAGCAATGTCCAAAGCAAAATATCTCCATATGTTGAATGGAAAATATTATCTAAAGGAAAAACATAAGTACCATGGACAGATTCAGCTCGGGATGGCATTACTGAATTTGGACAGCTGTTATTTGGCCCTTTTTGCCTCATTTAATAATAGTATGCATATCATTGAAATCAATTATGATAGAGATTTCACCCTAAAAATATTGACAAAAGTAAAAATTAATTTTTTTAAAAATATGTTACACAATTTATGCCAAAGTGAATCCATATTAGAAATATAATAGTTATAAGTTGTTATTGTGAACCTACTACACATTGTTTATATATGATGATTATATTTTTTATCTCCTTAATGGTTTCTAATTGTTTTCCTTTACCACTATGAAATGACTTCATCCTGAATTTCAGTTTATTATTGGTTGAAGCACACAGACTGGTGCAAACTAATCACAATAGTAAATGAAAGACATTCGAATATAAAAAAAATATTTATTTACTGAAAACTCATCTATTCTTCAAAATAGCTAATACAATATTGAATAGTGTTGGATATTGTTTTTTTTTTTGTAGAAACTCATTTGACAACTTCAGACAAAATCATTTATTTAAAACAACACTCAAACATTCTTCGGAAAATACACAGCAACGTGATTCTAAAACAAGAAAATAATATACCAAGTGACAAAAATAATATTTCAATAAATTCAATATTTCAACACTCCCACTAATCAATTGAATAAAATCTTCTCTGGAGACCAGCCCCAACTTCTTCCCGAAGTAGTTGAATTCCATCTTGCAGAGAGGCTTGGTGAAAATATCAGCTATATGCTCTGAAGTTTCGATATACTGGATATCCATCAAGTTTTCGTTATATTTTTCTCTGATGAAATGGAATTTTATATCGACATGTTTGGTTCTTTTATGGAATTCTTGGTTTTTTATCAATCGTATTGCACTCTGATTATCAATGTACAATACTGGTCGTTCCAGATGGCATTCAAGATCCAAACATAAACGATTCAGCCATATCAAATCCTTAACTGCAGTACTAGCAGCTACATATTCGGATTCCGTAGTTGACAAAACCACTCCTTCTTGCTTTTTTGAATTCCAAGTGACAGCACCAGATCCCATATTGAATATAAACCCCGTTGATGATTTCCTAGTTTCAACTTCTCCAGCGAAATCAGCATCACTGTAGCCGTTAATTTGAAAGATGCAGGAAGAATCATATCTCAGACCAAAATTTACTGTTCCATTTACATACCGAAAAATCCTCTTCACCATTTTCCAATGATCTACTGTAGGATGTTCTAGGTATTGACTAACCTTTGAAATGGCGAATGACAAATCAGGTCTCGTTCCTATTGCAAGGTAGATCAAACTCCCAACAGCTTCTCGAAACGGTACTCCCACTGCTTTGTCACCATCTCTTGTTACTGATGATACATCTATAGGTGTTGTCATTGGCTTTGAATTTTTCATTCCAAATTTCTGAAGAATTTTCTTAGTATAAGAAGACTGACTCAGAAATATTGAGCCGTCTGCATGTCTGTAAATCTGCAAACCAATATAGTAATCCAGACTGCTATATTTGATTTCAAATTCTTGTTGCAAATATTTCAAAATCTCCTGTATTTGCTCAGATTTTTCAGCAGCAATCAATCCATCATCGACATAAAGGGCCAAAACGACAAAACCTTAGATTGTTTGGAAAATACGCAACAATCTGCATTAGTTGCTTTGAATTTGTATTTCTTCAAAAATTCTGTGAATCGGTTATTCCATACTCGAGGAGCTTGCTTCAGGCCGTATAAACTCCTATTCAGTTTGCAAACTCTATTTGTTCCATCTTCAAACCCATATGGTTGCATCATGTATATTTCTTCTTTCAGGTATCCATATAGAAATGCCGTTTTGATAGCAAATTGTGATAAATACATTATTCTTTTTGGCTGCAATTGACAAAATTGTTCTGACAGAGTCAAACTTGACAACTGGACTGAACGTCTCTTCATAGTCTACTCCAAATTTTTGAGCATACCCTTTCACAACCAGTCTGGCTTTGAACAATTTGTCTACTTTTTCAGGTTTATTTTTCATTTTGTACACCCATTTATTCGAAATGGCTCGTCTTGATGGTGGTAAATCGGTGAGGATCCATGTTTCATTTTTCTCCAAGGAAAGAAGCTCTTCTTTCATGGCTTGATTCCACTTTGCTGAATCTTCTGAGGAAATGGCTTCTTCAAACGTATTCGGTTCATTCTCAGTAGTAATAACCCAAGGACATTGATAATTATAGCAGATTCCGAAAGCTTGTTGCTTGGAAACAGACCGACGCCGAAGGAGGAGGTCTGTTTTCTATAAGCAACAAGCTTGAGGAAGTTGTTATATTTATCAATGTTCGAGGGTTATTCGAATAGAAAATTTTTTGCTAACCGATACTATGTAACATTGCAATAGTCTATAAATGATCTCCATACAAATTTGTTATTGTAAACAGTTTATTTTGATATATTTGATTAGAAAACTTCATCAATCTTCTCGTCAGTATTACAACCAAATCATGACATCACTGACATTTTGACGTTATTGAATATTTGAAACTTCAAAATCTAAATAAATCAAAATATGTATATCCATAGCAACGTGCCTGAGAGTGAAAACAGACTGTTGGGTCTGTTATCAGTATAATGTTGTTCTTATTGGTTGTATTCAATCACATGACCTCAATGTAACTAAGTTCATTGGATTTCGGCTTGAGGCAAAAAATTTTCCGTTGAACAAACTGCTGCTTGGATGAGACTCAAAAAGTTTTGTGGTGTTCGAATTACTTGCCGACTTCTCAGATTATATATTTCGCTGGTTCCTGGCGAATTTGTATCCGTATTTTGCATCAGTTCCTGGGATATTTCATCGAAATTTTCTTCTGACGAAGCTTCGGTTCTTTCATTCTGCATTTCTCTATTTTCACCTTCAGTGTGAGAGACAGGAGGTAATATTACTAGGTTTTCTTCTTTTGCATCGTTAATAGTATATTATTCAACAAGCGTATAATGATGGCTATTACCCACGAAGATGAAATTGCGAGTGTTGTAACATCTGAGTGGGTAATTGCCATTATACGCGTGTTGAATACTATACTTCATCCACAACTATATATTATATATATATATATCAAAGTTTATTAAAAAATGCAAAATACACATTATTTTTTATTAATGGTAACGTTATTAATACACAATAAATTTATGTTTATTTACTTACATAATAATTATTAATAGTTACATTACAATTGTTAAAATTCATGCCAGGGATAACTTTGTCAGTTATCTGAGTCTGATTGAAAATCATGGGACTTGGACTGGCACTAGAGCTAGTACAAGGTTTTTCATTGTAATTAGAGCTAGTGTAATTTTTGTTAATTTCGTTTGAAATCTGATTTCCTATTTTTATTTTATTGGTTATGTTGTCATCTATATAACCTTCGGCAACTGTGGTTGATTTCCATCCCCCTAACTGCCTCACTGCTGTAATGTCACCTCCTGCGCTAACGCAAATGGTCGCAGATGATCTTCGGAACGAATGTCCTGTATACAATTCGGGATTTTTTAATTTTAAAAACGTAGCAATGTGCTTTCCCATATAAGCTAATTTGTTAATGCCTACTCTTTGAATAGTACATTTGCCATTCTGATAATTTAAAAATAATGATGGGCATTTAGCATGAGATGGGCGAAGATTTATATACTTTTTGCAAATATCGTAAAATTCACCTGATACCGTAAAAGATCTAGGAATCTTTGTTTTTGTGAAAGGTATTTTCACTATAAGAGCTCCATTGTAATCTTCTATATCTTCAAGTTTCATAGAATATAATTCATTAGATCGGCAAGCTCCCATTAGCCCCATGATTAAGGTTACCTAAAAATAATTTGATTAAATTGGAAAGTTCTAAGCTGAAAATTTTAGCACAAAAAGCCCAAGAGGCTGAGGTGCAGCTGGCGAAAGGACCAGCATCCAAGGGGAGAAAAAAAAAGCTGAAAATTACGTTATTGTAAGAATACCTTTGTCATTAGATAGGTATGATCTGGCGCTTCCTTTATAAATTTACTGACTTCTTCGGGAGTAAAGGTTTTAGATTTTTTCGGTTGATGGCCCTCGGACTGACGTTTTAAAAATTCCTGCAACTTCATGTAAGTCTCTAGGTGGATACTATGGTAAATATTCAATGTACTCTTCAGCATAGAATAATATGCCCACAATGATGATGACTTGTATTTTTTAGCAAGTTCAACAAAATACACTAGGATAACATTTTCAGAAAAAGACGACGTTTTTTGTGCCAGTTGCCAATCCATAAAACTTTTACACACCGCATCATATTTACCTTGTTGACTTGTTAGGTAGGAGATTTTCTGTAGCGCTAGCCGCTAATTTTAAAATGTCTGGCGGTGTACAAGACATATCTTCTAAATCAGATTCACTCTTAGACATTTCTGGTACCAGAAATAAGAATGTTCACAACAAATAACTCACAAACCGACTGACAGTATATCTACAAATACAGTATGACAAGTAATTTACTAATTGTCAAATTTGACGCAACGATTGAGTAATATTATTCCATCGAACTGTCATTATTATTCAATTCTATATAGTAATGCATGGCATTACTTGATAAAAATCGCATATTTAACAGATTTATTAATTAATAGTTGTGGATAAATTCCTTTATTGTTTTCTGGTTTTTATTTTCGTTGAAGACTACATCTCGGAAAATTTCTACTTTATTTTTACCAAACCATACACGATAACCTTTCACGTTTTCTGGATAGCCAACAAATATTCCTTTTTTACTTTTTGGGTCCCATTTTCTGCGTTTTTCCTTAGGAATATGTGTGAATACTTCTGATCCAAATACACGCAGAACATTCAAATCGGCAGATTCTCCATACCAAAGTTCATACGGTGTTTTACCAACAACTGAACTAGTACCCGTTCTGTTTAGTATAAAAACAGCAGAATTTGTCGCTTCAGCCCATAATTTTTTCGGTACCTGACTTGTTTGCAGAAGAGTTCTTGCCATTTCAACCACGGTCCTATTTTCCCTTTCTGCAGAACCGTTCTGTTCCGGCGTGTAAGGCACACTTCGTTGGTGAATGATTCCAAACTTGTTGAGGAGTGAACTTATTTCATGATTACAAAATTCCTTTCCATTATCTGTACGCAAAATTTGGACTGGAGATTTATTATTCGTCATAAACGTCAAAAATTCCTTCATTCTATGTTTGACTTCATGAAGTAAACGAATCTGTAGTGGGTGAAATCATCTTTAAATAGGAGAAAATATTTCGATCCACCAAACGAATTTTCTTCCATAGGGCCGCATAGATCTGAATGAATTAACTGGCCTTTTTCTGACGAACTGTGTTTGCTTTTCGGAAAAGGTAGTCTGTGTTGTTTGCCATACAAACAGCCATTGCAAAACTGATTACTTGGTCTGGAGGTCAACTGTATTCCGGACTTTTTCATAATGCGAACCATCTGGTTCATGTTCTGATGACCAATGCGTTCATGCCATAATCTTAAGATCTCCTCTTGATTTACGTTCGCCAAATGTGTCTCTGATATTGAAACTTCAAAATCCATTTGATAGAGTTTGTCAATTCGTTGACCTACAGCAATCACTACACCATTTTTCAGAAATTCGCACTTTTTGTCATCAGATTGTGTCAGACCTTTGGCAAGTGCTGAACTCACCGAAAACAAGTTCAAAGATATTTCGGGAACATGGAGAACATTGATAAGGTGCTTGTTCGAGTAGTGGCTGCCGACATATAATTTTATGTTAATATTTCCAATTCCGACTGCACTAATGAATGTACCATTGGCTATTCTGACATTTTTGGGTTCTTCAAAGAGCTGATAGTAAACAAACCATTCTCTTCTCGAGGTCATATGGTCTGTAGCACCAGAATCCAAATACCAAGTGTCCTTTTCTGCTCTACTTCGGTGAGACGTTATGAGAGCTTGAAAATCGTCCGCTGATGAATTTGCCAAATGACTATTTCTGAAGGTATGGGTATTTTCTAAAGGAACATTTCTTGAATTACTTCCATATTTTCCTTGGCGTCGTTCCGCTTTTATGCTATATCTACATTCTCCCTTCCAATGACCTTATTTCTTGCAGTAATGGCATATTCCTGGTTTCTTCCTCGAATTGAACCTTGTTTCAGTATTTTGTTTCTTTCCAATTAAAGCATTTTTGTCATCTTTGGAGGATAATTCTTGCATTTGTAGTCGGGATTCTTCCAGTAACAGTCGAGATGTCAGATTTTCTAGATTTTTCTTATCTTCTCCAGTAGACTCCCATGCCGTATGGAAATGGTTGAACTGTTCTGGCATTGTCATGAGAATCTTGGTTATCATCATGGAATCTGATATATTTTCTCCCATCGAACATAATTTTTTGTCGGAGATTTTCGAGTTTAGCTAAATGAGTTGACATGTTGTCATCTTTAGATTTCTGGAACTTGAAGAATTCTGACTGCAGTAGATGGATACTCGCTTCGGATTTGTGTTCATTCAGTTGGCAAAATTTATCCCACATTTCTTTGCTGGTGTTGCAGCTCATCAGATGTATTAATATCTTAGTGTCGATACTGGATACTATTATTTTTTGAGCTTTAATGTCGCTTTTATTCCATTTGTCAACCTCGGCTTCTTGTCCCGTTTCAGATGGTTTCTTTCGTTGTCCTGACACGATTTCCCATAGTTCAGCTGCCTTGAGATAGATACTGATCAGGAACTTCCACTGACCCCAATTATGGTCTTGCAATTTTTGGATTTTTGTTAATTCGCTTTCCATACTTGCACAGACTTAACAGACCAGGCTAAATAATAATTCAGAACATGTCTGGGCCCATAACCTGTTGGATATTGTTTTTTTTTGTAGAAACTTATTTGAAAACTTCAGACAAAATCATTTATTTAAAACAACACTCAAACATTCTTCGGAAAATACACAGCAACGTGATTCTAAAACAAGAAAATAATATACCAAGTTACAAAAATAATATTTCAATAAATTCAATATTTCAACAAATAGGTACATAATTTTATCATAAACACTTATTATAAAGGTGGGAAAAATCAGCTTAAAAACTTGTTGTCTGCTGAAATTGGGCTTGATAGATTCACAACAGCACAAGCAATGACAAAAATATGCTGAATCATGGGAATCAATGACCACTGCAATTTTCGATTTAATATTTTGAAAACTTTGATACGTTGATTTGCTCTCTCAATGTGTACACGAGCAGTAGCTATTTTTGAATTAAGTAATGTTGAAATATGTATATTAATTATTCATTATCAAGTTTTTCATGTAATGTAACCAGGAGTTGTTAAAAAAAACAAAATAGTTTGGTTTTTGTCAAATATATTGAACAGTTTATCTTTTTAATAAAAGTTTGTCTTCTACTATAGAAGTTCATCTTTCTGGAGTTTACTTTAATAGGTTATGGGCCCAGATACGCAGTACTAATAGTAAAAGTAAAACGTATAAGTCTTGTATCATCCGTCGTCGCAGAGAAATGGAACTCACCAAAATACAAATTGGACTTTTATAAGGCAAATCGAATTGGTCAACTTGGAAGTACAAAGTCTGCACGCTACTGAGGGGTATTGTCGGAGCTATGGAAGTTGTAGAAGGAACTCTCAAAGAACCAAAAGCTTTGGAAGCTGGTACTAGTGATGGAGATGTTGCTTTATATAATAAGGAGCTGAGTAACTTCGGAAGAAACTCTGAATAAGATCATGAGGTTTTTAAGGCTCGAGAAATATGGCGGGAACTACACCGACTTTTCGACGGCATATCAGAAGAGAAAGCGTATGATCTCTGCTTACAATTATTCTGTTATCAGAAGGAAACAGGTGATGATGTAGTTACACACATGTCCAAGCTGAAAAATCTTTGGAATGAGTTGAAATTGGAGATAAAAAGGGAAGATGCGATCGTGTTGCCCGAGCTATTACTCATTTGTAAAATCCTGGGAACACTTCCAGAAAATTACTCCTACTTCAGATCTAGTTGGATGTTAATTGCTAAGAACGATAGAACAGTCGACAACCTCACCAATCAATTGTGCGCCTACGAGAGAGCTCTAACGCAACAGGATAGAAGTAAACTCGTTAGCCAAGAAGTGTTGGTAATGAACTCCTCACAGCTGAAGAAAACCACAAAGTTCAAAAAGTCAATTATAGATTGGGCATGTAATTATTGCCGTGGAAAAGTTCACCGAGTGAGAAATTGTTCTAAATGGCATACTGATGGCAGACCACCCAAACCAGCCCCTTCAAAGTCAAACGCAGAAAAAACAATCATATTAGAGGGCTTCAGAAGTAAAAACAATGGGCTTTATAAGTTAGCAGTCACCAATAAGCCGAAACAATCCGAAACAAATGTTATTTCAAGTGGATCCAAACTCCAGTTATTCCATGAAAGGCTAGGTCATCAAAATAAGAGACATGTGAAATCAGTTATCGAGCGTGAACTTGCAGTGAAAGTTAATCTAGATAGAGAAGTATGTGAAGGCTGCATTTATGGAAAAGCTCATCGTAAGAGGTATGGTACAAGGGATCGTGCAGCTCAACCTGGAAGTATATTGCACACTGACCATTCCTAACATCAATTTCAGGCTACCGCTACTATGTACTCTTCAAAGATGACCTTTCACGCTATCGAGAGGTGTTTTTCATGAAAGAAAAGTCAGAAGTATCCACAAAGTTGATACAAATGCTTCAGGAAGTGAAAACGGCAGGTCACGTTGTGAAAGAGATCATATGTGACAATGATGGAGAATTTGACAACCATAACGTCAAAAACATTTTGTCCAAATATGGAATAAAGCGGAAAAAAATAGTTTGCTGACCGAAATATAATATTTCATTGATTTCAGACTTGAACTGCGAATATCATAATGATAATGCAAAAAAGACACCTATTGAGAAATATCTTCCTGCCACCATACTCAAAATTGAAATCAACCCCTATTTGGTGGTAGTTTATTCCTTTAATTTTTCTTAGAATTTTGCTGACCGGGGGTTTCAGTGAAGATATTTGGTTGAAACAGTAAATAATGATTACTCAAAACGTACTTTTTCTGCCACCGTACAAAAAATTGGAGTCAGCCCCCTTATAAGGGTAGTTTATACTTGTGATTTTTCGAAAAACTTTGCAGACTGGGGGTTTCCAGTAGAGATATTTCATTGAAACAGTAAAATATGATTTCTCAAAACGTACTTGTTGTGTCACTATAGGAAAAAATTGGATCAGCCCCCACGTAAAGGTAGTTTATACGTGTGAATTTTCGGAAAACTTTGCTGACCGATGGTTTCCAGTGAAGGTATTTCATTGAAACTGTAGATAATGATTGCTCAAAACGTACTTTTTATGCCACCATACAGAAAATTGGGACAGTCCCCGTATAAGGGTAGTTTATACTTGTGATTTTTCAGAAAACTTTGCTGACCGATGGTTTCCAGTGAAGATATTCCATTGAAACTGTAAATAATGATTACCCAAAATGTACTTCTTCTGCCACCATACAAAAAATTGGGATCAGCCTCAACATAAGGGTAGTTTATACTTGTGATTTTTCGAAAAACTTTGCTGGCCGGAGGTTTTCAGTGAATGTATTTCATTGAAACAGTATAATATGATTTTTCAAAACGTATTTGTTGTGCCATCATAGAAAAAAATTGGATCAGCCCCCACGTAAGGATAGTTTATACTTGTGAATTTTAGGAAAACTTTGCTGACCGATGGTTTTCAGTGAAGATATTTCATTGAAACTGTAGCTAATGATTGCACAGAACGTATTTTTTATGCCACCGTATAAAAAATTGGGAATAACCCCCGTGTGCAATCATTAGCTACAGTTTCAATGGAATATTTTGAATGGACACCATCGGTCAGCAAAGTTTTCTGAAAAACCACATGGTGGCATAAAAAGTACGTTTTGAGCAATCATTATCTATAGTTTCAATGAAATACTTTAACTGGAAACCATCGGTCAGCGAAGTTTTCCGAAAAATCACATATATAAACTACCCTTATAAGGGGGCTGATTCTAATTTTTTGTATGGTGGCATAAAAAGTACGTTTTGAGCAATTATTATCTATAGTTTCAATAAAAAACCTTTACTGGGAACCATCGGTCAGCAAAGTTTTCCGAAAAATCACAAATATAAACTACCCTTATACGGGGGCTGATCCCAATTTTTTGTATGGTGGCATAAAAAGTACGTTTCGAGCAATCAATATCTACAGTTTCAATGAAATACCTTCACTGGAAACCCTGGTCAGCAAAATTTTTCGAAAAATCACAAGTATAAACTAACCTTACTTGGGGGCTGATCCAATTTTTCCTATGGTGGCACAACAAGTACATTTTGAAAAATTATATTATACTGTTTCAATGAAATATATTCACTGGAAACCCTCTGTCAGCAAAGTTTTTCAAAAAATCACAGGTATAAACTACCCTTATGTTGGGGCTGATCCCAATTTTTTGTATGGTGGCATAAAAAGTATGTTATGGCTAATCATCATTTATAGTTTCAATGAAATATCTTCACCGGAAACCATCGTTCAGCAAAGTTTTCCGAAAAATCACAAGTATAAACTACCCTTAAACGGGAGCTGATTCCAATTTTTTGTATGGTGGCAGAAAGAGTACGTTGGGTAATCATTATCTGCAGTTTCAAAGGAATATCTTCACTGGAAACCATCGGTCAGCAAAGTTTTTCGAAAAATCACAAGTGTTAACTACCCTTATAAGGGGGTTGATTTGAATTTTTTCTATGGTGGCATGAACAACTCATCATATATAACTTAGTTTTAGATTTTGGTTCGGTTAAATATTTCCCAAGGTTCTGACAGGCAGAGTTATTTTTTGGTCAGCAAATTATCCACACTCCTGAACAGAACGGTTGTGCTGAAAGAGAAAACAGGACATTAGTGGAAATTGCTCGATCTCTCATGCATGCACATGAAGAAATTCCACAAGGACTTTGGACTGAAATGATAAATGCAGCCAAGCACATCCTGAATTTAAGCGGTTCTTCTAGTGTAGCAGATAAATCTCCTCTGGAAGTATGGACCGGGAAGAAATCAAGTATAAAACATCTTCGTTTCATCGGCAGTACCTGTTATGCTCACATTCCTAAACAAAATAGAAAGAAAATGGATAGAAAGGCAATCAAGGTTATTTTAATCGGCTACGATGGACCTGATGGATATAAGTTGATAAGATCCCGAGATGTCACTTTTGATGAGAAACCGCTTTTTACGAAAGAAATCCATTTGATGGAAACTATTGAAATGGAGTCTCAAACGGGTATGTTTAATGAAAGTTATGAAACGAAAAACAATGAACCATTTTCATCAGAAGAGGAAGAAAGAAATGAAAATGTAGAAACCAGTGATGAAAATGATCGAGAAACCAGTGACGAAAATGATCGAGAAACCAGTCATGAAAATCATCGAAATAATGCAAGACAGCTGAGAGAAAGGTCAATGATAAATCCGCCACAAAGGTTTAACGATTTTGTCATGTCAGCCATAACACAGATGAATCATGTACCGGAACCTTCTTCATTCACATTAGCAATGAATTCGGTGGAAAAAGATGAATGGAGGAAAGCTATGGACAGTGAAGTTGAATCCCTGAAAGAAAATGGCACATGGACTCTCGAAAAACTCCCTGACGAAGTAAAAGCCCTTCCATGTAGGTCGGTTTTTAAGGTGAAAGCAAATTCAGATGGCACCATCGATAGATATAAAGCTCGTCTTGTTATCAAAGGGTTCTCGCAGAAGAAAGGAATTGACTACGATCAGACGTTCAGTCCAGTAGCAAGAGCAGGAACCATTCGAGTCCTCTTAAGTGTTGCAGCATGTGAAAGATTGACACTTATCCAATTTGACGTTTCTACTGCTTTTCTTTACGGAAAACGGGAAGAAACTACCAGAGCATGCCGATTGCAAAGGAGCCTCTACGGTCTCAAGCAGGCAACTCGCTGCTGGAATAAACGATTTGTCGGTTTCCTGGAAATACTTTGTTTTGAGAAATGTCAAGCTGACCCGTGTCTTTTCATAAAAAAAAACATTTCAAGTAAAGGTTTGATACCTCTTTATGTAGATGACGGACTAGTTGCTGCCACAGATCCACGAGAAGCTGCCAACGTTATTGAAAAGCTCAGAAGTGAATTCAAGATAACCGCAAAGTCTGCAACTTTTTTTGGGCATTCAAATCGAACGATCTGACAGCGGCTCAATGAAAATTCATCAGAAATCATATACCATGAAAATCCTGCAGCTATTCGGTATGTATAGATGCCGACCAGTAACCACTCCTATAACAAAGGATAATTCTCAGACAGGGAAAGTTGAAGATGAAGAATATACCAACTTTCCATATAAACAAGCAGTAGGGTCGCTAATGTATTTGATGAATGCCACTAGACCCGATTTAGCATATGCGGTTGGAGTTGTTTCTCGCAGTTTGGAACACCCGGCAAAAGAAGATGTTATACGGGTTAAACGCAATTTCCGATATATCCATGGGACTGCAGACTATGGAATACATTACCAAGCTGATCATAAGCCTGGATTACTGGAAAGCTACAGTGATGCAGATCACGGAGGAGATATTTCTGAAAGATCTTCTTATCTAATATACTTATCTAATATATAAGTTCTGCAAAGCTCATGAGAAATATTGAAAAGAATTGAGAGTGTTATATATGACATGTCACACCTGAGTTTAGTAAATACCAAAACAATACTCAAACAATGAGATCTGATATCATTATATACAACTCCTACAGCTTCAATTATTGCATTTAATATTTTGAAATCACTTATTCCAGTAAAACTATTGAGCGCAGAATCACTAATCAAAAGATCACACAATGTCAACACTTTTGGTGTGTTCACTTAAACTTCAGAATCCCTGACTTGTATTGGACCAGTATAATTAGGTTGGGATTGAAGCATTAGCAGTTAGCCTTCAGCAGCAGCAATATCTTCCTAGCTATGGTTCGGTTTCTCATTTTCTTCACATTCAATTCGAATTTCAGATTGATTGGAGGCTACATCCTTCTTAGCAAGTCGTTGTTTCTTCCTTTCTGCTGTACTCGAAGATCTTGGTGACACTCTCTGCTTTGGTAGCTTCTAGGAAGGCACAGCCGTCTTTTTCAATAGTCTTCTTTTATCGGTAATCTCATCTGAAAACAAAAGTTCACTAAATTTTTTAACTTAAATTTTAAGAATATATTTTGATAAATAGTGCCGGTTTCAATTAAACAAAAAGTTTAAAAAGGGTGAATTCAGGTATGTATATCGTGCTGGTGAAGACAATTGTGAAAAGAAGTAGGCATTTTGTGTGTTTTTGTTTTGGTGGCCATAAACTGAATTTTAACTTACCTTTACTGAAGTAATCACTTTCTGTAAAGTGAAGAGAACACACTCTCATGAATTTGGTAACAGGTTTTCCATTTTTCAATTTGAAAATCCAAGCCTTCTGATGGTCAACTAGAGACTTTGTGCCCATTTTGTTTTCTATGTACACCTTTCGTTGTCCGGGTTTAGGAAACAAATGAAACGATAGTTCAGGATGTTTTTCCCCCACAATATCGACCCATGATTGAAACTTTAAATCAAATCAAAAATATCAATAGATGATGAACTAACAAATTAAATCAAACCACTTTCTCATATGTGAACAAATCTAACTACTGTCTGTTTATAGTTTCAGATTTGTCCACCAAAGAGCGTATCGCTCATCTTGCATTGCCAATGGGATGGCAGGAAACTATAGGGTAAATGTATCCCAGAAAATGAGACGGACTAGGCGGCTATCCTTAATGCTAGTTCTATCTAAAACCCTGAATAACGAAAATTTTATTTCCATGACATTCAAAATGACAGTGTCAACTTACCTCTTGAAGAGGGTTGTACCCAGTCACATAAATGAACATAACAGCTTCTCCATAGGATCAATCTATCAAGTGGATAGATGATGATTGAATTCCCTAACTATAATTAATAATGAGGAAACTCAGAAAAATGAATTTTGAATGAAAAAGAAATCGACTACACTTTTTTATAGCAAATGCCGGCACGAGTCTCACAACTTGGGACTACCAGAGGATTCACTACAGGTTAATAATCACCTTGTACACGGGATTTATCAGAGTATTGTAAAAAATCTTTCTTATAGAGAATTTAGCACAATTCTCGAATATAATTCGGTTAAAACAGCTTAGATCTTCTCTATACCTCAGATCGAAACTCTTCGAAGCATATCGAAACTGAAGTGTCTGTTGTTACACACGAGAGAACGTTTTGCGTGCGGGTCATTTGCAAACGTTACAAGAGCGTAACGAAATAAAAGGTGGGCATGATCGAATATCTTCCTCTCGTTGGCCCTCTCCATTCCTCAACTTTACTCGTTCCTCGTGCCCCACAGCTAGCATCGTATCCTGAACCACCTCTCCATAGTCGTAGACGCCACTGGCCCGCCCCTCCAAGGATATACCTGCCTGTTCTCGGTAAAGAACTCCCGGGAAGAGCCTTCCCTCACCTCGTCCGATGAGTCGTCACGAATACGGCTTCCTGCTTCCCTGGAGTACGGCTCATCTCCGGAGATAGGCCGCCTCCGTTCTTTGCTCTCCTTCGACTCGTCGACAATGTTCTCCGAGAATCTTCGTCTCCCACGACGGTCGATATCTTCCTCTTCTTCACGGTCCACAAATACGACCTTCTCGTCCGCAGGGCACAGCTCGCTTCCTCTGGCGAGCTGACCCTGATCCTTCAAACTCCCATATCGTTGAGATTCTCTCAACACATTCATTGAATTTTCTCTCTCCAAACAGGCCTACAGGTCGGCCGTTTGTTCCAGATGTCGACAAAGTAGGTTACTAAGTGCATCACGGGCAATAATAGTAGAAGTGGGCTTGAAAATGGTTCGAGAACTTCCTCTATAACGGCTAAGTGCCGTTTCACTATAAGCGGCCCTTTCATTGCGGGGTACATTATACTCTCTACCACCTGGGGCATCCGCACGTGCACAACGGAAATCCATAGGCACACTGGATCACCGCTGTACACCACCGAATTGTACCCTCTCAAATTCTCTTCATTACACCCTTTAGTCCTAACTTCCCTATCGTCAAAACCTGGACTCGAACACGAATCGTGATAATCTACCGCGAATGTCAGATGAAGCCTCGCTCCTCTGGCTGAGACTATGATGATGGCTTCCATCCACGGGTTGGGAATTATGGAAATTTCACAGAGAGTTCTCATAAAATAAATTTGGAATAATACCTTTCGCAAGTCGATAAATGGAAATTCAAATCGAAGTCTGTACTAAGAGCAAATGATGTACAGGAAGTATTGGAAAAAATGAAAGAGGAGGAGGCATAAAAAAGGAAGAACAATAAGGCGATTATGATAATTGTGCAAAGTATTGCTGACTCACACCTGGAGTATATTAAGAACATTGAAAATGCCAAAGAAATGGTAGAAAAGTTAGAGGTTACATTTGCTAATGAAAGGGTTTAATCGAACAGATATAAAATTACATTTCTCAGACAAAATTTCAAGAGAACTGGAAGATTGGTGCAAATTTTGATGAAAGCAACATTGCTTGTTTTTTAATACTTTCAATGCCACCTGAGTTTGAAAGCATTGTAACTGCATTACAGACTTTGGAGGATGATAAAATCAAGTTGAGCTTTGTAAAGAAACGGCTGTTGGAATATTACACAAATGAAAATGGAAATAATGAACAAGTACCGAGTTCTTCATCCTTTTTAGTCAAAAAGGATATGAAATGTATGAAATGTGGTAGGTTTGGTCATTCAAGACTTATTTGTGGTATAAACTGTAACAAATGTAAAACATGTAACAAATTTGGACACGAATCGGTGAACTGTAGATTCAACAACAATAAACAAAATATACATGTACCAAACAATGTGACTAGAAGCAATGCTAATAAGCATTTGTTGAATAAGCAAACGGCATCAGTAGCAGTAGAAGAAGACGAAGAACCTGTAGTTTTTTGTGCAGTATCGATGTTTAAAGAAGAAATTATATGGTATGCTGATTCAGGGGCAACTCATCACTTCATTAACAATGATGAATATTTGGTGAATAAGAAGGTTTTTGAAAGCTCAAAACCTATTCAGTTGGCAGAACAAGAGAAATCAATGGAAGCAACATGCTCGGAGCAGTGTTGATAAACGAAAGTAATAATTTTGAGAAATGTTCTATGTATCCCAAAGTTACGAGTCAATTTGTTGTCAGTTTCTACTATAGAAGAAAATGGTTTTGAAGTTTTATGTGCAAATTGTAATATTCTAATAAAAAGGAATACTGTCACTTATGTCAAAGGAGACAGATGTAGAAAATTGTTTGTTAAAAAATTTGAAGTTATTAAAAAGCCTGAAAGTTCACATGTTGCCATAAAACCTAATTCAGAACTCTGGCATAAACGCTATGGTCATTTGAATTTAGGAACGTTGAATGCATTAAATAGAAATGGTATTGTTAATGGATTAAGTTTTACAGTAACTGACTGTAAAGGAAACATATGTGAAGTGTGTTCCAGGGCAAAAGCTTTCCCTTTTCACTCGACAAAAAGTAGAAGTACAAGAGTCTTAGAACTAATTCATTCAGACGTATGTGGCTCCCTGGCACCCACTTCACATAATGAAAATAAATACTTCTTCACATTTGTTGAAGATTTTTCTAGGTTTGTGATGGTTTATGTTATAAGATCTAAAGATGAAGTTGAGAAATGTTTTAAAAATTACGAAGCTAAGGTTACTGCAATGTTTTGTAACATTTGAATTATTTGAGTTTCGCGCCCAAAAAATGAAAATATTGTTTTTTGGCGAAGAGAAAGAATTTTTTTTTCTTTTGACTATATTATATTTTAATGTTATCCTTATTAAAAACTGTAATGAAAAAAATCGATGAGAAAGACCCATTCAGGTAACATACACACCTCCATATACACCACAGGTAAATGGTGTTGCAGAGAGAATGAATCAGACTCTGATGAACCATGCTAGAGCAATTATAATGAAGGTAACATGAGTAAAGAGTTGTGGGAAGAAGCGGTGCTGACTTCAGCTTATATAACAAACAGAAGTCAGTCGAGTTGGGCCACAGACAAGTCTCCATACGAGTTATGGTGTGGGAAAAAACCAAATGTGGGTAATATGCGAGTTTTCGGTTGCACGGCATGTAAAAGTACCAGAGGAGTTGAGAAAGAAATTGGATGACAAATCAGAAAAATGCAGGTTTATTGGTTAATTAGAAAATGGATATAGGTTATGGTCAGAAAAAGATAAGAAGATTATTCATTCAAGAAATGTTGTTTATGATAAAAATAATTTTGAAGAATTGAAACCTAATAAAAGAGAGGTTTAGGAAATTCCGGAGGAGTATGGAGAAAATGAAGTAGAAGTAGAAGAAAAAGAGAGCGAGCACTTTTCTCGATACGGACGAGAGTTAGATCCCTACTTCGGTTTATTTCAAATTCTCCGCGTCAAACGCCGAGAACCGATCGATGCCTCCTAACCCCAAATTCAATCACGAAAACCGGATGACTGCACGAGAAAACGGTATTTAAAAATACGCGAATTCTCACAAACACTTTCTCATTTCCTGCCTTTGTACGAATGCAGCTCCAATGAGACACCAAATCGGCAAATCCACTCCTTGGTCAAAACATCTGCGACGGTAATGACTTCCTGATTGGGTAGGGCGTAGGCTTCTGCCCATTTCCTGGATTAGATTCGGGAAACGGACCAACAATATATACAATATATACTGCAATCCTTTCGAATGGGCTGCCTATGTTATACTGACACATCGGGTCCTTAGATCAAGTTTGAGGTTCATTGCTGGCAACACATATGGCACACTTCCTACTACAGTCAGCTTGACAATTAGCACAATAGAACCGTTGTATCAGTTTCTGCAGAGACTTCGTCACTCCCAGATGCCCTCCGGTTATTCAGTCATGCACTTCTCGTAGCACTTCCTGTCTTCCTGTCTTGGGTACCACTGTCTGGTGACCTTTCTGCTATCCCTGGACTCCAGCATGCGTGTCAACACCCCATTTTCCAACGGGGTCCAGTATGATTCAATCGCCGGATAAAAGCGTGCGATTTCCTGCCATGATGGTCTTTAGTTGCCCTTTTTCCAGCCAATAACCAGACATCGTCATCGTCTTCCACCGTGGTCCTACAAACGGCTGCGTTCTTCTCCTTGGCTTGACGACAGTGTGAGCAGTTGTCTGGACATGGTGTCCGTGATAGTACATTGGTGTTTTTGTGACTGCTTCTTGCTCGTTGTTCGATGTCGAAATCAAATTCTTGAAGTCGCTCGATCCAACGTGCTACCTGTCCTTCTGGGTTTTTAAACTGTTAAAGCCAATTGAGGTCTGCATGGTCAGTCCTCATCAGGAATCTCATTCCGTAGACGTATTTGTAAAAATGTACTACCCCTTTTACTACAGCCAACCGTTCCCGTCTGGTGACACAATAATTGCACTTCGGTTTGCGGAGGGTTTTGCTGAAACACCCAATTACCTTCTCTTGTACTTCCTGGATTTGAGACAGGACGGCTCCAAGCCCGTTACTGGCGTCAGTATCTAAAATAAATTTTTCATTGGGTGTGGGTTACTTCAAAATCGTTGCGTTGATCAAGGCTTCTTTCTGCTTCTTCGATGACTCTTGGTTTAGTGCTTTGACGATGGTGGCAAATCCTAACACGTATCGACGGTAGTTAGTGTACAGGCTAGGAAAACTTCGAATTTAGTGGATGTCTTTTGGAATGGGCCAGTCTCTGACAGCTTAGATTTTCTGGCCGTCCAATGTTACTCCTTTCCTAGAGCCAATGTGGCCAAGGTAATGGACTTACTTCTGGAACAGATGTCATTTCTCAGGGCTCAGTTTGAGCCCAGAGTTCATCAGGCGCAGGAATATCTCCTCCACATTTCTCACATGATCTTCGAACGATCTATCAACTACAATGATGTCGTCAAGGTATACCAGGCACGTTTTCCATCAGAGTCCTTTCTAAAGAAACGAAATTTGCAGTTGTTTAGCATATTAGTTTTGTTTCAATTCAGTTCTTTGGCTTGAATATTCAATTCATCAAGTTGTCTCAATTGGTTGTGGGCCCAGTTCTTTGCTAAGGAAGTAAAATGGAAGCTGAAACAGTAAAAACTGCAAAATGTCAGAAATTGGGCAGAATGGAAATTCCAGATCAAGGTGCCTTTCTTACCATATAGAGCCGTCCCTTTTCAATTATTTGCTGTACCACATCGGTTTCACTGATTCCCTACTTCATCGAGAACTGCCGTCCCTTTGTTTTTCCGAGCCTACTGAGTTTTTGTGGCGTGTTGAAAATGTTAACTTTTCAATAGTTTTCCAGCTCCGTTTTTTTTGAAGTCATGTTTTTGGACCCTTAAAAAGTCAGAGCAGACTTTTTGTATTTTTTATATTAGTTGGCTTCTCGATTCCGGTGGTTTTTCTGCCGTTTTACTACCAATGCCATCATTTTTCTATAAATACGAAAACCCTTCTAGATAAGGGGCCTTTTGATTTTGATTGTCTGATTGTTCAAGTCGAGTGATCCGTTTCGCATTTTTGACCTTTCAAAGTAAGTGCTCCGCTTCGTATTTCTAAATTTCCGTATACACCCAGAGAACTGTGTGAAAACCGTAAACATTCCCAATATTATTTTTCACTATTAGTATGGCCGTTTAGAAGAATTTATTAGGTGATTCAATCAGATACGTTAAATTAATCAGTATTTTTTTGTTATCATTCTGGGTATCAGTGACTAATTTAAAGACTCGGGTAATTTACCAGAATCGATTCCTCCAACTGCCGACTTAATCTCTTCTCCAAGATGTTGATAAAAGTAGCCGCCGGCAAAAAGAGGTGTTAACGGAGTTTTATATTGCTTCAGGGTCCCTAAGGTGTGGATGAAGTAGCCATCGGCTGGACCCGACCGCGATTCGTTTCTAAAAACAGTGGATAAATCATTCTATTCGCAAAATTGTCGAGAGCAAGGCTGTGCTCAACCGGGAAATTTTCCAACGGCTTTCAGAGTTGCTGTGCGTTACTAGGATCCCTAAGGAACAGAGCAATTTGTCACTGGCAGGATTCGGTTTCGCTTGAAGGTTCATACAGCCTGCTATAGTGTTCTCAAGGCGTAGTATAAAGTTGCCGCTGGCCGAACACATGCGAAAACGTTGAAATTGGGAATCTCCAGTCGCCGTGGCTCACTGGCCGTGAGCCATGAAGAAACCGTTTGTGAAAGTAAATATACTGAGTATTTGCTAAATCATCGTATCAGGCACCCTGCCATAAGTCACCGATAGTCCATAAACCCCTTATATATACCGTGTGTTACGAGATTGAGTAACTCGCTCCGAGAACGAACCGGTCTGATTGTTTTACCTGTCGAATGTTTCTGAAAGGCCTTATTTGCTAAAAGTACTCACACTACCGAGAACCCGCTTACCGTACCGGACTTGTTTCTACGTCTGATATACTAGTTGTAAGATAAATTTGATAACCATAGGAAGTGACATTCCGTTTATTACTTTGAAACTTGAGTGTCTGATCTAGAATTTAACTGGAATAAAGTCCCGAATTGTCACCTCAATTGTTCTTTTATTTTCAACAGTTGACAGTTGTCAAAAGCAGCCGGTATCTCACGAACCTCAAGGGTTACACTTAAAGCCTGTAACCCCTTGACTACTGTCATTTGTGTCACCCGAATTGACCCCTGGGATATCGTATCTCCATCTAAGTCTGCCCTGGGCTTCCCACCGAACTGAGTTGTAGGGAAAGTGGAGCACACCACTTAAAATAACTGGCGCCCGAGCCGTTCATTGAGTTTGTGGTCTGTCCTCGTTAGAGAGAACAGCAGGCTGACGGTTCACTTATCCCAGTGAGCAGAAGCTTCCAACCCGTTATAACCATTGGACAGGGACAGATATCCGCAGAAATACTGATTGTCCCTCAACTCACGTTAAATATAGTACTAGGTATGGACGTTCTCCGAACACACAATTTCCACCTAGACTTGGGTAGTACCACAGTGTCCCTGAATCAGGAGGACGTGATCTATCGCCGAAGTAAAGATACCCCTCTCCGTGAACACACCAGCTCATGAGGAGACATGCGTTCTCCCATCGGTAGCCAACACTATAAGAGGTATACAATTTGGCACCCGTGTTCCCTGTACCGAATCATCGCAAGTTAACGTGTCCCTGTGTACGGTCAATACCAAAAACGACTCTTGTCCGCCTACCGACCCTTCCGAACAACCCGTCGTTAAGCCATCTCCGTGTAACGAAAATGCAGAAGGGAGAAACCTCCTGTTCAACAATACCAGTTGGACCGGTTTCTGCAAGCTGAATTGCCCGTGTTCCAGAATAACAAGGGAACGACGCCTTGGATCCAACATCCCATCCGATTGACAAACCCTGAGCCGATTGAACAACGATACCGTCCTCAGAACCCGAGGATGCAGGAAATCATTAATCAGGAGGTGGACAAGATGTTGAATGAAGGTCAAATCGAACCGTCCAGTAGCCCCTGGAGCTCTCCCGTGGTCATAGTTCGAAAGAAAGATGGCAAGCCCCGTTTCTGTATAGACTTCCAGAAGGTCAATGAAGTCTCCGAAAAGGATGCGTATCCGTTGCCGTTTATAAATGCCATCCTAGATAAACTCCGTGAAGCGAAGTACATATCCAGTCTGGACCTCAGACAGGGATATTGGCAGATACCCCTCGCCCACGCCAGTAAGCCGATAACCGCTTTCACCGTTCCGGGACGCGGACTGTTATGCCGTTCGGTCTACATTCGGCCCCCGCTACGTTTCAGAGATTAATGGACACCATCATCGGTCCAGATATGGAACCGTATGGCTTTGCCTACCTGGACGACATTATTGTTCTGGGTAAAACTTTCGAGGAGCATTTGGAAAACTTACACAAAGTATTCAGGAAGCTGCAGGAAGCAAACCTGCAGTTGAATCCCGAAAAATGTAAGTTTTGCCTGAACTCTCTTCGTTATCTTGGACATATGGTCACTCCGGAAGGCATCCGAACCGATCCCGACAAAGTCGAGTCCATCATCAAATGGCCCGCCCCCACCTCCGTTAAGAAACTGAGACAGTTTCTGGAGATGATATCCTGGTACCGCAGGTTCATCCAGAATTTTTCTCATTTGGCGTCACCATTGACTAAGCTTTTGAGAAAGAATTGCCGTTGAAAGTGGGACCATGCCCAAAATGATGCGTTTGAGAGGCTCAAGCTTTGTCTGACGGAAGCACCCGTACTGACGTGCACAGACTTCACGAAACCGTTTGTATTGCAGACCGACGCCTGCGAATATGAGTTAGGTGCCGCCCTAACTCAGACCGTGGAAGGCCAAGAACATGTGATAGCGTACGCTAGTCGAACCCTTTTGCCTCCAGAGAGAAACTACTCGGTTACTGAGAAGAAGTGCCTTGCAATTGTGTGGGGAGTCGAAAAACTGAGGCTGTATTTAGAAGGGTATCACTTCACGATTTTAAGCGACCACCAATCCCTCAAGTGGATCCAATCCATCAAAAACCCGTCAGGCCATATTGCTCGTTGGGAAATGTCCTTACAGCAGTTTGACTATGAGGTTAAGTACCGTAAAGGAGCCCTGAATCGCGTGGCGGATGCGCTGTCCCGTCAACCACTGCCAGAGACCGAAGACCTCAGTTCAAACTGTCTAGCCGTTGAACCCGTCGAAGAAGAATATACCTGTCCGTGGTATGCAAAGAAAAAGGAGGAGGTTAGTCCCGATTACTGTTTCCGTGACGGAAAGTTATTCCACCATTTTTGGGACTCCAGTGACTTGACTGAACCCGAACTGGCACATCCGTGGAAGCTATGTGTGCCCATACACCTGCGAGCGCAAGTGTTGAAGGAAAACCACGATGTGGTAACAGCCGGCCACCTGGGGATAGCCAAGACCACTGCCCGTATCGCTCGGAGATATTACTGGCCCGGAATATTCCGTGAAATCTCCTGATATGTCAGAGGCCGGGAAGATGTACCCGTCTCCTAACGGGAAACCGTGGAGCACAGTGTCTACCGACCTGGTAGGTCCATTACCTCGGTCCAGCAAAGGGAACAGCTACCTGTGTGTACTCCAAGATAGGTTTACCAAATGGTTGCAAGTACATCCCCTCCGTAAAGCCACTTCCCGTGCCGTAGCATAAGCGTTCTACGAAGATATCGTGTTGCGTTTCGGTCGTCCGGCCACTGTTATAAGCGACAACGGTACCCAATACACCGGATTGGGAATTCATCACCGCCTCACTCCTCCGTATACCCCGCAAGCCAACCCCGTGGAGAGGGCCAACAGGACCGTTAAGACTATGATCTCACAATACTGCGACAAAGACCACCGGAAGTGGGTTCTCTATCTACCGGAGTTACAATTTGCCCTGAATACGGCTCGCCAAGAGTCGACTGGATTTTCACCTGCATTTTTGAACTTTGGGAGATAACTAGATCCCCCTAAATCAGTTTTTGCACCGGACCCTCCCGAAAACGAAGACATACCGCTGAGGCCATCTGCATGGACAAAGAATATGGCCAAGCTACAAGAAGTCCATGAGCTGGTACGCGTCAATCTGGCTCGAGCCTTCACGAGACAAAGCCATCACTACAACCTTAGGCGGAGGGATTGGAGATGCCATATAAACGATCTAGTAATGAAGAAAGAACACACCCTATCTTCCAAGGTGGAGGGTCACGCAGCCAAGCTCGCTCAGAAATTTTCCGGTCCTTTTACCATTGTTCGAGTCCTCACTCCTATCGTGTATGATCTCAAGGGTCCTAACGGCAAGCGGACGAACCGAGTACATATTAAAGATCTGAAGCCGTATCGAGCCACCGATGATCCTTAAATACTGCATTGTAGGTAATATGTCCGACCGTCCGACCTTTGTCCCTCCTGGTTTGTCAGCCTCGCCTGGTGAGGAGACCTTACCCACGACCCCGATGCTAGCTACGACCGATCCGATTCCCACAAGTCCTTCCTTCGCCCGGAACCAAGCCCCATCCCCTTCGTCGACACCACCTTCTTTATCAGCACGCCCCTCATCTTCACATGTTTTCGGCCTACCAGTTGATAACGCCGACTCCCAGTATTATTTTCCTTCCCTTCCCTCGTTTTGTTCCTTATCAGGTACAGACCACCCTACGTGGAATGAGGAGCCTATTTCACCTCTGAGATACTCCTTTTTCTCGCCTTCCCGTATGCAGATTTCACCTGGTTCCTATCGAAATACTTCGTCCTCCACTCCCTCCAAACACCGTGCACCCTGGAGCCCAGGAGCCCAGCCGGACCACCCCTACGTGGTGCTCTGAAGAGAATTACAACGCTCAGCTAGAAGTTCCACACTCATCTATACCAGCTCCCGTGCCGTTGCATCCCGATAGCTTGGCCCATGTTCCCATCTGCAGTCGACCGACGTGACGTTTTTTAGGATCCCCTTTCACTATACTCCGCACACCCGGTACACATGCACTTACACTAGAAGGTTGTTCTGCTCCCGATGTGCCGAGGAGGAATCATGTCCCGCGACTGCCCTTGTATCACCAACGACAACGGGTCAGATGTGACTTATGCATTCCCTCCTTCCACTGACTCCCGAAGGATTAATGCCCGCACGCAAACACCAACCCCCACCGTAGCTGAGAAAACACTCACACTACCGGGAACCCGTTTACCGTACCGGACTTGTTTCTCCGTCTGGTATACTAGTTGTAAGATAAATTCGATAACCATAGGAAGTGACATTCCGGTAATTACTTTGAAACTTGAGTGTCTAATCTAGAATTTAACTGCAATAAAGTCCCGAATTGTCACCTCAATTCTTCTTTCATTTTCATATACACTACTATTCAACAGTTGACAGTTGTCAAAAGCAGCCGGTATCTCACGAACTTCAAGGGTTACACTTAAAGTCTGTAACCCCTTGACTACTGCCATTTGTGTCACCCGAATTGACCCCTGAGTCTGCCCTGGGCCTCCCACCGAACTGAGTTGTAAAGAGAGTGGAGCATAACACTTAAAATAACTGGCGCCCGAGCCGTTTATTGAGTTTGTGGTCAAAAGAAGAGAAGTCAGCCTTGGGCATGAGAAAAAGCAGAAGTAAATCTTATCAGTTTTCTTCGAAGAAGAATTTCGAGAACAAATCTTAAAGTAGACCAAAACCAGAAAAATGTTTTCAGTGTGAAAAATTTGGACATTGGAAAATCGATTGTTTGTTCAGGAAAAGAACCGATAAACGAGTAAATACAGCTGAATTACGAGATGACACAGATCTTGATGCATTTGTTGATGAACTGTTGGCAGTCGCCCACACAGATCTTGATGCATTTGTTGGTGAACTGTTGGCAGTCGCCCAGAATATTGAGAATTCCGATGATTGGTTCCTGGATTCTGGAGCTAGCGACCATATGTCAGGGAAATTCGAGTGGTTCAACAATTATAAAAGTTTTGATCGACCCCAAAATGTGAGAATAGGAAATGGTGATCATATTGAAGCAAAAGGCAGAGGAAACATTCATATTTTGAGTTTTGTGGATGGCGAATGGAAAAGGAAATTATTAGCAGATGTCTTTTTCGTGCCGAATATCAAAATCAATTTATTTTTCACCGGAGCCGCATTAGATAGAGGTCTTACGATGTCATCTGATCAAAATGAATGCCACTTAATGAAAAACAACGAAATTGTCGCAGTTGGAGTACGCCATTCGAAATTATATCGCATGTTGTTTAAAGTTGAGATGCCCCTTGGAAATAAAAATTTGGAAGCAAATATCGCTGTGGAAGATAACTTGCGGTTATGGCATAAAAGGCTAGCTCATCACACAATAAGATTGGTGAAGGATTTTCTCAGAGCAAGAAATATAAAGTTTGACAATTCTGGTGAATTCTTTTGTGATGCCTGTATGCGGGGAAAACAACATCGAATGCCATTTTCCAATAGTATATCAAAATCAAAACAACTTGGTGAGCTGATATATACTGATCTTTGTGGCCCCATGCAAAATCTATCTATTGGTGGTTCTCGATGTCCTCTTATCCAAGGACGACTACTCGCATTTTCGGAAGGTGTATTTCATCAAAGAAAAATGTGAAGTTCAAGAAAAACTAAAAATATTTCTCAATTACACCAGAAATCAGATCGGAGTGCCAGTGAAGAAAATACGATCAGACAATGGATCAGAATTCATCAATAGTGGAGTCAAGAAAATCTTTGATGAATATGGTATTCAACATCAGAAGACAGTACCTTTTACACACGAGCAAAATGGTTTTGCAGAGCGTAACGGACAATAATCGAGGCTGCCCGGACGATGATACATGCTAAGAGTTTGGGACTAGAGTTATGGGCTGAAGCGGTCAATACGGCTGTCTATGTCATAAATAGAACCGGTCAAAGTACCATCAAAGACAAAACACCATTTGAAATATGGTTTGGAGTGAGAGCAAATACCGAAAATTTTTGGTTCTGAAAAAAGTAAAAAAGGCATTTTTGTTGGATACTCTGACGATATAAAAGGATATAGAATTTGGTACCCTGGTTGAAGTCAGCAGAGATGTAATTTTCAAAAATGAAATCGATCACTCAGAATCCAAGCATCCAAGCATTAAGACAATCAGATAAGTCCGATTGAACACCACGAATCAATCGAGATATACATGACCACAGGAGAAAAAGAGTCAATGCTTGAATGTTCATAAGAAAATGAAAAAGATCACCCTGTCAGAGATTCTGAAAATGACATATCTGAAAATGACATTTTTGAAAATGATGACAGGACTGTAATGAATCCCAATATCAATCGAATCGAAGTATCAACTTCGAGATAGATCCTGTACTGTAATTATTTTATGGCAATGTCTATGGTTGCAAAAGATTGTGAACCAAGGAATCTGGAAGAAGCTTTGAACTTAGAAATAAGCAGTCAATGGAAAAATGCAATGGATGAAGAAATTAATTCACGTTTACAAAATAAAACATGGAAGCTAACACGTTTACCCGAGAATCGACAGGCAATCGACAAAAAATGGGTACATCAGATAAAAAGAAGGCCAGACGGGACAGTCAAAAGATTGAAAGCACGATTGGTGATAGAGGGATATTCACAAAAATATTGTCGCAAATACACCCTGTAGATTACTTCAACCTCACTTCACAAGGCAGACGAGCCAAGTCCGCAGGACGCCCACCGCGTGCAGGGAGCCGGAGGAAGCCACGACCCAAGCCACCGATTTAATATTGAAATGCATAATCAGTTATATTCAACATCGTGACACTGTAACAACTCAATAAACATCCAAATCAGGGATCTTTGCCTATCAATTCGCTCCCAGACCCTTGGCAGTGTCACAAATTGCTTTCCGCTCTGGAAGGCACTAGAGTATTTTCGACTCTAGACTGTTTTTCTGGTTTTTGGCATATTAGTTTAGAAGAACAGGATAAATCGAAAACAGCGTTTATCGTTCCCGAGGGTTTATTCGAATTTAATGTTTTACCGTTCGGCTTAGCTAGTAGCCCGGCATGTTTTTCCAGGTGCATGGACCAAATTTTGGCCGGTCTAAAATGGAATACTTGTTTGGTGTATATGGACGACGTCATCGTCAAGGGAAATAATTTCGAAAACCATTTTGAACGTTTCAGAGTGTCTAACATTAAATTGAAACCACCCAAATGTAAATTCGCCAGTCAAGAAGTTAAAATTTTTTGGTCATGTAGTTTTGGAGTGTCTAACATGAAATTGAAACCAACCAAATGTAAATTCGTCAGTCAAGAAGTTAAAATTTTTTGGTCATGTAGTAAGCAAATTTGGCTTATCCCCAGATCCGGCAAAGATCCGTGCAGTTTCGGAATTTCCGCGGCCAAAATCTGTCAAGGATGTACAGTCGTTTCTAGGTTTGGCAATTTTCTACAGGAAGATTGTGAAGTCATTTGCTGAAATAGCACAACCTCCCACTTTACTCACGAGAAAACGGGTAACGTTCGAATGGAAGAGTGAAAAACAAAGGGCGTTTGACACCCTGAAAAGTTGTTTGGTGCAAGCGCCAGTTCTGGCTCATTTCAATCCGAATTTACCTGTTGAAATTCATACGGATGCCTCAGGGTTCGGTATTGCCGCTATAATTTTTCAAATTGACGAAAGTGGAGCGCACCCAATAGCGTACGCGACCAGATGCCTTTCAAAACCCGAATTAAAATGGAACACGACAGAAAAGGAATGTGTAGCTGTCGTTTATGGCGTAACTACGTTCAGACATTATTTATGGGACAGGACTTTTAAAATTAAAGTCGACCATCATGCATTATATTGGTTACACAAAAATAGGGATGTTTCAGATCGGTTGGCTAGATGGGCAATTCGATTACAAGATTATAAGTATGAAATCTTCCACAAAAGTGGAAACAAACATCTCGACGCCGACAGTCTGTCACGTAACCCTGTTTCAGAACCAAACCAAAATGACGAGGACGCCACTGAAATACCAGTGTTGGCAATTAATCATCAAAACATTCAAAACCTCGCCAAGTTACAGAGAGCCGATACAAAGGTAAACGACATTATCTGAGCGCTAGTATTCACGACAAACGCTGACTCCAAGGTTTTAAAACAATCTCGTAGTTACATACTGCACGATAACGTTCTGTATAAAAAACATTTTGATCCGTCAGGTTCTCCAACCTATAAAGGTAGGAGAAGCTTTCGAAAGGATAGGTATCGACATTTAGGCCCTTTTCCAAAATAATACTAATGAATGAATAATACGGTTATAATTACGGCTATTTGTTACGCTACCAAATGGGCCATAGCCAAGGCCTTGCCGGCAGGCCCAGCGAAGTGTGTTGCAGATTTCTTAATTGAAAACTTGATTTGTATACACGGCTGTCCGACACACATACTGACAGACAGAGGAGTGTTTTACCTTAAATTTGGTGTCAGAATTATTGATAGGGATAGGTAGTCATCCAACTACTACAAAGCGTATCACCCAAAAGCGAACGGCCTAGTTGAACATTATATGGAACTCTGGCAACTATATTGTCTATGTATGTCAGTACTAATCAGAGAGATTGGGACACATTCGTTTGCATATAATACCGCATCACAGAAAACTACAAAAATATCGCCGTTTTTACTCGTTTACGGAAGAGAAGCGAGATTACCAGCTGACGCAGCATTAGGAGTAAATTCTACTCAGGGTGATAAAGATGTTCATGAGACATTAGAAAGGATTAGGAGGACTAGAAAAGAGGTGTTGAAACGGATTGAGTTAGCACAAGCAAAACAAAAAAAACCGATACGATGCTGGGTATCGCACTGTAAGTTATACACTAGGAGAAAAAGTAATAGTTTACACGCCTCACCAGAACGTAGGCAGATCAGAAAAACTTTTGCATCGATGGTTTGGACCTTATGAGATAACAGAAAAGTTAAATGATGTCAACTATCGGGTAAAGGTCAAACGAGGTAAAAAGTTCATACAGGATACAATCCATGTGGATAGATTAAAAAAGTATTGCGCGCGAAGTTGAAAAAATCTTGCGAAAAAAAAATGTATATACTTGTGACGTCTATAAAATTGGTTTATCTGTTTAATAAACATACAAATTGGTTTATTTTATTTTGATTGTTATGCTAGCTAAGTGATTAGCATAAAAAATTATTGCATTTTTGTTGATGTTGATGACATCGGAGTATTGGTCATTCACCGCTAATTGAACAATTGAACTAATGAATTTCAATGGGAAAATGTACAGTTGGCTAATTTTCCCTCCGACCATATAAGTTCGTTTCTAGGAATATACTTATTCGACTACCTTAGCATTTTTGGAATATAGATGATAATAATAGTAATCATTGAAAATCCATACCTAGTAGAACCCGGTCTCATACCGCGAGTCCAAGCTATGGATTGGAATGTAGTATTGAGCGGCATTTCTGTCATTGTTGTGGTGACAGGTTTCATCATTTGGTTCATTTATCATTTTATTCACACAAAACGAAAGCAAAATAAAACTGTAAAAACAACTATACCGGATACTTCACCGGAAATGCCGATTGTCAAAGAAACAATAAATGAAAAAATTCAGAATAAAAACACAGTAATTTTGATAGGACAACATTCGTCGAATAGTAGGCCTATAGGAAAAAATAAATAATAAGCAATTGAGAAAATGTTGGAAGGTAAATAACTTCACAATTTGTAGGTTGTGTCAATTATATAAGAGTCGACTCTGTTCAGCATTTTGTAGGTTACATGTAACTACCTACCAATAAATGATAATAATAATAATGAAAATTATTTGATTTGATGAAGCATCTAAGTATAAGCTTTCGCAGAATGTAATCGATGCCAAGACACGCAAGAGTCTTGAGAGTTGAGGTACAATAGTCTTAGCGATTTATTGAGTTGATAATTAACCATATTTTTTTCTGTTCATGAAAACAAGTTTCTGTGTATTTTTTTATTGTTCACAGGGCTGGTCGTTGCTTCCAAAGCCTTCGTACGCTGAGGGTTGCTGTTTTGCCTGTCGAAACGTCGGAACGCCGTTTTTCAAGAAGGAGGAGTGTCGCAAATACATCCTGTAGATCACTTCAAGCTCAATTCATAAGGCAGACGAGCCAAGTCAACAGGACGCCCACCGCGTGCGGGGAGCCGGAGGAAGCCACGACCCAAGCCACCGATTTAATATTGAAATGCATAATCAGTTGTATTTAAAATCGTGACACTGTAACAACTCAATAAACATCCAAATCAGGGATATTTGCCTATCAATTCGCCCCCAGACCCTTGGGCAGTGTCACAATATGGTATAGACTACGAACAGTGGCGTGTTTAGAATCTCGCTTTAGGGGGGGCCGAGGCAAAAATAAAAAAAATTACCAAAATTTGTCGTAATACTGATTGACCAATATAATGAAACGAAACAACACCAGAACAACCATTCTTTTTTATTTTGGCTAAGCAATGAACAAACATGGAAAATAGCATACTTATATATTTTTTTAGTTCAATTATTTCAACCTGACCAGTCTTTGAGGCTCATTCGTCTGGCGTTACTTGTGGCGAACCTATTTATTACATTTTCAATACTCAAATCAACTTCTTTGTGTATATTAAGTAAAGTTAGACCATTCAAACGCTCTTCAGCCATGGTTGACCTTAAGTGGGTTTTCAGGCGCTTTATTGTTGAAAAGCTCCTTTCCGCTGTTGCCGTTGATACAGGTAGAGTCGCAAATATCTGCAGTAAAATCTTTATTGCAGGGAACAAACTCGCCCCAAAACAAAGTGCTTTGATTGCTGTGGAGGGCAAACCTGATTTATTTTCCCATCTTTTTTGCCACATTATTATTTCAGCTCTCAGTTCTTGTTTTATATATCAATGTCTGCTTCATACACCAAACAAGCATTGACAATTGTTTCTGTGGTGTAAATTTTATAATTTTTTGGGATGAGGCCTTCGATAGGTAATATTTTAGTTAATCTGTTATTGAATCGTGAATCAAGCTGGGCTATAAAGTGATCAATATAAGGTATAAATACCGTTCGTTTATAATATTCTTGAGACGAATTCGAATCAAGGTTTTCTCTTTGAGTTTGTCGTCCACATACTCTAAAATAAAAAAAAAACTATGTTATTTCATCGAGTATACAAAATTATTTAGACTTACCTTGGCTTAGTTATTTCTACATCGAAGACAGTCGCAATCGATTGAGCTTCTAAAAATATTGTATTAAATTCTGTCTCAGCATTTTCTCTCATGTCTTGGAAAATTATTAAAAGAGTCTGAATATTTTCCAGTGCTGCAGAAAATTCCAGTGTGGGACTTTGCAATAGTTTACTCAACTTCACACTATAGGAGAATCAGTATGCACCTACAACTAAACACATTAGGAAATCACTTCTCCTAATACAGGCATTGAAGCTCAGTGAATTGGGAGGCGGTATCACGGTCTTGATCATGTTCTAGGTAATCTAAGGCTCCAGTTATTAACGGGAGTAGCTCTTGGAAAATAATAAGTGTATCGTGCCTTTCTACCAAGCGTGTTTCACAATACGATTTTTATCTTTTTTTCTTAATTTCGCTACTGTTCTGATTTTCGGTTATTATTCTCTGCAATAAGTCAACCCGTTTTGGTGAAGCACTCAAGAATGTGGAAATTTTGCCAACAACTCCTATCATATTTTTCATACAACTTATATCACAAGATCTTGAAATGCATAAATTCAGTGAATGGTTGAAACAGTGAGTATAGACTGCTAGAAGATAGTCTTTTTGTATAAGTGCCTACAATTCAAAGAAATAAAGTTTCATATCAAATAACAAATGTATCAACTGATTACCATTATCTTTGCCTGCCATATTTGAACCCCCGTCGTAACCTTGACCTCTGTAGTTATAAAGATCCAAATTCATCTTCGTTAATTCATTTGACAAAGCTTCTCTTATGGCAACTCCAGTCATGGATTTGATCTCTGCAAAATTCACGAAGTCTTCTCGGATCAAAAAATTATTGTCTTCACTGCCAATATCTACATAACGAATACATATTGACATCTGTTCCTTCCGCGAAGAGTCTGTAGTTTCATCTACCAATATGCTGAAGAATTTTGATTTTCTGATTCTATCTAAAATTATTGACTGTAATTCTTCTCCAATTGAATGTATCACATCATTTTGTATAATATTACTTATCATAGTCGCATTTTTTCCACTTGTTTCGAAATGTTCTGATAAATTTGTATCCCCAGATTCAATTCTTAATGCCAGAAGTGCTCGAAAAACTCCATGAGCACCAGAAAGGGCTTCATGTCGAGTTTTTGCGTTGCTTAATGTACCTTTTTTCCTATGACCCCTTAGAGGCAAATTATTACGTCCACAAAATATGATTGTTTTTATAATTGGCAATAAACGCTTTCGATTCTGCTGTATAATATTTCTTTGTTCATTGTTAATCAGCACAAATACGCTCTCTCCAGATTCAAATGTTCTCAGGAATTCTCCTGCACGCTCAACATTTTTAATGTGATATTGCTTACAAGAATGGTCTTGCAAATCTTTTGTAGCATTTTTATATTTATGCATTGGTTCTGTTACTAACGTTTTAATCGGCTATAAAAAGGTGACAGATGAGGAAACATATAAAAATTGCAGTCAGTAGGTTCTTCGACTTGGAAAAAACAAATATACAACATAATTACACACACCTGGAAATCAACTCCAGCTCCAGCCAAACCAAATAAACAACAGAATTTACAAAAAGCTCCTTCTTTAGACTTGCTATAGGTTAACTATTTGTGTTTTTCGAGCCAGTCTCGTTGAAACTGTCGAGTATGATTATTTTCAATTCTAGAAGGAAATTTATAGTTATCTGGTAGTATCCACGATTGTTTCAGATATTTATATCTTTCGCTGGCAGTTAAATGTCTAGAAACTGCATAGCCAATATCTAATTCTAGTTCGTTACAACTTCTGCTGGCCTTTTCGTTGTCATCAGTATTAATAATCGAGACATTTCCTACTGATGAAGACGGTTTATCCTGTTCTTGATCAAATTTTGCAGCCTTGTGTACGAAAAAACTCCTTATATCACTTTCATCACGCACGACTAGAGATTACTCATGCACCTAACTAACTACCTAACTCAGCGACTCTACAGCAAACGCTGAATCACTGAACACTGAATTTAACACGATTTGTCATTTGGCAGCCACGTGACAAAATTATTCTCGATCGCCACCGATTATATGAACGAAAACGAAAATACGGTCGCCGCCCGCCGGTCAGGCTGACCGGCCGGCGGGCGAAGAGAATAATAATATTTCTTCTTTTCAACTGTTCGTGGATGAAACAATCATTATATATTATTAATTAATTGGTAGATGTCTATAAATATTAAATAAGACTGGATGGACCGAAATTTTCGTGTTTTTTTATTCGAATGTAACCTGCTTTGGGGGGGCCCTCTGCCCCCCCCCTTTAAACACGCCACTGAATACGAAGAAACCTTTAGCCCGGTAGTCAGATTTGATACCATTAGAGTGACTTTGGCAATTGCTGTAACTAATGGAATGTAGACGAAACAGTTTGATGTTAAAACTGCCTTCTTGTATGGTAGTTTGGAGAAAGAAATATACATGGTACAACCGAGAGGTTATGAAGATGGTTCCAATCGAGTCTCAAAAGTTTATATGGGTTGAAACAGGCCCCCGAGGTTGGAATGAAAAATTCACTAACTTTTTATTCACATTTGACTTCAAAGTAACTAAAGCAGATCCATGTGCCTTTGTGAGAAGAAAAGGGAAAAATGCTTGTATTTTTAGCATTATATGTGGACGATGGAATGATTGCTGCTTCAGATGAGTCTGAAGTCGTCTTGTTCCTGTATAAAGTTTTCGATTTGAAATACTTCATTGATCTTGAACTAAACTACAGAAGCGATGGTTCTGTGCTCCTCAACCAAACTGACTATACAATGAGAATTTTGGAAAAATTTGGAATGAAAAATTCTAAAGCGGTTAGTGTTCCAGTGTGTAACAACTCAACTTGCAATTCAAGTGAAAGTGAAGAGAAATTTCCGTATCGAGAACAGTAGGAAGCTTGATTTATTTATCTGTTGCAACCAGACCAGATATATCATATGCAGGAAATTCAGCTAGTCAACTTATGGAAAACCCCACTAGAACATATTAGATTTTGGTGAAAAGAATTATGAGGTATCTGAAAGGCACAACTGATTTTCTCCATCTCTGACTCGACGGTACCCATTCTTTCTTCTAATCGGTTCGCCATGCCACAAAGTTCTTCTTTTATGTTCTTCGAGTTTTCTCTCCTATCAAATTCTTTGAACTTTCTTGTAATTCTTCTTTCAGACTATTCGAATTCTCTAGAAGATTCACTTTGAGTTCTTCTTCAAACTATTCGAATTTCCCAGAAGTTGTTCATTTTAATTCTTCGAAATTTCTTGAAATTCTTACTTAGGACTATTTGAATTCTCTAGAAGTTTCACTTGAAGTTCTTCCTTCAAACTATTCGAATTTTCTGGAAGTTCTCCCTTTAAATTCTCTGAACTTACTTGAAATTCTTTTTTCAGAAAACTCGAATTCTCTAGAAGTTTCACTTGAAGTTCTTCCTTCAAACTATTCGAATCTTGTTGCATTTTGTCTTCCACTGATTTCGAATTTACTCAATATTAATTCCAGAAACTTCAAATAAGAACGTTTCAGGGTCGTCTCCTTCAGCAATCAATCCGTCTGAGAGTATTTTCTGGAGTACAGCCTTCTTACCAGTGGTTTGAAGTTCTCTCTCCTTCAATTTATTTTCGAGTTCCGCTACTTTTAAATCAACCAATCGCACTATCCTCGAAGCATTTTCTTCATCTTCTTTTTTCACACATTTTTTTTAAGATATATTAAGTTTTCCACGCGATGAGTGCACCAGTTTATTCTTCCGTAATGCACACCACTGTCCACTTCACGAAAAAATGTTTATCCAGTCATTGTCTATTTTTACGAAAACAAAACTCGAACAACACAACGAAATGCCCAACTGTCTACTTTCACGAATAATCTGTATTTATTTTCCTTTTTTCAACCACTTCTGATCACCAATTGTGAAGAACTTTCACAATTTCACTTTAAAAATATTTAAAAACACTTAGGATAATTTATATACCACAAAAACTGGGCTATTATACAATTTCAATCGGGTCTTCCAATACCCCCCCATGCGGCGAATGCCACGCTTCTTGGAAATTGTCCGTCCATCGTTTTGGGATGCTTCCACTTGTTTCTTGGGATTCGAGTCGCCGTTAGAAGTCAAGCGGCCGTCCAATGAAGTCATACCGAACGAAATGTGTTGACCGTGGCATTCTTGAGCGGTGATGTCAGCTTGTTTATGTATCCTGGTTGATTCATCTGTTTCTTCGGATACGCTACAATAGTAAAAAATTAAAAACTTTCAGAGAAAAGCTTTTACTGTAATACGCTAAAAAGAATTTAATCGAACCCATCATTTCGTTACATTATAAAATTACAAGAATGAATCTTAAAACAGGTAATTTCAAATTTGATTTATGGGAAATACATAGTAACTTCTCGCTTCAAACTTTTATATCAAATGAAATTTTATAAGACAACAAATTGATGAGTTCGATTTACTTCATAGTTTATTTTCTCCGCCTTTAAATGAAATGTTTTGAATTAATTCTTTAAATAAATATTAATCGAAACTTGATGTTTTAATACTCAATCGGCCTAAAATTTTATATTCCACAACTTTGTGAATCATTTTAAAATCGCTAGAATGCACGTTGATAATGTTATTTCAACAAAAAATTAAAATAAGAACTTAGTATGTTCTTGACAGACGGATATGAGAGAACATTAAATAATTTCCAGCTTCCAGGTTTCTTCCAGTTATAAAGGTGCGGACCAACAAAAAATCACCGGGTGACTTGGCTACTTGAAGCAAAAACATTTATAGAATGGTTATGGAAACCTTATTGTAAGATGGTGAAAATGGCTATCAAATAGAAAACTATGGAACAAATTTCAAATGAGCCTCATAATGCTTCGTTACCTAAGCCAATGTCTTACAAAACCTTTATCAATATCTCGATCCTTGTTCTCATTGATCGTTACAATAAGTATCTACTAGCCTGTTTGTTCTACCTAAAAACTTAATAGCAGCAATTTGATATTGGGTAAAGTGCTATAAGAGTTGCCATGCTCCAAAAGTAATTCCCGTCCCCATAAATTCAGTTCCTTTTTCTGCGGTCAAAGCTTAAGCCGTGCAAATATCACACACTGCACAAAGAAAACTCCGACTACCCTGTGATACTGATAAAACCGTGAAATATAACTTTTTCCGATGGGTTTTTTGAATTAACCGAGGTTGATAGCGACCGTCGGACGGTCAGTATCGTTATGTGAGCTGATCAGAAAAGGTTTTTTGACAAAGAAATAATTGCTCCGGTTGTAATAGACAGTCTATACCGTAAGGTTTAAACTGGACTGAAAAGTAAAGTGTTCATCTTGATAACTAAATATTCTCCTGATTCCTAAAGGAGAATTTTATTGAGTGGACGGGTCATTTCTCATTATTCCGGATGTATATAGATAATCTGATTTCTCAATCAATCCCTGTTTCAGATATTGTAATATTAATACTAATGAACATCAAGTCTACCAACATTTATGAGTTCTTGTATTTCTAGTTGGGTTATCGATGGTATGTTCAAAGTTAAAAGTTTCACACACAGATAATATTACCGAAAAACAACTACAGTTCATGTTGAGAATATTGATATTGAAATCTCCTATACAAATTATTTCATAGAAATCTTTATACACGTTGGCCATAACGGCCTCGAAATTATAAAAAAAGTTCAAATATATTTGTTTGCATGCGCTTTCTGAGAAAAAAGTGAACAATTTTTTTCTCGTGATCGTTTCGTTTGTGAAAAAGGTGACGTTATATAATCGTTCTGCATGTTAGAAAAATAAAAGAACTATTCCCCTTTAACACTTTTATTCACCCATTAACTTATCACACAAAGGCAACGCTAATACTACTTGAAAAATATCCCGTCGTCACCCGATTTTTAGTTCTGTCTCGTCAGCTCTGCCATGATTCATGACAGTTGTAGTGTACCGGGAGACGCAAATGTACCTATATCCTACATTCGGCTATCCTGCATTTGGTCTGCCCTCAGACCGTAGCACAATATGTAACAAAATGAAGACTTTAGGTAAATATTGTAATTCCACGAACACCCCACCCCCCTTTTGCCAATTACATTCACCAAAGGCAACTTTTGCCATGCCTTTTATTCAGAAGATTTGAGGACTTTCTCCAAATAAGTTCATGAGAACCTATATAAAATATTTCGTTCATTGTGGTGACTCTCTAAGGGACTTTCTCTTAACTATATGTAACTTTAGCATATTTTGCTATTAACTTATCCATTATGGTGACTTTCACCGCAAGAGACTTTCTCTTAACTACGTAATTTCAGCAACTTTTGCTATAAACTTATTTCTGATCATCTTGAATGCTTATCCATTTCATGAGATGATCCGAAGACATCACGGTTCGTGAACGTTTGCATCCCTCTCCCAAATCCTCTACTTCGTAACGATCATTCATCAAAACTTTCGTAATTCTGAAAGGACCTTCATATTTTGCCGTCAGTTTTTTACTAGTTCCCGTTGTTGGAAAACTGGTTATTTGTACCAACCAATTCGCCCACATCAAACTTCGTTCCCTCTCGTCTCAACCTACCATATAATTTTTCTGTAACTTTTGATCTTTTGTTATGTTTTTCGTGATTTTAGTACGTTTTTCGGATAAAGGACCCCGCACATTCACTACGTAAAATGGCTTCCGGCTAATTTTGTTTGAATTTTGATATATTGTAGATCATTACGTATTCCAATTTACAGATCGATCCTATGACCAGTTTTTGAGCTACAGGGTGTCAAAAAAGCGATTTTTGCTATTTTGGTTATTATGCATCGATTTGATTTTTTTGTTCTAATTCAAATGGGGACAATTTAAACACTTTCAAATGCTACATCTCATGAATAAAATTATATAATCATTACGAATTGTCCATAACTGTTACTAGGATATGAAAGTTAAACTGAAATGATTCATGGAACAATCCTTCCCAACACCCCCCTTATTTCCACCCACCCCATCAACCCCCTGATTTACAGTCACCCGCATTCAAATACTTTCCATAAAAAACTCTACTTGTGATACCTCATTGAATGCTAAAAATTGATCTATTCCCCCTTCTCATCAAACAGGCAATTCAATATAATTTCTGTGAAAACTTCTGCGTATGGAAATGAAATGAAAAAACGCTACATATTTTATTTTCCTGAATAGGTATTCTCAAATTCTAACTTGTTAGTTATATAAAATATATTAGATGAACGAACTTACAAAACCTTCAAAACATTGGTTTTTACATTCCAAATACAATTATTAGCATCTTTAGTTTAAAAAATAAAATATTAAAATTAAAAAACTTTTTAAAGACAAGCTTTCATTCAAATGCGCTAAAAAGTTGAAACTTATCCCTTCCGATGTGTAATATGCGTTTTGTGGTGAGTTACAGATTCAAAAGCTTGCCGCGCAACGTTTTCAGTTGATATACGAAAGCAGCAAGCTTTAGAATCTGTAACTCACAAAATAACTTATATTACACATCTAAATAAAATATGTTTTGCTTTTAGTGCATTTAAATAAAAGCTTGTCTTTGAAAAAATGGTATCAATACTTCATTTTTGTAACTAAGGATGCTAATAATTCTATATAGAATGTTAAAGCCAATGTTTTTCAGGGGTTGTAAGTTTAAATTTGAAAAGGTACTTGAAATTTGAAAATACTCATTCAGGTAAATAAAATAGGACGCCTTTTTAATTTCATTACCATAAGCAGAGGTGTTCACAAAAATAATCACTTGTTTGATGGGAGGGGGAATAGATCAATTTTACCAGCTTTTCAATGAGGTATAACAATTGGAGATTTCTATTCAAAGTATTTGAAAGGGAATGACTGTAAATCAGGGGTGTGATGGGGGTGGCTGGAAATATGGGGGTGTATGGGGAATTTTAGTTCAACTTTCATATCCTAGTAACAGTTATGGACAATTCGTTATTATTATGCTATAAGTGCAGATGAGTGCTAGGAATCGCACGTAAAAAGTAAGACCTCGTTAATCCTTGGCTCGCACAAGTTTAGACTTTTTAGGGCTGCCGTTCGTAAGGGGACGACAGCTGGTTAACGGAAAAAACAATTTTGACATTTTTAACAAAACAACAATTATATAATTTTATTCATGAAATATAGCATTTGAAAGCATTTGAATTGTCATCCTGTATATGGAAAACTGCTGGACAGGCAATTATATGAATCCTCATGTAGTTGATCAAAACCAATACTTTCTGATAAACTAGGAAAATTGTAGCCGTTTGTTTTCGAGTTTTAACGGATTGAGTGAAAATTAAAACGATTATGGTATTGATTTTTATCTATTTTTATGAACACTGTTTTGCCATGCTGTAATGCAACACCCTTTGTAAGATATTAATTATTATCCGAATGGAGGAACCCATGAGCAACAACTAAGATGCAATAAGTTCATCTCTATGACATTTCAATTTCGAATTAGAGCACAAAAATCAAATCGATGCATGGTACCCAAAATAGCAAAAATCGATTTTTTGACACCCTGTAGCTCGAAAACTGATCATAGGATCGATCTGTAAATTGGACTTTGTAATGAGGATGCCGAGATCTACAATATATCAAAATTTGAGCAAAATTAGCCGAGAGCCATTTTACGCAGTAAATGTGCGGGGTCCTTTAAACGATTTATGTCATCCCTCACACTGTTCAAAATTTTTGCTTCAGCTCCATGTTTTGTATTGCATCCAATTAATGCTTCCATTGGGGTCGCGTTGATTCCTTTATTATGACACGTATTAGGAGAAATTTGAATTTGCTTGACGTAGGAATCCCATTCCCTAGGATCCTTACCTGCCAGTGTAGTAGAAAGTGCATTTACTATTGTTTGGTTGTAACGCTCACACTGGCCGTTACTTCGTGGAGTTGCAACTGCACTAAAAATATGTTTTATACCTTGATTCTCACAGAAAATTCTTTGACGTGAACGCTGAATCCCTATCGCTAATAATCCTCGTAGGCACCCCAGACAAAAAATCAAACTAGTTAATACTTTAGTAACATGTTTTGCTTTTTGATTGTGTACAGCTTCAATAATAGTGAATTTGGTGAAACTGTCAACAATGACAAGTATGAATTTATTCTTTTACTAGTTTCAAAAGAGCCCACGTGGTCAATATGCAGCATGTGGAATGGTATGCGCAATTTTTCTATTGGATTCAGTTTGCATTGCTTATTTGCATAAACCTTTTTGTAATATGCACAACTGAGACATGATGTAACATATTTTGTAACAAACTTCCTCATTTTTGCAAACCAATAGTTACTGCGTATAGGATCTTTTCTATTCCTGAATCATCGTGACATAGTCTACATATTTGCATACGAGCCATGCGAGCGACCACCCAAGCTTTGTCGCAATTTTCCAGTTTTCTGTAAAGTTTGTATTTCTTCGAAATATTGCTTACTTTCTCTATTTTCCTTTCCTTGTAGAATCTTTCTTATCCTCCCCAGTTGTTCATCCTGAATTTGTGCGGCAGTGATCCAGTCACCCTCAGTCCACTTGAAATACTTCTACATCAGTACTTTTCAGAATTCTGCTCAAAGCATCGACATGAGCCATTTCGATTCTCCAATGAACCAGACTTTTTTTCATTAGAAATTAACTCTGGGTTATTGAAGAATACCTTTCCCACGTTTTCATGATTGACGGGACCACGAATAATCATGCTGCTCCATAGGTGGCGCAAGGAGTTAGTAACAAGGCCTAGCCAGAACACTTGTATGAATGGGTTATATGTTGTGACACATGTCCGCCGTCTACGACGTGCCAGCAATATTCAGGAAAAATATTTATAATATGTGATGTTTGAAAAATACACTTGTGATGCAGTATGGCTTCGAGCCAGACTACTGCATTCCCCCGATACACCTCAACTGTCTACGCCGGTTGAAGGCCGGATGGCAACGGATTTGCCGCAGTTGGGGATGTCCATATAGCGCCGTAAAGGAAGCTGAGGACAATAAATTATGAGAGAGAGAGAGAGACATGAGCCATTTTCTGTCCGGCTTTGTATTCTATTTCAAATGAGTACTCTTGACTTTCTAGCCATCATCTCCCAATACGGGGAATGAGGCTTTTTTTGTTAGTGCCATTTTCAAGGCATTACAATCTGTTATGACTTTGAAATTTATTCCAAGAAGGTACTCTCTGAAATATCTTAGGGCATAAACAACTGCCATTGTTTCGAACTCGTAGGAATGATAAAGACGTTGATCTATGGTTGTTTGTTTGCTAAAATGAGATACCACATGGGGGTTTTCATGCTGATCGAACTGAATCAGCATGGCGGCCATTCCAACCGAACTGGCATCAGTATGAAGTTCGGTACGCCGTTTTGGATTATATATTGCTAATATTGGAGTTTAAGTGAGGATTCTTTTTATTTTCTCAGAAGCACTTTGTTGAATGTTACCCCATTCCAATTTGACATCCTTTCGAGATAGGTTGGTGATTCGTTCAGCAATAGTAGCACATCCTTTCACAAATTTTCAAAAATAGCTCAACAAGCCGATGAACTGCCTTACCTGCTTAATATTGTTGCGTCTTCGGGTTCAAAAATAAGTGTACACTGGTATAAACTCGCCTTTATTAATCAAACTTCACTTGACAATACTGTAATTCAAGTCACTGTCAAATACTGATATCAAAATACTTGTATCCAAGGTAACTCAGAGTAACTTCCTAACTAACTTACTTCATCTCACAAATGCATTGCTTTTATATACAAATAAAGTTCTAGAAAACTTAAGAAATCAATAGAACACAAATAGAATGTTCGACGATTGATCCAGAACAAAAGTTAGTGCTTCTAGATTTTTCCATCTAATTCATCGAACGATCTCGAACAATTCGACAAGTCTTTATCAAATTTCAGGTCTGTAACACTGCCTCCTCCTTTAGGTTATTCCGTCCCGGATAACACCATCACTATTTTGGTTGTCCCTCTGGAACCAATTTGGGGGATCGTGGCCTTGGTATTCTGCTAACCTCTCGATGTGAACAACTTTGGGTTTACTCCTTGGGTTGAGCTGGATGCGGTATACCAAGTCGTTGATCTTCTTTATGATGACGTAGGGTCCTGTCCAATTTCTCTGTAGCTTAGGGCATTTTCCTTTCTTTCTCTGAGGTTGGTAGAGCCAAACAGCATCACCTGGCTCGAACATAGTTCCTGGACTCTTCCGGTCGAACCTCTTTTTCATTTTATCACTGGAGATTTGAAGACGACGTCTGCAGAATTCATGAACTTGGTCCAGTCTTTCTCGCAACTCTTGGACATATTCTGGTAGGACTTTGTCCTATGTACTTCTGGGTGGCATTCCAAACAGCAGGTCGTATGGTAGTTTCATTTCTCGCCCAGTGATTAACATTGAAGGGGTATATCCGGTGGACTCATGCTGGGAACTTCGATAGGATAGGAGAAATAGTGGTACCAACTCATCCCAATCCTTTTGATTTTTGGAGATGAACATCGACAGGTACTGGCTGATGGTTTTATTATGTCGTTCAACCATACCATCTGATTGTGGATGTAGGGCTGTGGTACGAGTCTTCTTCACACCTAGAATGTTCATCATTTCTTGCCATAACTCAGATTCGAAGTTTCGTCCTTGATCCTATTACATTTTCTATGAAGGCCTTTGCAACGGTCTTTGCCTCCTGGTTTGGAATGGGCACAACTTCAGGCCACTTGGAGAAATAGTCCATGGCTACAATCAAGTATTTATTTCCTTGCTCGGTAACAGGAAACGGCCCAAGAATGTCAACTGCTACTCTTTCGAATGGTTCACCAGAAAGATACTGAGCCATTTTCCCTCGACTTCTAGTTTTGGGTCCCTTCTTTGAAGAACATAGGTCACATCTTCTGCACCATTCTTCTACATCACGACGACAATTCATCCAATAGAATCGTTCTCGAATTCTAGCAAGGGTCTTCTTGATTCCGAAGTGTCCACCTGCACGACTACTATGAAGTTGCTCGAGCACATCTTTAGTAAGTGCCTTCGGCAGGACCAGTTGGTACACCACAGTTGCTCCATCTGGGCTCTCCCATTTGCGATGCAATAGGCCATCACGAAGACATAGGGAATCCCATTGAGCCCAGTATCCCTTGGCAACTGCACCGAACTTGGATACTTCCTGCCACTCAGGTCTAACTCCATTCTTTAGCCAGCTTAGGACTAACTTTAAATTGTTGTCTTTCTTCTGATTCTTCCTCATATCTTCTGTGGTCCATAAATCAGATTCTTCAGACTCGACACTTACGGTGGTAACTTGCAGAATTTCCTTGCAATGTTCATCATTGTAAAAGTTGACTTCTTTGTTTTCAAGTTTCTGGCAATATCGGCATTGCTGTTCCAAGCATGGACGTCTTGATAATGTGTCTGCATTTCTGTGTTTCCTGCCACTGCGATGAATAACTTTGAAGTCGTATTGTTGGAGTCTCTCTAGCCATCTCGCAACCTGACCCTCAGGTTTCTTGAAGTTCATTATCCACTGCAAAGCGCTGTGATCAGTTCTTACGAGAAAACGTCTGCCATAGAGGAAGGTATGGAAATGTTCAATGGCTTTGATTATCGATAGAAGCTCCTTTCTTGTAACGCAGTAATTCTTTTCGGCTTTGCCTAGAGTTTTACTAAAGTAGGCTATTACTTTCTCTTCGCCATCCTGTTCTTGGGATAAAACTGATCCAATGCCTTGCTGAGACGCATCACAGTCCAAAATGAAAGTGCCTTGTTCTCGTGGGTAAGCCAAAATAGGCGCAGTTGTCAATTTCTTCTTCAGTTCAGCGAACGACTGTTGGCAATCAGGGCTCCAATCAAACTGAACGTTGTTCTCAGTTAAGCGGTGGAGTGGCTTGGCAATTTTACCAAAGTCTTGAACAAACTTCCTGTAGTAGGTACATAGCCCCAGAAAACTTCTTACTTCATGTTTATCCCTAGGACGTGGCCAACTCCTTACAGCCTCGATTTTAGCAGGATCGGTCTTAATTCCTTCGGCCGAGATGACATGGCCCAAAAAATTTACTTCTTTTTGAAATAAATAACACTTCTTTGGGTTCAGTTGCAGGTTAGCATTCTCTAACCTCAAAAATACTTCTTCCAAATTATCCAGGTGTTCGTCAAATGTCCTTCCCATTACTATGACGTCATCCAAGTAGACTAGACAAATTTTCCATGTCAAACCTCTCAATACTAGTTCCATAAGTCTCTCAAAGGTGGCGGGAGCATTGCATAATCCGAACGGAAGAACTTTGAATTGGTACAGCCCTTGTCCGGTAGAGAACGCTGTTTTTCCTCTATCATCAGGATGAACTTCCACTTGCCAATACCCACTTTTCAAATCCAACGTTGAAAACCATTTGGAACCGGATAATGTGTTTAGTGTATCATCGATTCTTGGTAATGGGTAGCTATCCTTCATCGTTACGTCATTCAGTCGACGATAGTCCACGCAAAATCGGGTTGATCCATCCTTTTTAGTTACCAATACTACCGGTGAGGACCATGGGCTTGTGGTTTCTTCAATTATGTCATCCTCCATCATGTTGTTTATCATGTCTGCTACCTCTCTCTGTTTGGCAAACGGTAGTCTCCTCGGAGCCTGTCGGATTGGTCGGGCATCGCCGGTGTTGATGCGATGTTGAACTAGACTGGTACGTCCTGTCGAAGTCTCTGTCGAGAAAATGTTACGATGGTTATAAAGAAACTCTTTGGCCTTCCGCTTTTCCTCCATAGTTAAATGTTCCGTGGATTCCATCATTTTGTCTATTGTTCTCTGATCGGTGTTAGTGGTATTTCTTCGCAGTACCTGAGTGTGGTTTTCACAATTAATAACTCGAGTGAAAGGTTTGCAGAATCCCAATTGGTCGTTTTTCTTCAGAAGGACTTTATTTTCCAAAGTATTGGCAACCCTGACAGGAATTAGTTGTTCTGTGTTCACAAGACATCGGGCAATTAAAATTCCATCTTGGCGGTATTCATCATTTTCAATTATTCCAGTGCTCAAACCTCCAGGTTGTTTATCCATTCTGGCCATGATGATGGTTTCGGAGTTTTTCGGAATGTGGATGTCTTCGTCAACATAAATCTTAATTGGTTGGATTTTCTCATTGTATCTGCTCAGGAAGATTTCTTCATTGCCAATCCGCAAAATTTTCTGTCTGATGTTAAGGATGAAGTCGTTCTTCTCCATGATGTCCAGACCCAAAACACATTCATCCCTTATTTCCGCAACCAACATAGAATGTTCCATGGTAATAGGTCCTATCTGGATGTGTACAAGTGTTTCCCCAATGACAGGTGCGGTTTGTCCCGTTGCCGTTTCCAAAACCATGTTCCTTTTCATCGGCTTCACAGATTCTTGTATGAGGTCTGGGCGAACGACTGATCTCGAAGCTCCTGTATCAATGGTGAAGGTGCATTTCCGATCTTCTAAGTGGCCTTGTATTAGTAGGCTTTGGTCATTTTTCTTCAATGACGATATATGGATCTTGGGGCTTTGAACACTGAAAGTCGCCACGCGCCCCTTAGTGTCGACTAATTCTGGTTTTCCTGGTTGGGAGCAAATCCTCTTTCAGACGTTTGAGGTCTCCTTTCTGGCGTAGTCGATCTCCTGGAGGCTCCTCTGGTATATCGCCCACGTTGCTCTGTTCCTGGGCTCGGAGATCTCGATCTCTCTTCGTTACTCGTTGATGACGACCTCTTTCTTCTTGGACTTCTGGATCTCGATCTCTCCCAGCAACTCCTCTGTAGATGGCCGCTTTTCCCACAGTTATAGCAGCGCCTCTTCCTGTCTTCTGGGGAAGGCACTTGGTTGCTTAATGCTGTTATGGAGTCCAATATTTTCTTCAATAGCGCCTCGCTTGTAGGAGAATCCTCGTTGAATTTAACTTCACGTAACTTGGGCCTCGTATTTCTTGATGCGTTTTTCGCGGCCTCGAACTCCAAAGATGCTATTAGTGCTGCGCTTATGGTTTGAAGTCGTCCTAGTCGAAGGGCTTGCTGCATGTCAGTATCTCTCAAACCATCGATGAAAGTCTGCACCCCAATTTGTTCTATGAACTCCTTCGGTGCTTGTGGGTATGCCAAATTAATGAGTCGCTCTACGTCGGCTCCATACTCCTGTAGGGTTTCGTTGGATTTTTGATATCGACTCTTTAATTGGCTCTGAAACACTTGTTTGAGATATTGCTGTCCATATCTGATTTCCAAAGCTTCAACGATTCTAGAATATTCCTTCTGATTACTCTCGGGGATGTTCTGAAGGATGTCCAATGCTTGTCCTCGTAGACACAGGACTAGAGAGGTGGCCATTTCCTCCTCGGACCAGCCGTTTGCGTTTGCTGCCGCTTCAAATTGACGTCTATACATGGGCCACGAGGATTGCCCATCGAATGTTGGAGGCTTCAAAATTTTCACTTGTGTAGGCCTTATCGGAGTTGTCAGTGAGGATGGCTTTTCGCTGGTGGGGAAGATTTCCTCAGAGGGTGCAGGCTTGTGTGGAAGGTGTAGCGTTTCCAACCTCTCCTTGATCCTATCCACTTCTTCGTTGAATTTCTTGTTCACCTCTCGTGCCACCCGTTCATCTATTTTGGACAGTTCATTTTCGACGTCTTGGACCCTTCTGTTGACTCCCTGGACTCCGCCTCTGACTTCTTGAACTTCACCTTTAACCTCTTGAACTTCTCCTCTGACCTCTTGTACTACTTCGGTGATTTCATTCTGGAAGCACTTTTGACCGTGACTAATACGTTGCAGAATATCAACATGTTGTTGTTGTAACTGCTGGACTAACCGCGCCTCCTGTTCCTCTTGTTCTTGTTTCCTTCTCAGTTCGAATTGTTGTAGAAGCTCTTCTTGTTCTTGTTTTCGTTTGGCTTCTTGTTCCTCTTGTTCTTGTTTTCGTTTGGCTTCTTGAACAGAACAGAGAATGACAGGCACGAAGTCCGAATCGTGAGTTGTTCTATAGTGAGTTTATCACGACGCGTTTAGTCCTATGACGTCATCTTTAGGTAGAATACTTGGGGCGAGGTTTTACGGTAAAATCACCCACTCGATTTATTCCTGTGAATATATTTTAAAATATTGTTTCTTTCTAGAAATTGGTAAACATCGATTAAAGGTTTTTTTAACTAATCATTAATTTCTTTCAGCGAACTCAACACACACACAATCTTTCTGTCAATACTGACTTTGGGCTTTATGTTTGGAGGTAGTAATGATGGAACTCGACACACACACACACACACACTCTTTCTGTCAATACTGACTTTGGGCTTTATGTTTGGAGGTAGTATTGATGGAATCTAACATACACACACACACTCTTTCTGTCAATACTGACTTTGGGCTTTATGTTTGGAGGTAGTATTGATGGAATCTAACATACACACACACACACACTCTTTCTGTCAATACTGACTTTGGGCTTTAGGTTTGGAGGTAGTATTGATGTAACTCAACACACACACACACACACTCTGTCAATACTGACTTTGGGCTTTATGTTTGGAGGTAGTATTGATGTAACTCCAACACACACACACTCTGTCAATACTGACTTTGGGCTTTATGTTTGGAGGTAGTATTGATGTCACCCAACACACACACACTCTGTCAATACTGACTTTGGGCTTTATGTTTGGAGGTAGTATTGATGTAACTCAACACACACACACTCTGTCAATACTGACTTTGGGATTTATGTTTGGAGGTAGTATTGATGTAATCCAACACACACACACTCTGTCGATACTGACTTTGGGCTTTGTGTTTGGACGTAGTATTGATGTCACTCAACACACACACACTCTTTCTGTCGATACGGACTTTGGGCTTTATGTTTGGAGGTAGTATTGATGGAACACAACGCACACACTTTTTGTAAATGAAACGCTTATTGCCATGTACTGCTATAAAAATAAATAATTATTTGACCGTTGTTTGTTTCATTTCTTCTCTCGTATTATTTTGATGGATGGGCTCATTTCGAAACGAGCTAATACAAGATAACATTGTGAGAGATATATTTTAATATAGTTCTCTTTCCTAGGTACGGGATCCGACCAAAAGATGGCGTCACCCACAAGATCGGATGAAACATCCCCTGAACAAGGAAGCACAGGTCCGTAAGAATATGGAGCCAAGTATCCTGAATTCATTTTATTATTCCTTCAGTTTATTAACTTCTTTTCGAATTCTCAAACTCAGTAATTTAAATTCAGAGATTGTAACTGGGGAAATATCTACAATCACTGGTATTGAAAATTGTTTTATGATGTCTCCAGTGTGTATGGGTTTTGAAACCTCGATTGCAGAAAAACTTATCCGTGTTAATTTTCCCATCTGACGCTAAATTGTGGGATGGTTGAACTAAGTATGTTTCCATCTACTGCAATGTTACCCTCATCCCAAAATGGAGATGTATCCTTCCCCACTATTGGAAGTCAAAAGAGGTATAAAAATAAACCCATTATTTTGCTGTGCACAAATAATAATTCAAAAAGATGGGGAGGACCCGGTATCGGGTTGGTTCCCATAGATGGCGTGCACCCAAAAGATGAACCCTTTGTGTGATGAACCTGGGAGAACTCCATGGTTGTAGTGGGTGACGGACTTACTTGAAGCCCATTAGCACGATTGGCGACAAAATCTATTCTCATCGAACTTTTATAACTATTCAGACTCTTATACTTTCGAGATGTTGATTTCTAATAAATTATCAGATCCCAGGTATTTCCCTGAATTAGACTCTTCTCTTCAGATACAAATCATTTCGAACATTCGTATTTTTAAATGAGACCTTTATAAGAATAAATTATAATACCAGAAGTTTAAGGCTAAAAAAAAGTTGATTGATGTATTAAATAATTTTGCTACCCTCCTTTCTTGGGAGGGGAGCGTATAAGCTACTTAGCCTGAACAGACCCTTGCTCAGTGGAGATGGGTATGGGTATATTCGAAATGAAACGAAGTATAGAGCGTAAAGGTGGTGTGTTTATTCCCGACTGGGTGAACTAGGCCTTAGCAACCAATCCCGAGCTGGCAAAAGGACGTGAGAGCACAGGCCCGTAAGCACAAGTATGAAGTTGGCAACGAATGCCGTTAAAAATTACTTGGCTGTGTTACCATACGCAGGTGAGGCCAAAAATGCAACACTGGCGCTGATGCTCATGTACTAAACAGCAAAATAACTTAACCTTAAATCAGAAAGTTGGGTTTATGTTTATGTTTGACAATTTTGACAAATCATGGCAATTATGAATATTATAATTACAAAAGGGATTATTCTCAATGCAAGAAATACTATCAGTCTATCAAAATCTATCGATCAAAGTACCTTTTAGCATACGTATACCGCAAGTTTACAGTGCATACTTACAACTATGTGAGGCTCATCTGAATTGTCCACTGATTGAAATAAAGTATTGAATCATGCACAGTTCATAGCTCATAAGCGGATGCAAAGCTAGTACCTAAGTAAGCACCAGGCATATATAAAATAAATGTTATTCGCAGTGAAAGCACAAGCTAGTTAGTAATAAATTGCAAAACTAGGATTTCATAAAGGTAAAGGCTTATCTGTGTGTCTCAGAAGTCTTCTTGTACCAGTCCCTTGAGAATATGCCAATTGAAAATGTCTCCCCGGTGACCCAGCTTACAGGAAGCGGAGAAGAAAGCTCATGCCTATCAAAGCGCTCGTGTCCAGTCCCAAAATACTAACTAAGCAAATATGTGTGGCAAGTGTACCCGAAGGTGTACCAGGGCGTCTTGACTCTGAATAATACACCGAAAGTAGGAAAAAGGCCTGAAATATACCATTATTTTACATGTGACATTTAAACGAGTTGAAGAGAAACGTACCTTGGATGGAAGGAGGCCTGAAGGTTATAAAAATCGCCGAGATGAGATTTTGAGTGATTTGGAAAGTAAATCCACAATATGTGTAAGGGATCCCTGCCCACAGATAATATTCCCAATATTACACTCAAAATTTCTTAAGAAAATCCACAAAATGTGTAGCAAAATTCCTACCACATGGAAGAGAACCTACCTTTTTCTAAAAAAAACTCGCGCTAAAAACTGAGTAGTTTTTCTACCACAATTGGAAATGTCATCATGTGAAACAAATTATATTGAGGAAGGAGAATGGAGGTAACCTAGAATATTTCTGACAGGTAGAGGTTATATTTTTGTTTTGAAATTTCGATTTCACCACTAACTAATTTTTCAGGTGGACTATAATGTAATGCATTGAACTTCAGAAAGAATTCTTCTGTTATAGAAATAGTTTGCCAAGGGGGGATCAAGGCTTCAAGGTATTCATCGGCGAGTCCCATGAGGGGACCTCAACTAAACAATATGAGAAAGGGATTATAATATCGAGTGTTATAGCGAAAGGTGCGAAGATATAGTTTTTATTCAAAGAAACTTGCATCAAAACTAACTTCAGAGGTAGTTGCTATGCCCTTCAAGCTTCTGAAGGTGTGATAAGAATCTGATGATGAAAATAATCATTGAAAATAAAGGTTTGTCAAATGTTATTTTTTTCTTATTTTAGGATTGGGTGCAAAAGAGACCCGTAACAACACCACCCTTCCCAGGAAAAAGTTTCTTTGAAACTTTTAAAATGACAGGAAGAAGAAAGAAGGAGAAAGGAATTCCACAAAACCCTTACAACTAATCTGGTTTGTCATCAGGTGGATGGGATTTGAGATCTTTGGCATTCCAAGTGCCAATAGACTTATAATTTTTATCCTCTAATTCATAGGACCATGGTGAAACAATTTTGATAATTTTGAAAGGGCCTGAAAACTTGTTGGCGAATTTAGAAGTAAAATTCTTTGATGCGTCTGAGAGGACATAATTGCGTTTCCACACTTGTTGGTCTATTTGAAACCTTTCATTGCGGTGTCTCAAGTTGTAGGGTCTACGGCTCTTCTCATATGCTGCTTGGAGGCTTCTCCGAACGCTTTCGAAGAGTTGAACCAGTTCCTTTCTTCGTTCTGCCTCGTCCGCAGTGGTGGTGGGGGGTACTGTTTCATCAACACCATCCAAGTTCACTTCTCTTCCAAAATTCAGCAAGTTCGGAGTTACGCCTGTTACCTCATGTTTTGCAGATCTAATGGCAAAAGCAACCTTGGCTAGATACTTGTCCCACATCTTATGGTTGTCTGAGACGTAGGCGGTTAGCATTGTCTTTATTACCCGATGTACTCGTTCTACTGGGTTGGCCTGTGGGTGATAATTTGTAGTGTAGCTTATTCGAACATTGTACTTCCTCAATGTTTTTTGAAATAGTTCACTTCTGAACTGAGGGCCGTTGTCAACGATGATTTTCTTCGGTGCTCCATACACCAATATGACATGGTCTTCTAGCCATTTCACAATGTTTGTGGCTGTGGCCGTACGAATGGGAAATAAAACAAACTTGGAGAAACAGTCCATAACTGAGAATATGTAAGCGAACCAAAAGTTGATCTTGGAAGTGGTCCGACTAAGTGTGCACTTACCAGTTCCCAAGGTCTTGAAGCTGTAACTTGAGCTGAGAGCATCGGAGCTTTTTGCTCAGGCTTTGTTTGGATACAAGTTGGACACTTCCTGATATATTTTGCTACGTCGGATCGTAATTTAGGCCAATAAAATTTTTGCGAAATACGTCCAACTGTCTTTGAGACACCAAGGTGGCCGCAAGTAGGTGGATCATGATGGTTGTTGATGATCTTCTGCCTCTCGTCTTTTGGGACCACGATGAGCCAATCAGGGTTACCTAAGGTGGGAAAACGGAAGTTGCGTTTACGAAAGAGTTTGCCATTGTCTACTATCCATAATGGATACTTAGCAGGAGATTTCGTCACTCTCTCGTACATCCCCCGAAACCATTTGTCAGATGTCGGTGCAGGAGCAACAATAGGCTGATTAGAAAGAAGATCGATCACTGGTACGGCTCGAGAAAGTGCGTCAGGCACCAGATGGTCCTTTCCCTTTCGATGAACAACATCAAAATCGTATTGTTGCATCCGGAGCGCCCATCTGGCAATACGTCCCACGGGCTCCTTTATGCTGTAGAGCCACTTGATACTCTAGTGGTCCGTTATGACCGTAAACTTTGTTCCTTCCAAGTAGGGTCTCAGTTTTTCTACGGCAAAGAGTACGGCAAGACACTCTTTCTCGGTAGTGGAGAATTTTCTCTCGTTCTTTGTGAGGGATCTACTCAGGTAGCAAATCACCTTCTCTCCTTCAAGATGACGTTGAGAAAGGACAGCGCCTAGGCCAAAATCCGATGCGTCTGTTTCCACTACGAAGGGGAGATTGAAATCTGGACAAGCCAGAATAGGAGCGGAGATTAAGTGTTGTTTGACATTGTTCAGAGCGTCTTCACACTCTTTTTCCCAGAGGAACGGTCTATTTTTCTGAGTTAAACGGGTCATGGGCGCTACAACCGTGGAAAATGATGGTATGAACCGCCTGTACCAAGAAGCGAGGCCAACGACCCTTCTTACCTCCGAGACACTTTTTGGAGTGGGAATTCGGAGTATCGCCTCGACCTTCTCTGGGTCTACCAGCAAGCCAGACGGGTTCACCACATATCCCAAGTACCGTAGCTCAGAACGGCAAAACAGACACTTCTCTCGATTGAGCGTGAGACCAGCTTGGCTTAATCTCCTCATAATCTCCGTCAGGAGCTCGATGTGCTTATCGAAATCAGGAGTGCAAATAATCAAATCGTCGAGATATACAAAGACGTAGTTATCGAACTCAGCGCCGATGACTCTATCGATCAAACGTTGCCAAGTAGCAGGCGCAGAATGTAGCCCAAACGGCATACGTTTAAATTGAAAAAGTCCACGAGTTGGGACGGTGAAAGCAGTAAAAGGGCGAGACTCTTCCGCAACAGGAATTTGCCAGTACGCGGATTTTATGTCCAAAGTAGACAGATACCGTGCATCGCGTAACTTATCCAAAATGGAACTGACATAAGGGATAGGGTAGGCATCAGGTATACTGACGGCATTGAGCCGTTTATAATTTACGCAGAACCTCCAACTACCATCTGATTTCCGTACCATCACTATTGGAGAGGACCATGGTGATGTAGACGGTTCGACGATATTTTTCGCCAACATGTCATCTAACTCATCATTCACTACCTTCTGTAGGGCTGGAGATATGGGATAATATCTCTGCTTTAAGGGTGGTGATGTAGTTCGGATTTCATGCTCCACTAGGTGAGTACACTCTAATTTATTACCCATAGCAGCAAACGCTCCATCAATTACTGAATTCAGCTTTCGCCGTTGGTCTTCAGTAAGTGAATCACTATCTTGTATGCCTACCAATTGAACATTTCCCATCGAGTCGTCATTTCTAAAACTCCAGTCTCCCGCATACAAGTCCGGGATGATTTCCATTTTAGTCCAAAAGTCCACACCAAGGATAAGTGAATGTGGTAGGACAGGGACCACCAGAACATTGAGAATCCTAACACGGTCCCTCAATTGGATAGGAAGAACAACTGTGCCGATAACACGACATTTCTCCCCATTGGCTACGGTACAAAATCTGCTCTCATCCTCATCCAAGTGACATAGATCTTGCAATATTTTCCATCCGATTCCGCCTAAAGTTGTTCTAGTTGCTCCACTATCCAATAAACCAAGGAAGACTTGTCCAAGGATTGTGACATGTAAGTAGGGTCTTTCATCATTTCTGGCGTGTGCGAGGACGTAATCTAGAATAATGTCTCTATTACTACTGGCCGTTTGATTATCAGGCGATGATTCTGACAGTTGGCCTACTGCCTCGCCGTACGTACGTTTTTTGTACAATTGGGGCAGGAGGTGCTTGTAGTATTAGGTCGACCACACTTGAAACAGAATAATTTCTTTGGTTCACCACATTTCCGGAACCGATGGCCGTTCTTCCCGCAATTCCAACAAAGACATTCATTCTTCTCAGTTGAATATGATGGCGGAGTATGCAATGCATTGACGTTCGGTTCTGGGATGTTGGTACGGCGACATACGTCTACACTGGATGTGTGGGCACCTGAGTTTGGTGGGCGTCGATACGCTAGTTCAGGCTCTACTAAGTTCCTGGAATTAGTTGGAGGAGGACAAAACTTCTGAACCCGCCACTCGGTTTCCTCAATAATCCTTGCCAACCGAATGAGCTCGGATAAAGAAGAAATTGAGTGGGTGGAAAGTTGGGTCTGAATATGGGGTAGCATATTTCGCTTGATCATTGCAACCCTCCTCTCTTCAGGAATTTCCTCTGAAAGCTTCCTAAATAAATTTTCCATGATCGACACGAAGTTGATGATTCGCTCCTGTGAACCTTGTGTCCTGCGCCTAATCTCGTCCATCAGTGTAAGTTCGTAGTCATGTGGTTTAAAGGCATCTCGAAGTTTTCGAACGAATTCGTCCCATGTTGTGAAGTATTCCATCCTATACCACAGAAGTGCATCTTTGGTAAGCAGTTCCGGAGCTGACTGAAGAAGTCTTTCTTTTGAAATTCCCCGTGACATCCGCAGTTCCTCGGCACGCTCTAGGAAGTTTGTCACGCTGGAAAACCCATCGAAATGCAGATTCCAACGATTAACATCCACGCTTTCTTGTCGACTTTGAAAGCTCGATCGATTCGGTACCATATTGGGGATCGGATCATAAAGGGTCGATATATATGGAAGTTGTCTCCTCTGATCTGTGAAATCGACAGTCGAGTTTGCGCAGTTGGTGTTGTCCCAACTTCTACCAGTTGGTCCGAATCGATCAAAATTAGAATTTCGGAATCTGACAGACTGTGTTGGTCTAGGGTCCAAGCTAGGCCTAACAAAGTTATTTCCAGAGTTGAGATAATTCGTTCCACTATGTTCTGGATTATTAATAGGTGGATTTTCGGATCCTCGCATCGAACTGGAGGTGAGAACTTTGTTCCCTAATGAGGAAGTTCTAAAATGTTCCAAAGAACTCCGAATATTTTAAATTTCTTCTGAAATCCTTGGGTCATCGATACCCAAAGAGCCTTGACTACGTTCAGTCTCACTCGTAGCACGCAATTCTGGTCCAGTCACATTTAGTCTTGGCTCACGAGGCTGTCCTCCTTCTGCCTGACTTACGGTAGCTTCCAACTGGGCATTATGTTGTGCAAAGAGAGGTATTGGTTCATCAAGAATAGAAGTGTGCGACTGTTGCGTTTCTGGGACCGCTTTCCCTCTTTGGAAACAAATCAACGGACGCAATCAACTGTTCGCAACGGTTCAAAAGTAAATCGCGTTTACGATCTTGATTGACTCCGCCTCTTATCCTTATTAGTCTAGAATTTATGTGTAAAAGACGAGATTTGATTCTTTTAAATTCGTTTTGTTTATTGTTATAATCAAAATTATGAACATCTTCCTCAAGGTCACTCAATTTACCGTCACTAATCATAAGTTCATAATTTGGATCTAATCTATCTAATAATATAGGTATAGATTCCCCAGAACGCTCTAAACGCAGAACTTCTCGTAAGGAAGCTCTATTTCGTTCCACTGTGGCTCCTATGGGGTAACCACGAATTTGCAATTCATAAGTGATCTCGTCACCCAATAGCCTGTTGACTTCCATAATTCAAAAAACAATAAATTTAAGGAAATGTAAAGTGTTTAAATGAGCAGGAGACTGCACCCCACTCCCACCAGAATGAAAGAAAAAAAACAAAAAGATAAAAAAAAATACGAGTTATCAAACCCAAACCTAATCGAAAAATTCAACTATGAGTATAGTTAGGACACCCTGTATGATATTCAGAAACGACAAGTTATGTGTACTAATTGGACAATCTGTAATTAATATCTAGCATGAACTCAACTTCTCTAAGCACCTGCTGCAATGCTATCACCGCGAAGGGAAATTAGTTAATGTTAAAAACTCTCACAATTAATTATCAGCCACCCTGAAATGAATCAACCTCACTCTATACCTGTTTCAATTCAATATGGAAAATAAGTTTTAAGTGAAAAAAAAAATTTAAAAAAAATCAACAGTACGTGTGCTGTAATTCGTTGATTTACTTACTTATTAGAAGAATGCAGATTAGAAAAAACCTTAAATGTAAATCTGGATATCAAAGGTAAGCGGATTTACGTAAAAGCATTAGCAGAAACTAAAAAAATGAGGTTGGGCGCCAATTTGCTACCCTCCTTTCTTTGGAGGGGAGCGTATAAGCTACTTAGCCTGAACAGACCCTTGCTCAGTGGAGATGGGTATGGGTATATTCGAAATGAAACGAAGTATAGAGCGTAAAGGTGGTGTGTTTATTCCCGACTGGGTGAACTAGGCCTTAGCAACCAATCCCGAGCTGGCAAAAGGACGTGAGAGCACAGGCCCGTAAGCACAAGTATGAAGTTGGCAACGAATGCCGTTAAAAATTACTTGGCTGTGTTACCATACGCAGGTGAGGCCAAAAATGCAACACTGGCGCTGATGCTCATGTACTAAACAGCAAAATAACTTAACCTTAAATCAGAAAGTTGGGTTTATGTTTATGTTTGACAATTTTGACAAATCATGGCAATTATGAATATTATAATTACAAAAGGGATTATTCTCAATGCAAGAAATACTATCAGTCTATCAAAATCTATCGATCAAAGTACCTTTTAGCATACGTATACCGAAAGTTTACAGTGCATACTTACAACTATGTGAGGCTCATCTGAATTGTCCACTGATTGAAATAAAGTATTGAATCATGCACAGTTCATAGCTCATAAGCGGATGCAAAGCTAGTACCTAAGTAAGCACCAGGCATATATAAAATAAATGTTATTCGCAGTGAAAGCAGTGAGAAACGTACCTTGGATGGAAGGAGGCCTGAAGGTTATAAAAATCGCCGAGATGAGATTTTGAGTGATTTGGAAAGTAAATCCACAATATGTGTAAGGGATCCCTGCCCACAAATAATATTCCCAATATTACACTCAAAATTTCTTAAGAAAATCCACAAAATGTGTAGCAAAATTCCTACCACATGGAAGAGAACCTAGCTTTTTCTAAAAAAAAACTCGCGCTAAAAACTGAGTAGTTTTTCTACCACAATTGGAAATGTCATCATGTGAAACAAATTATATTGAGGAAGGAGAATGGAGGTAACCTAGAATATTTCTGACAGGTAGAGGTTATATTTTTGTTTTGAAATTTCGATTTCACCACTAATTAATTTTTCAGGTGGACTATAATGTAATGCACTGAACTTCAGAAAGAATTCTTCTGTTATAGAAATAGTTTGCCAAGGGGGGATCAAGGCTTCAAGGTATTCATCGGCGAGTCCCATGAGGGGACCTCAACTAAACAATATGAGAAAGGGATTATAATATCGAGTGTTATAGCGAAAGGTGCGAAGATATAGTTTTTATTCAAAGAAACTTGCATCAAAACTAACTTCAGAGGTAGCTGCTATGCCCTTCAAGCTTCTGAAGGTGTGATAAGAATCTGATGATGAAAATAATCATTGAAAATAAAGGTTTGTCAAATGTTATTTTTTTCTTATTTTAGGATTGGGTGCAAAAGAGACCCGTAACAATTTTAATAGATGACTTTTTGTTTATGCCGCATTTTATTTTCCTTCAGCTGACAGAACTTTGTATCCTAAAAGAACCAAACAAAAAAAGAACACAACGTGGGGGGAAATGTCTTGAAGCAAGGCAGGTCTGGGTTGGGATCCGTAGTGGCGTAGAATTCTACTTTGCATAGAACAAGTGGAATGACGTTAGGGTTGAATACATGGAAAGGCAGATACAGAACTGTCTGTTATCAAAATCTGCGGTACAGGGGAATCTTAGCCTTGACTTCCTAAGGCTGCGTGCCGAAACATATGAAAAAAATATGTAGGGGGACTTCTTTCATACTAGGATGCGTGCCTACTTCATACAGGAAGCTGACATCGTAGCAGAAAAGCCGATAGACAAATGACGATGAACATGACAGTCTTTTAGACGAACAGATAAGGCAGGGGTACGAGCAGTTACAGTGGTGCCGTGACCAGGATACAAAGTCTTACAATCTGTTCAGCTTGGGAGATGGGGATGCGGAACAAAAAGACGGGAGTATATTAAAATTTTGTCTGTTCACAGGGGGTTCCGGACGGGAGGAACAGCCTTCCCGAGGAGCAGCTTACCTTAATGAATGGATACCCATTGTGGAAGAAGATCCTACGGGAAATTTGAGGGGAGAAACAAACAGAGTTCGTGAAGAGATACGAGGAAATGGGAAACGATTGGAGGAAATTGCCAGTGCGTTGTTGTTGATACAGAAGGAGAATCAGAAAATGTTCAGTTATATTCTGTCAGAGAAAGATACACCCCAATCAGGAACGTTTGAAAAACTTGGCGTTGATTCTAGGTCGATTAATGGGAATGGAACCCTAATGATTGCTCAGGCACCAACAATCCCTAAATTTGGAGCAAGTGGAAACAAACATCCCGTGAAATTTTTAGAGGAATTGGAGAGATACTTTGGTCGTGTGAACCTGACTGGCACACAGAAGTTAAACGCTTTGAAAGACAGTCTGGAGGGACCCGTCTACAGTTGGATGGGACTCTTCAATGTTCAATGGAATAGTTACGAAGATTTTCGTGAAGCCTTTTTGAAAAAATACTGGTCGGAACAGGAACAGGAAAAACTAAGGGAGGCCATCAATTATACCTCTTGGAATAAACGGATGGGAACGATGTATAACCATTTCGTACATTACGCAAGTCTTGCTCGACTGCTAACCGAACCAATAAAAGAAGAGAAATTAGTGGCTCGCCTAATGACACATTTTCCTCAGTCAGTGCAAGGATTATGGGCTTTAACGACTGACAAAACCATTGCTACGGCGGCAGAATTTTTGAATAAACAGGAGGAGATACGTTTTCGTGACATGCAGATTCCAACCAAGTCGGAAGGAGTAAGAATGAATATGATAGGGCGACCGTTTCGTCCTTATCAAAAACATCCCACAAGGAAAAAAACTTGGGTGAAGGCTTCGGAAAACCCAAGACAGTCGAATTAAGTGGATCGCCGAGTTCGACTGTGATCAATCTATGGCGACCAGGACCGAACAAATTGGCCAAGCCCGAAAAAAACTGGGGTTATTTCATAATGAAACGCATGGGATGGAGGCGAGGTGAAGGACTGGGAATACGAAATCAAAGGATAAAGGAACCAATCAAAGCTATCTGGAGACATGAACGTGATAGAAGCGGATTATGTTATATTGCAGGAAAAACTTCAGAAAGGAACCAACTTCGGGAAATCAAGATCCGAATAGGAGGAAAAGAAATTGACGCTCTTCTTGACACTGGAAGCGAAATCACCTGCATCTTAGATCAGTTACACCAGGAACTACGAACTCTTCTCAATTTCCGAACACTTCCTATGAAGGCACTTCAAATTAGCGGGGCTTTTCATCAAAAAAGTAAGAGAGTAAGTAAACAGGTTTGGCTAGCTGTGGAAATAGCATCGGAAACCTTCCATCAGTGCTGTATTGTGGTCCAGGATTTAATCAGGCCTTTCATTTTAGGAATAGACTGGTTTCATCGCTATGATTGTAAAATATGTTTTCAGAACAAAACTCTCCGGATGAAAAAAGGCCAGAAAACAATCGACGTACCTTTCGTTAATCTCAAGGATAATGCAGGAGAATCTACTTTGGAACCAGAGGACGTAGAGATTTTCAATATGCCGGTACAAACCAAACCTAGCCTCGACATAAAGGAAACAATTAAGGAGAAGGTACAGCAGTCGTTGTTAAAGGCAGCTGAACGAGAAAGGTTGGAGCAGTTGCTGTTATTGTATGCCGAACTTTTTAATAGTCGTCCTGGATTAACATCATTATATAAGCATCAGATCGTCATGAAAGAACACACGCCTTTTGTAAAAAAATCCTATCCGGTCCCTTTTTCGCTGAGACCTCAAGTTGAAGAAAAACTGAAGGAAATGGAAGAGATGGGAGTTATTACCAGAGCTCCTTCCCAGTATTCTAGTCCAATGACGGTGGTAAGGAAGAAGGACGGAACGGTTCGAATTTGTCTTGATGCACGAGAGCTGAATAGCCCAGGTATTCGTTGACATCAAAGAACAGTTTTTGAAGGAGGTGTTACTGATTCATCCCGATCCCAAGGAAACCTATATCCTGGAAGCAGACAGTTCTCTCTATGCTTTAGGCGCCGTTTTATATCAAAAGAGACCGGACGGAAGCAAAGGTGTTGTTATGTTTATAAGCCGAAGTCTACATGGACCCGAGCGACATTACAATACTACAGAAAAGGACTTATTAAGTATAGTACATGCACTGAAAAAGGCAAGACTATACCTTCTGGGATCCAAACTTATTATAAAAACCGATCACCATGCGCTGACGTTTATGAATCATTGCCAATTCTTGAGCGAACGTTTGACGCGATGGTTAATATTTATTCAACAATTTGATTTCAGCATCGAACACATACCTGGGAAGGAGAACATCGTGGCGGATACCCTGTCCAGATTTCCACCTGATAACCATACGGAAAGGGAAGAGACCGGACCCATTTTAGCTCTGTTCACAGTAAAAGAAGGTAATCAGCTTATAAAGGACATGAAAACATTAATAACTTATCAGGAACGAGATGCATTTCTGAGTCGGATAATTAAATGGAAAAAAGGAACAGTTGAAACCGGGAACCATAGGGAGAAACAACTGAGTAAGAATTATGTTTTGGACAATAATGTTTTACTACACCGGAATCCTTTCAACTCCCAAATCACCATTGCAGTACCAGAAGAATTGAAATAAAGAATAATTTGGCATTACCACTTCGAATTAGGACATTTTAGTGCTTCTAAGATTTCAGGTATCATTTCTTCTAGTTTCCATTGGCCAAAAATGCACAAGGACATATTTCGAACCTTAAGGACTTGTGACCTTTGCCAGAAGTCCAAACGAAGGAATTTAAACCCGGAAGGACCACTGGCTCCGGTTTTGGCCGAACAACCTGGAGAATTGGTCGCAGTCGATTTCTTTGGTCCACTGCCAAAAGGGCGAGGAGGCGTTAGCTACATCCTAGTTGCTGTCGATATTTTTTCCAAATACAGCAAATTATTCCCACTTAAGAAGGCAAATGCGGTCGCAGCTGCAAACCGAATAATCAAGAATCTAGTTCCGATCATACCGGTCAAGAAGATTCTCAGTGATCATGGGACCCAGTTCACTTCGAATCATTGGAAACGAACGCTTCAAGAAGTTCAGATCGTCCCAACTTATTCTTCTATTCGCCATCCTAGAGCTAATCCATCTGAGAGGTATATGAAGGAAATTGGAAGATTACTACGTACTTATTGCCATCAACAACAAACCAACTGGCCGAAGTATATCCCAGAAATAGAAGAATGTCTGAACTCCATTCCCCATCAAAGCACAGGTTACGCCCCTGTCGAAATACTCACTGGACAGAAACCTAAGTTCCAGTTGGACCAAGTGATATCAAATTATTTGAGGCCGACCATTCCCAAACAAATTCAAGAAATTCACGAATTAGCCAAACAACACTTAATACGAAGCGCACTGAAGCGACGAAAGCAACAAAAACATCGAGTCCTGAAATATTACGTAGGCGATCTAGTTCTTCTGAAGACCAATCACCAGTCTAAAGCTAGCGAAAAAATCAAACAGAAACTGTGTTTATTGTATGAGGGACCATACACCATCACCGGATGCCCCTACCCGAACGCATATGAAATCTCTCTGCATGGGACGAAAAAGGGAGTTTACAACACTGAAAATTTAGTCCTATATTTTTCCAAACTATTGAATAAATAAAAAAAAATTATGTTTTTTTTTAATTGTTTTTTGTGCCAGTTGTCAGCCTCATGCTAAGTGTAGACCAAAAGTCCAAGTGGAACCTCCTCCTGTTGAACGTGATGCAACGCTAAAACATGCCTAAGAAGTCGAAGGCGGCACAAGTAGGCGGGAAAACATTTGAATTCAAAATCAACAATTCCAACATCAAAAGTAGCGTCATGTCGCAGCCTAAAAACGTCTTAAAAAACCGAAATACAAAATATACCGTTGAAAAACTCATGGCAGTGTTGAAGGCGACGAATGAAGATTTAAAAAAGAAAATTTCACAGAAAAAAAAAAGATCTAATTCGCAGATTGTTTGGCGAGATTAGCTCCGATAGCTCACCAGAAAGAATAAGGGATGAAGAATCGGAAAAAAAAAAAGAAATTGCCTCGACAGAAGCGACCCGGGAAGTTCCCCCAACAGCAACGGCAAGTATGGTACGGACTATACCAGAACAAGGTCCCAGTACCGGGGAAGTGACCAGGCCCCCAGGGAAACTGGCCTACCAGCTGATGCGGCGGCGTAACAGACACAGAGCGAGTCGATTGAAGAGGAGAGAACGAGAGTTAAAGCTCCTATCCCACAATACTAAATAAAATAAAAATATAATATTATTTGAAATAAGTAATAGTTCTTTGTTTTTTAATTACAGTTCGTTCCGATATCCTGTATTGTTTCATTACCTAGAGCCTCGACAAGAAATTTGAGCATGAGGAATTTGTTGTCAGGGTTTCACAGATAAAAGGGAACATTCATCACCTTTCTTTTTAATAAAGGTGATAAAGGTTCAGGGGGAGACTGAGATAGAGTAGCCCGGGGTGGGCTATTCTTGTTATAAGTAAATCTGAAGATTCTACATGGACAGGAAAAAGATAAGTACTAAGTAATAGGTACAGTATTCAAGACGCTACAGTGAACATACCTGTACAAAAAGGGAAGGGCCCAGAGGAGTTCTTTTCTTTGGAGTAGAGGTATTGCCCACAAAAGTATCAAACCCTGTACGTAGGGATACGTGCAGGTCGGATACCCATCTCTGATGTACAACACTACCCTCAAGGTGAAATCGAATGGGTTTCATAACAAAAAAAAACAAAGTTGACTGCTCAATGTGTTGCTGATACCATAGTTCAACTTCACAGACACATGGGGCAGTTCTGATCAGCTTCGCATACAAATTACCACTCTGGGATGGTATTAGGTACTCTTCCTCATAAGCTGGCATTAAAATCAATCACTCCTCTGGGCAAAAGGGGGCACACTGGGGTCTTTTCTGAGGTCTTGTACCGAAGCTTCACCTGTCAACAACCCGTACTTGTCCCACTTTCAGAGGGTTTTGTGAGTAAATGGGACACGACTAGTTGGAAGGGCTGTCTCTAATGAAAGTCTAGTTATCTAAGCATCTTTTTCTGTAAGTTTCAGATTCCTGGTTCGTGTGGATTCCTAGTAAAATTCATTTTTCCGGAAAAATACATCAAATTCTTTATGACAACCTCGGTATCTATGGATACATCATTTTCCCTATAAATACCCAGCCAAAATTCTGGAGAGGCAGTTCATCTGGGACCTTCTAGCTGGCAACAACTAAACCTGGGCCTGAATCCTTCCTCGGTAATAATATTTTTAGATTGGAAAATCAATAAATCATAAAACTGTGAAACTTCGCCTATAAAATTCTGACTTTCGACATTTTACAAGTACGGAACACAGAACAGAAAATGACAGGCACGAAGTCCGAATCGTGAGTTGTTCTATAGTGAGTTTATCACGACGCGTTTAGTCCTATGACGTCATCTTTAGGTAGAATACTTGGGGCGAGGTTTTACGGTAAAATCACCCACTCGATTTATTCCTGTGAATATATTTTAAAATATTGTTTCTTTCTAGAAATTGGTAAACATCGATTAAAGGTTTTTTTAACTAATCATTAATTTCTTTCAGCGAACTCAACACACACACACTCTTTCTGTCAATACTGACTTTGGGCTTTATGTTTGGAGGTAGTATTGATGGAACTCGACACACACACCCACACACACACACACTCTTTCTGTCAATACTGACTTTGGGCTTTATGTTTGGAGGTAGTATTGATGGAATCTAACATACACACACACACACTCTTTCTGTCAATACTGACTTTGGGCTTTATGTTTGGAGGTAGTATTGATGGAATCTAACATACACACACACACACTCTTTCTGTCAATACTGACTTTGGGCTTTAGGTTTGGAGGTAGTATTGATGTAACTCAACACACACACACACACACTCTGTCAATACTGACTTTGGGCTTTATATTTGGAGGTAGTATTGATGTAACTCCAACACACACACACTCTGTCAATACTGACTTTGGGCTTTATGTTTGGAGGTAGTATTGATGTCACTCAACACACACACACTCTGTCAATACTGACTTTGGGCTTTATGTTTGGAGGTAGTATTGATGTAACTCAACACACACACACTCTGTCAATACTGACTTTGGGCTTTATGTTTGAAGGTAGTATTGATGTAATCCAACACACACACACTCTGTCAATACTGACTTTGGGCTTTGTGTTTGGAGGTAGTATTGATGTCACTCAACACACACTCTTTCTGTCGATACGGACTTTGGGATTTATGTTTGGAGGTAGTATTGATGGAACACAACGCACACACTTTTTGTAAATGAAACGCTTATTGCCATGTACTGCTATAAAAATAAATAATTATTTGACCGTTGTTTGTTTCATTTCTTCTCTCGTATTATTTTGATGGATGGGCTCATTTCGAAACGAGCTAATACAAGATAACATTGTGAGAGATATATTTTAATATAGTTCTCTTTCCTAGGTACGGGATCCGACCAAAAGATGGCGTCACCCACAAGATCGGATGAAACATCCCCTGAACAAGGAAGCACAGGTCCGTAAGAATATGGAGCCAAGTATCCTGAATTCATTTTATTATTCCTTTAGTTTATTAACTTCTTTTCGAATTCTCAAACTCAGTAATTTAAATTCAGAGATTGTAACTGGGGAAATATCTACAATCACTAGTATTGAAAATTGTTTTATGATGTCTCCAGTGTGTATGGGTTTTGAAACCTCGATTGCAGAAAAACTTATCCGTGTTATTTTTCCCATCTGACGCTAAATTGTGAGATGGTTGAACTAAGTATGTTTCCACCTACTGCAATGTTACCCTCATCCCAAAATGGAGATGTATCCTTCCCCACTATTGGAAGTCAAAAAGAGGTATAAAAATAAACCCATTATTTTGCTGTGCACAAATAATAATTCAAAAAGATGGGGAGGACGCGGTATCGGGTTGGTTCCCATAGATGGCGTGCACCCAAAAGATGAACCCTTTGTGTGATGAACCTGGGAGAACTCCATGGTTGTAGTGGGTGACGGACTTACTTGAAGCCCTTTAGCACGATTGGCGACAAAATCTATTCTCATCGAACTTTTATAACTATTCAGACTCTTATACTTTGGAGATGTCGATTTCTAATAAATTATCAGATCCCAGGTATTTCCCTGAATTAGAGTTTTCTCTTCAGATTCAAATCATTTCGAACATTCGTATTTTTAAATGAGACCTTTATAAGAATAAATTATAATACCAGAAGTTTAAGGCTAAAAAAAAGTTTATTGATGTATTAAATAATTTTAATAGATGACTTTTTGTTTATGCCGCATTTTATTTTCCTTCAGCTGACAGAACTTTGTATCCTAAAAGAACCAAACAAAAAAAGAACACAACGTGGGGGGAAATGTCTTGAAGCAAGGCAGGTCTGGGTTGGGATCCGTAGTGCCGTAGAATTCTACTTTGCATAGAACAAGTGGAATGACATTAGGGTTGAATACATGGAAAGGCAGATACAGAACTGTCTGTCATGGAAATCTGCGGTACAGGGGAATCTCAGCCTTGACTTCCTAAGGCTGCGTGCCGAAACATATGAAAAAAATATGTAGGGGGGCTTCTTCCATACTAGGCTGCGTGCCTACTTCATACAGGAAGCTGACATCGTAGCAGAAAAGCCGATAGACAAATGACGATCAACATGACAGTCTTTTAGACGAACAGATAAGGCAGGGGTACGAGCGGTTACAGATTTTAGTATAGATATCAACTTAAAGGCGGCACAACGTCACTTGGCCAAATATTCGATGTATTCGCTCACACATTGAACTTAACATGTCAAATATGTTGGCTTAACCCTTACGCTACGCTACAACAATGATGGAGGTATCGACATCGGCAGCAGCCTATTTTTAGCAGAATGGATCTTACAAATACATGAACGCACCATTTTGGTTAACAAATGCGATTGATTTGGTTTCGATTGCACCAAGGAATATTTAAGTATCCTTAAAGTTAATTAGAGCTTGACTAATATTCCCATTGCATTTGTGTAGAAGATTTTATTCAAGCTCTACTTGAGTTTAAGTTTACTTATATGTTACTTTTGGTGCAATCGAGCCTTGAAGGTGTGGGTTTATGTTTATTTTACATTTCTAGTTGTTATCATTAGTTTGATCTTGAAAGTTCAAATCGAAATGAAAGAATTACCTTAAAATAGCCAAAATGCAAATTTCAGACTTGAATATTTTTTCATAAACACACAACTCAAATTTAAATGTGGTGATTCGGTTAACAACATTCCATTTTGCAACATTCTGTCAAAGTCAAGCCCAAGCTAAAGAATATTTACGTGAGTACACGAACAAGAAGTGAACATTTCGGTCATTCTCTCATCGGATCGATAATTTCACTCAAGAGTTTACTGAAATTTTTCGACACCCGGAAGTAAAATGAAAAATTCACAGTCTGTAAAATTTGTAAACCAATTCTCTTCCCTGATGGGATTACTTGAGCTGGGATTGAAAAATAAAAACACATAATTGAAGAATTCATACCATCCTCTTCATACCACTGTCGAATCAAATCATGAATCATGAACCTTTTTGCTGTGTTAATAATTATCTGAAGACCGGTTTTTCGAAATCCTTTTAGCGTAATTTGAGTGACAGCTAAGAATGAATTTGACATTCGCTCAAATGAAGGAATAAACTCATATTCTAACCATCAGTCAAGTAGCAGAGACATCCGACTGAACATTGAAAGACCGACCTTATTGTCTGCCATTGTTAGTGCCAGTTTTTCAATATCCTGTTGACGTAGTTTGACCGCCAGTAAAGTTTAGCTGTCAGGAACTCTGTAACTTATTTCGCATAGCGAAGCGAAGCGAAACGAAGTTAAACAAAGTACACGCTATTACTTTCTGTTGCACCGGGAAGAGATAGTGTATGATTTGCTTTGTGTTCCGTTAATCGACTTTGGTCAGTTAGGTTGGTTGTTTGGTGTCCCGTAAATGACATATTTCCATAGAAATTACAATATATATATACTTACTCTAGAATGCCAATGCCAATTTCATTTATACCAGGGTGGGTTTCAGTGCGATTTTTAAATGATTCATGATATTGAGTAAAATCGATTTAATGATACGTTGGTGGCAGGGCAGTCTATGAGACACGAAAAGTTTTGGTGGGCATACCTATGTTGTGAAACTGATTATATCCGAGAAATTCATCGAATAAATAACAATGAAAAAAATATATCTTGAGTAGGTAACTATTGGTGAAGTTCTGATGCCCACGAAAAGAAACATCCTGTATTGTTCAGAGAACATCGTGAGAACCAACGGAAGGTATGTAGGAATTGATATTCTGGGAAACAGATGTTCGGCATGTCTCCAAAGTGATGGCATATGGATGTGCTGAGGACTGGAGCTCGACGGGTCAGTCTCGAAGGGACCGCTAACGGTGAAACGATTGATAATATTTCGGAAGAGCATCGTTCATGGAAATATCTATAAAACAGATCGCCAACCTTTCTGCGATGTTCCAGAGGAGTGAGCTAGCTTGTGGGTGAAGTTGTTGGATCACCATGCCATGTCATGCCTTTTGCTCTCGTCAAGCTTAAAATGATTTATATAAGCCAAACGTAAAGAAAGGATTAATATTCTCAGTGTTATCAAAGATGGGAGTTATTTCTGCTCTATTTATGTTATTTATTAGATTTGCCATCAACAATTCCTATTCAAGTAGGTACTTACTGAAAATAGGATTCCAGGAATAAATATTTTCTTTATTTCCACACCATAGAACTAAGCACGTCAAAATTAAATTTTTACTACAGAAAAACCCGAAAACCAATAACATACACACTACCGATGAATAATTGAAGTAAACAACAGTGATAAGAAAAGCACATCTAAATAAACACAATAACGTTAAGGTTGATTTCACAATGACCACAAATCGCCTAAACCACCAAACTAACCCAAACCGGCTCTGGCAAACTACCTTCCTTCCTCTGCGACAATTGAAAACTGATAACACTGTTGCACGATCCCAACAAGTCAACGGGAATTTGGGTAGGCTTCACAGTAATGTTAGATTATTTTCGACAGAATCTCGACTACAAAGATAAAATTTTCTGAAATTTGTCAACGCTGCAGAGCTAGGAGACCGGTTATGGGCATGCGCATTGATGAAAACATTTGGAATTTTATAACACTTTTCAGTGTCCCACGAAGAATTATAATTTCCACGCATATTTCTAAAACACTTGTTAGAAATTTTCTGATCAACGATAATGGTCAGTCTGGTGACTTTCGGTGATTTTGAATATAGAATTGGATATGAAATAATATAGCTATTTGTGATACAAATTCGTGAAGTAGAACTTTTCGTGAGAGCGTGAAGCTTCTTGATTAACGCTCAGCCGAGTTCAACAATTACGCAAGTACAAAAAGCCCTTTGCGAAAGTGTGTCATGCAAAGGTTTTCCTTGGACAGTTACTATATTGTCGAATGGTAGCAATGGTATTATTAATTTGAATATTTTATTTTATGAATTTTCGTCTTGTTATCTATTGATGACTTCCAAATTATATTTGACGCAAAATTATTCAGTAATTGTTAGATATAAGTATAGTATTAGATATATGTATAATGTCTTGTAATAGTAAATTAAAAATGTAAATTTATTTTTATTTTCATTTTATTTACCAACCCCGTGAAAGAACAGTTGAAATTTTACCTGAACTGTACTATTTACATTAGTACTTCCTTCCTGACTAACTATACCGAAAAAATACACGTTCTCACCTAGATAAACGTAAAAAACATTAATAAATTTTGAATAATGCGCCAAAGTTCCTTTAACCACCATAAGATTGAAAGAGATGGATATCCTTAGCATGTGCAAGTAATTTCAGAATTGAAATCCAGCGTTGCCAGATCTGCTACGCGCCACACGAGCTCTGTGATTGGTCACCGTATTATTGGCAGGAAGTTTAAATGACAAATCATTAGCCGATCTAACCTGACCTGACTAACCTTGCTTGTAAGTTGAGAATTGCGAAAATTGTTAGAGGTAATGAGTTGAAAATATGTGCAAAAGTGTAATGAACGATTTTTCACTTCTGGAATCCCTAATAAAGGAAACCTCAATTTCATGAATCACAATTGTGTGACAACCATTTCCGATCGGACCGCTATTTATATGGCTATCATTATTGGTTCTATTAATATCATTGTTACAATTACTATTATTATTGTCATCATCCTAATATGTAACTGTAGTATTGTGTGGAAGCACCTTGTACATGTTAGTTCCAATAGGATAGGCAACGTACCGGTACACTATCTGGGTAACTTGCGTAATTAGATGATAAACGAGTGACTAAAGTATTATTCATGGCTGGAGTCTGACTAGGTGTATTGAAGAGCCAGAATATAATAAACCGTTGAGCCATTCGCACGTGTTTATTTTCCGGTCGTAACATCTCAGAAGTGGGATATATTTTTATCCGCTCCTACATAAGCTATAAACGAAATAAGTAAGAGTGAAAGTGCAACTACCATGTTCCACGAAAATGATGAAACATTATTAAAGAGGTCATATGGAACGGAATTTATCAAACAATTCCGAGCAAACTCAGTCTAAATCACCATAGATTATAAGAAACCAGACTCGACAGCCCAGCACCTAGAAAAGGATCGTTAGTGAAGAAACAAGAAAAGTTGACCACGAAATGTTCAGTGGAAAACTACAGCGCAATCGGGACCCTCCAAGCACGTCACCGCTGGTCACGTGGAAGGCTAAAAAACATTCAAATGTTGTAACTAAAAAGGCCATTTGAAGGAGGATTGTTGGCATCTGAATTCAGCTACGGTACAGCTACTAGAAAGGCAAGTGATAAATCAGTAGATATTTTATAATTGATATTTTTGTTTATTTTTTTCAATTATTTTATGTTGAAAGTATACCTGAATACACGTATGTAATCGATTGAATGAGGCAAGGTTTTGGTGGTAAATAAACTAAAAATCATATTGAATCATTATTAAATTGTGGTAGAGGTTATTGGAAATCAGTCAATGTTTTTTGATGGAATCTGACTAACATTTGTGGAAGCCGATATAGGTTATTTTGAGGTCATAATTGGTCAACCAATTGTAAACCACGAAGACACATATTACCATGTGGAAAGTTTAGTGACACGATGAACACACATTCTATACCACTTCGGTAACTGTCCAAAATTATAATGAAAAATGATTTATGATTTCATCAAGAAGCGGTTGATTTCTAAACCCTTACTCAGTATTCATGACCCTCACATTGAAACTGAACTGCATACGGACAGCAATGGCATTGCTGGTATTTCACTACAGAAACATAAAAACCAATTTGATCCAGTAATGAATTATAGTCGTATGACTAGTCAAGAGGAAAAGTTAAAAACACTTGTAATAGAGTAGAATCTATGGAGAAGTTTGAACACATTAGTGCAGAATTCAACGAATCTGGTTGGCTGAGGTTGAATGATTTTCGGAATCTACACCTACTTTCGATAACACACAAAGTTTTGATAACTAAAGCACCTAAATATCTTTCTGCAAAATTGAAAACTTTCTCGACTTTGAACGATCTCAGAACACGCAATAGACAAATTATTGTTATTCCTCATCACTCCACTGCAACTTTTACAAGATGTTTTTCATATCAATCTGCCAAATTTTACAATCAGTTACCAAATGAATTCAGATCGTATAGACTGAGCCATTTCAAAAAAAGTCTAAAACGACTGAATTATTATCATGAATATCTATTTAAAAATAAATATGAAATTATTTGATTTTAAATTTGACTTAGCGATTTGTCTTTTTATATTCAATTTATTTCTTTCAATTTATATTCATTATTTATTTTGTATTTTTTTTCTCATGGTCACGTTGAAAAACAGCTATAGCTGACACTCTGCCTTTTCGTCATTTGTTTTTGTCTATATTGCTCTTATCATGTTTTGTATAGATATTCAAATGATTAATATTATTATTATTATTATATTTCTGTCTATTTGTCCGGAATACATTTCTGCATTGCAAAAGATTATGCTGCAGTACAATCAAACTTTCTCTTAAACGCGATCTGTTGCCACGAGTAGCACGATGGTAGCTCGCTATTCAAGATTTTGATTTCGACATAAAACATAGACGAGGTGATGAAAGGAGACAGTCCAGGATGATACCATTAAAACAATATGTGCCAAACTCAAACAAGAAGACTGGTAAACAAATAAAGAAAACCCACATCATCAAAAATATCGACATTAAGGAAAAACTGAATCTATTACTGCCTCAATGTTTATATTTATATAGTGTTTTCCAGAAGGTCATTTAGATTTCTTTAATATAAAAACCGATATAAAACACAATAAAAATGTTGAGCTCCGGAAAGTGATCTTCAAAAGCTCTAGTGAGCAAAAATGAAGTAAAAAACACTAGTGGGCACGAATAAATGAAGAGGTAATAAAAAAATGCTCTATAATTGTATATGTGTGCATGTGCATATTATAGGGGTATATATGTATAAGGAAAGTAACTGCATGCTGCAAGTATATGTTAAAAATGAATAATGATAATGAAAGAACGTCAAATATGATTTTAATTTCAGCAGAAGCCAGAGAAAAAAAAAATAAAAAAGTCTCGGGCAGCAATGTCTGTCTGAATGCGCCAAGAGCGCCGAGCTTAAAAACCAAATGAAAAAAGTCTCGGGCAGCAATGTCTGTCTGAATGCGCCAAGAGCGCCGAGCTAAAAAACCAAATGAAAAAAGTCTCGGGCAGCAATGTCTGTCTGAATGCGCCAAGAGCGCCGAGCTTAAAAACCAAATAAAAAAGTCTCTGGCAGCAAGTCTGTCTGAATGCGCCAAGAGCGCCGAGCTTAAAAACCAAATAAAAAAGTCTCTGGCAGCAATGTCTGTCTGAATGCGCCAAGAGCGCCGAGCTTAAAAACCAAATAAAAAAATGCTTGGGCAGCAACGTCTGTCTGAATGCGCCCAGAGCGCTGAGCTTCAAAACGAATAAAATCGGACTTCATTGTCCGTCCGAATGTGAAAATGTTAACTTATCCGCTTTATTTCTACGTTTCAGACACTGTGACCAGAAGTCATGTGAAAAGAAAACGAGGACGTCTTAGTAATCAGGATGGCCGAGTGTGACAACCATTTCCGATCGGACCGCTATTTATATGGCTATCATTATTAGTTCTATTAATATCATTGTTACCATTACTATTATTATTGTCATCATCCTAATATGTAATTCTAGTGTTGTGTGTTAGTGTGTTAGTTCCAATAGGATAGGGAACGTACCGGTAGGTACACTATCTGGGTAACTTGCGTAATTAGATGATAAACGAGTGACTAAAGTATTATTCATGGCTGGAGACTGACTAGGTGTATTGTAAAAGCCAGAATATAAAACCGTTGAGGCATTCGCATGTGTTTATTTTCCGGTCGTAACAATTGTCAATATTATCATTGACAGGTTTATTCGTTTACATCGAGGTGTAGCACTTTTCTTCACCTGGTATAATTTACACTCGATTTTCAGTGTTCGTTTGCAGATTGATTTGACACATTCTTTCGTTTGAACTGCACTCAGATACACTCGATTCAAAATGTGGTGTAATTTATACTATACTACACCTCGATGCAATCGAATGAACCTTTTGAGTTTTTGTCTTTTAGTCACGGGACCTTCCTCTTACTTTAATCTCAAAGTGAGTTTATGAACGCAGCCTTTCACTCTGTGACATATGACGTGTGCATATCATTGATATGTCATTATTGTTATTAACTTTAACCTTGATTCTTATTATTGATATCTGTTTTAATTTAATTGTTTAATTAACGTTATCGTGACTCTTGTGTACCAAGGATTATGAGAGGAGTATATCTTTCACGTTTCCAAGCACTCAATTTTAGCTATGCAGCATTATTTTTCAACATCGTATGGACTTGCAAATAAGGTAGTCCTGTCGACAAACTGTTTGCCAAATGTTACATCTACATTCACAAAACTGACTTTACAATCGAAGCGAAGTGCTGTAAAAGCCAGAAGACGAGTGAAGGTCCACCAAACTTCATTTAAAGTTCTCCCTTTCGATGGATACTGATATTCCCACAATTCAAAATGACAAATTTTGCTATAAGACAATCCATTAATTTCGGAATCACAAACTGCTTATGAACAGTTCTGTAGTAACATAATAAATAATTATGAATTAATTCATTTATTGATTTGACTGTATCAAAGCGACTAAAATCGTTATAACAAGAATTGATTGATTACAATATTTGTGTATGAAATAAAATGTACAATCACAAAATATCCAATAATAAGATCAAAATTTTTACATTTTGAAACCTACATAAATGTTTATTCAATGACTAACAGTCTATAATAAATACTTTACAAAATTAACCCATGTTTTAGCTAAACTAATAAAAATGATAATGTGACAATATCACAAGATGAAACTGAAAAGAAGTTATATATTGAGATTATACTAACACTACTATATCTGAAAATGAAAAAATTTTAATTCAAGGATATCTGTACAAGTGTAGACGGGCAAATTAATTAATTTGTACGATAAGTTACTGAGTTCATAAGACTGCTGTCTTGAATAAAATTATAATTTTTGTCAGTAACGTATCCTATAGCGAAAAAAAGAAAAGAAAAAGGGAAGTATTTTTTTGATTAATTTTAACACATTTTTTCAGATAGGCAAATTCATTGTAGGATACGTTACTGACAAAAATTATAATTTCATTCAAGACAGCAGTCTTGTGAACACAGTAACTTATTGGACAAATTGATTAATTTGACCTTCTACACTTGTAGTGATTTCCTTGGAATAATATTTTTTCATTTTCAGATTGTGAAAGGTAAAACATCCAAATAAATCATGTCAAGAATCTCCACAAAATCAAACTTTCAATCAATATCTATCTGAAAATGTTGTCCTCATTCCAAAGCTATTTGGTTATTGTAGTTTGTAGGCCACACTGCAGATGCATATTCCAGTATCGATCTGACTGAAACATTTAGGGTTTTAGAGAAGACAACCATAGGTTGAGAACACAAGTGAGTCGGGAATATCGATAGCAAGTCAAGCAATACTGAATGTGGCTATCACTTGGATACTTTCTGTGCTTGGCATCAAATCGGAAATATAAATGCCTAGTTTCCCTAGTTTACACAAGTATCTCATCTCGAGACTCCTGAGGGCTACTTGTAAGGGTGCAGCCAGTTGAAGCAAAGTACAAACATATTTTTTGTTGTTTTATCCGAAATCTCATTAGATGATCGAATTATGAAGCCCAACAATTTAAATGAATGAACATCTATATATCTATATCTAATATATACATAGAATGTTAATTTGCAATACAATCCAGTTCCCCGTAACCTCATTGACATTGATGTTGACAAGAGGGTCATCACAAAAATATTGGCAAATTACAGTTGTTTGTTGTTTATAGATAAAGGTAATTGCTTCTTCGGTTTGTGGAATACATTCCATTCCCTTGCATGTGTCGAGAATAACCTAAAAATTAATGCAATCATATTAACTAAAGCAGATTCAATATGATTGCCGTAAAGAGATGGCAGTGGGCAGTGGACAAATCTTGCAAGTCGTTGGTAGAAGGTTCTAATCTCAGCATAATCAGGATGGCATATTTTATATTTTTGCGTCCCAGTTCAAAGTTTCAAGTCAATGGCATTTAACCATTGATCGTGCATTATAGTTCCTGTTTAGGAAAATAGTGAACTGAGATCCTACTGGTTTTAATACTAAAATTTTTACTCTTATAAATTTTAAATTCTATCTATAAATAAACCGAGATACACAACATATCAGCTGTTAAATGTCGAATGTCGATTATTTTCACCGGGAAATTTTAACCAAACACATCACAACAGACAAACTTCAAAGAATTTAAGCTCCTTCATCACTGACAATGACATTCATAAATAAAGTGTGTTGGGTTAGTTGGGGTTTATTATAGTTGAAGCCTCTTAATCCAAAGATCGTGTGTTCGAATCCTTATGGATCTTATATTTTTTTATTTTTTTTCTTACTATCAGTAACTGTTGTACAAAAAAAAATTTGTATAATACATTTGTTAAAAGTGATTTTATTTTGCTCATGGAGTTGCTCCACTCGCTAACGCTCGTTTCGCAATATTCCCCACTCACAAAATAAAATTACACTTTTAACACTTGTATCATAAATAACTATTAGGTGTTATAAAAGATGGATTTCCTTTCGACACGAAACTGTCATTGTCATAACTATTCTGATCACAGTATTCCTGATCAAAAGTTACCATTGCGCTATATGTAGTTCAATAATCAATATATAGTTTATAGTTTCGGAGATATTGTCAAATACCTGGAAAATAACTTGCCTAAACAAGCAAAAAAGGACAGATCGTCGAGATCGAATCCGACATCTTCTGTTTGGTAGGCACACAACGCTAACCTCAACGCCACAAGAGTTATTTAAAATGTTTTGAATTCAGTATCTATAGTTTTCATCATGCAAGAATAGGTTGGTTTTAATATCAGATTAGTTTCTGAACTTATCATTTTAATTATGTAATAATTTTTGAAAATGTCAAGAGGGAGCCTGCTACCTGCTAAATCGACATGGAGAGTTTCATTTCATACCAGTTCATCATCCAACTCGCATGAACAATTATAGTATTTTTTATTGAAAATTTCCAGCCTGCATGCTACCTGTTGTGCAGCGTAAATATTCAATCAGTTTTATTTTATGCTAGCCCATTACCCGACTCGTATCATCAAAGAAATTCACTTGAAAATATTCAAGAAATTGTTACTGTACAGCTTGGCAACGTCGCATCGCACGAGCAATGTGTGGCGGGTTCTCTACCCCTGTGATTGACGGCGCACAAACATGACTTATGTTGCCCAATGATCACGCGGTAGGCGGGAACAAATTCTGAAGATATACGATTCTGAATTTGTACGGGGTTGGTCAGAATTCGCTATTGGCTGTGGCAATTGTACTAATACACTAAATTACTGATACAGAATTTTACCAGTAGAGATTTTTATTGATATTATATAACGCAGTCTAGAATTTAATGCTATAGAAGTGTAATTGCTGATAGGCTTGATTCGCCATATTTACAGTTTACCAATAGTATTGGCGCCAGAGTAAAGTTTTAGCATATTTCGAATCTAATCATTTATGTTTCTGTATTTGTTTTTTATTACGAATTATCTGTTGAATATTTTGCTTTTCTGCTAGTATATGTGGACCTATAAATTGTCATCTCACATTAGAAATGTTAACTATTGGTCATCTCAATGTTAGATCCTTATTACCAAAATTATCCGATATGAAAGAGCCTGCATCAAATCATGACCTGCCCATTTTTTGTCTTAGTGAAATATAGCTATCGGCAAATATTGACAAAGATCACTGTGAAATAGAAGGGTATAAAATAGAGAGAAATGACCATTGACAAGGTAGGGGAGGAGGTGTCTGTATATATGTTCAAAACTTCTGAATTTTACAGTTATCTGAACCAATGAAGATATTGAACAACTTTGGATAAATGTAAGACTTCCCGAAGGTAGTTTTGCAGAAGGTATTATGTGCTTTTTGCTGAACGAGTGAAATTGGTGACAGAGATTGGGTTTGCCCGTTCAGTGTCGAATACGAGACCAAGTTCATCAGCTGCCCGGATTGCTGCTTTGAAAAAAAATCCTCCAATCCCTGCTTTTTTCATTATTACTATTATTATTATTATTATTACTATTATCATAATTGAATAAACTTTTTTTCCTTATGGCGGACACTCTATATGCACATGCCAAAGTACAACTCGTTCGTCAAATATCACATAATTTTTTATTTTCATCATTCAAACTTTTTTATTTTTGATATAAACATTCGAACAAATCGAAAAGATAAAGTCACCAGATTTGTTTTCATATTTTCCCAATTATACGAGTTTTCATAGAGAATCAAAATAATCGAACAAATTGAAAACACTCGTTCTACAACCTTTTGATAATTTTTAGATTTATGGGTTTCATTTGAATTTGAATGTGAAACTTCACTTGTGGTAGTTTGCCTCAGGGGTACTATGAAGAATTGGTCGTCATCATATCGTAGGGTAATCTTTTTTTTAAATTTTTTTATTCGGTTTTTACGAATCTCCTAGGCAGAGCTTGTGCGAGCAAAGAAGATTCGAAACGTAAAGCTCACATACGACTTGATTCCGAACCACTTTCGTTCCGTGCAGGCGCTGGCGATCGGACTCAGACCGCCTAAGTGGGAGGCTGTCATGTTGTGACTACTAATGAGGTCGTGTATTACAAGTTTACATAAAAAATGCAACAGGACCATTTGTGGGTATCATACTGGGAAGTGAGCACCCAGATTTTTTTCCAATATATACTTACATGGCAGCAAGTTAATAATATTTCGTGCCCTCTAGAAGGCTGATGAATGTCGAAAAAGGCTCCCTTTCTTTGATTTTTTTTTTCTCAAAACAACTTTGACTTAATATAACAGTAGAATACACCTCTATATAACGCTTCATTTATTGACTCATCTTGTGAATACTAATAGCAGCTGCCCCCTCACACACCCTGCCTTCATTATCATCAATCCATGTGTTCGGTAAATATCCGCATATCCGCCATAATAATTCATGGTTCGTTTCATTAGTAATGAGGCAAAGTTAAGAATACTGTGCGTCATCAATAACTCCCATATGTTTCGGCAGAAATGAATGCTGCAGTCAGAGCCATAACTCGGATATTAATCTCAAAAGCAATAAATTTAATAATATGGACATATCGGAAATGATCGCGTTCACACAACTAACCAATTCTCAATAATAGCCAGAGGCACATTTGAATTCTGCTAACATATTGATTTATAATCCAATATCCCCCGGAGACCTGGTCAAGCGGCCAGTATTGGTAATAACGGTTCGACAGAGGCGTCAACTGCGATGGGATCTTACATTAATTTTCTGTAGGTATTTTGAAAAATGAAAAGTGCTACTCATACAGCCCCACTACACTTGATTTGTTATGTTGAAAATTTGTTCTTTTCGCCAACTAACTGCATTTGTACGAACAATCACGAAAAAACACTATGTCGGAACTGTTTTATGAAATCTGAAAATTGATCTGCAGATAACCAGACAACTAGAAAACTATGTGGACAGTCAGTCAAACAAGGGCGTACGGCAGGTGGGTACCCCTAATCGCCCCTCCTCAACTTTCACGCCACCGGAATAATACCGGTTTCGTTATCTTTTTCTCAATCCCCAATATCTCCTGTACAAAAATGGGTTGGGTTTAGTTATTAAAATTATAAATGGTTTTCAAGATATTTGAAGTTGAATAAGTGCGTGTGTTGCCATGTGAGTTTTGAGTATCGGGAAATTTTTGTGAGCAATACCCTCGTGAATGCCAAAAATTATCGACCTATTTGAATTTACACCCATTGCAAAGTATGAAATCTGTTGGTTATATTTTTATGAATAGTTACCAACACATTCCTGTAAAAAATCAGGAGATTTTGATATGCATGCACTTATTCAAATTCAAATATCTTGGAAATCGTTGGTATTTTGGATAATAAAACCCATAATTTTTTGTACAGGAAATATTGGGGATCAAGAAAAAGAAGACAAAATCGATATTAATCCAGTGGCTTAAAAGTTGGAAACGGGCGATTAGCGGTACCCAACTGCCGTACCCCCTTTTTAAAGTTACAAACACATGATTTGCATTGAAATTTGCAACTACATGCTGTCAGGTGACATACCATATTTCAATATGAAAATTGGATTCGTTATGGAGTTATTCTGAAAAATATATATATATTTTGTGTCACTTTCAACTTCCTGTAACTCGGTTATTATTCATCTTAGGGTATATGTTTACTGAAACGTATAGTCTTGAAATTAAGTGAGGATTCTATTTGCACGAAAGTTTTCAGATTTTATAAAATACTCCCCCTAACCAAATTTTTTGACGAGTTTAGCGGGCTGATGACGCGTGGTGTCCCAATATTCTGCTGACTGACCTTTGATATGATTTTTCTTTTTACCAACTGACTAATAGTACAGTAACCACAGACAAATGTAAACCACAAGTGAAGAATGAATCGTAGCACTTTGATATTCGGTACATGACTTCTTGATCATATATTGTTAGAAATAAAATTGTTTACCAAAATATCAGGGGTGGAACCCAAACAAATTTTATTATAATTATAAAAATTATAATGTTTTGGAAAGTATGAGATTTTTCAAGAAACAATTTCAACAAGGCGAAAGATAATTCAATTCTCCACAAGAAATATACTTGTTCCTCAAGACTTCTACTTTCTCATGCAAATATATAATGTGAGTACCTGAGTACCTGAAATAGGTTTTGTCCCACTTTACATAACCCTTCTACGATATTTACGGAGGATCCGTAAGTCATATTTTAGTCGAAATGAAATAATTTGTATATGCCAAAGAAAAAACTAGGTTTTACTCCTGCCTCAGTTTTCAACTTACCGATAATCCCGGCAATTTCTTCAGTAAATTTTTAAAATAATCGCTCATACACATTCTACATGAAAAATGAAGTATGTGATTTCAAGCTTGAGGTTTGCACTTCACAATAGTGTTATTGCGATTATTTTCAACATTTACTGAAGATAATGACGGTTTTATGGGTAAGTTGAAAATGAAGCAGGAGTAGAACAAGTTTTTTTTTTTGTTAGAAAATATGAATAGAATATTCATAAAATCTGTTGTGGAATCATCTGCGGCTGAAAGGCAAACTTTAGTCGCTATTTTCGATCGTTCAAGATAACTTCTTGGGTGGTATTCTTGTTGAAAAGGGGAACATTCAGCCGCAGATTATTCCACAACAGATTTTATGAATATTCTATTTATATTTTTGAACAAAAATCAAAATGCAATGCCCATGACAGGTCTATGTTTAAAATAAGTTTCAAACTGTTACCGCAGAAGAAATATTTCCATCATTTCCATCCTTGATGAGTATAATTGCTTCTGGAGAGCCTGCTTTCCAATTCTATCAATCTCCCTGATGAGTTTGGCAACGCGAAATAGATTTTCGTTGACCAAAATGTATTGAGAGATTGAATGCGAGAGAAGCAAACCTTGCTTCAATGAAATGAACGATTTCTCTGAGTTAAATTTTTTAATAATATCTAATTTATTTAATGAATTTCCAATGACACTAGAGAAAATTTAAAAAAACTCAACTATTTGAATTAAAATGCGAATTTTCACTATCACATGTTTTCTTTTCAGTCTTTCCAAAATATCTATGACATGTTGTTCAATGTTCAGCGTGGCTTTAGCCGGGGAAGTAGTTGTTTTCTGTTAGATATTACGAATAATTACAAATAAATCACATTTTTCAATTTTCATAGAGAATGTTCCCCTTTTCAATTCCATTTTATGTTGTTCACATGGTTGATGGTCAAAACTGAGTCAAAACATCTACCAAGTGTTCCTTTGAGTGTAACCCATTCAAGAATTCCAAGAAATTTTTTATGGTGAAATTATTGTTCTTAAACTACTTTTGACATAAAAAAATTAAAGATTTTCAATTATATGGCATGATGGATCAAGTGATATCTTTCTCGAAACGTCTTTCAATTCTCTATATGACAGCAAAATTTCGAACAAAAATATTTATCCACAACAAAATGGCCCTCCATAATATCAGAACTCTTATTGAGTAACCCCACCCCTGTTTACTTTTGAACGGATTGAAAGTTCTCTTTAAAATTTTATTTCGTTGAATACTCCTGAACTACTTTTGGACAACAAAAAAAATTCTACTTTCCAAAATGGCGTCAGGCTACCATTTTGAAGAATTATACCTCATTTGAATAGTTTTTCAATTTTCTACAGGATAACAAAATTTCAGACAAAACTTGTGACGATTGGAAGGTAATAAGGGTGCGATGTGCAATTTTCAAAAGTTCAGACACTAACTATTTAACTAGGTTAAACGCTCGCCTCGGGATTCTACTAACAGTTGTTTGATCCACTAGAAAGACCTGTTTAAAGTACCGGGATTTTGGAAAAGTACGAGACGTATTTTCGCAATCAGCCTGCATTAGTGACAAGAAATTGTTTCGTCGATCCATATCACCATATCACGAACACTGAAGCCGCTATAAAACTCCAGTCAAATGAGAAAGCGGAAGAAATGAGGACTGCAGCAACACACATTTCACGCAAGGCCAGACCTCACAGATGCAACCGTTGAAAAATAGGCAAGGAAATGTCATATTTCTATTCAAAATGGAAGAACATAAGAAAAAAATTCAAGATACCGATCCATCAGGCTACCTTAAGATAGAAAAAAATCCCAATTCAAAATACGAATACGCTCATTAAGTCTTCCTCAGTACTCGAAACTGGTCAGAAGATCATCTTCAGAACAGACGTCATTCCAGCAAGATTTTTGTTCTCCCAAATATACAAAAAACTGACCTGATCTGAGACAAACGCATCTGGATGATCACCAACATATTACCAGGCAAAACATCTAGCCTCGCTCCTTCGGCAACATATAGAGAAAACTGATCCTTACGTCAAAAATCTGGCACATTTTGTAGCGAAAATTGAGGATATACTCTTTGAAATTGATTGATAAATCTCGTCATAATCGACGTTATGTTCAACTTTGGTCACCAACATCTCACTGAAAGATTTGTTGAGGTAGATATCCAAAATGTTTTCGAGTGATATCGTTGGACTCTTTAAGGCATATTTTACTGGAAGCTATTGATTCTAAATATAGATGGAATACAAACGGATGCACTTGCATCTTCACTGCATATACCCCAGGTGATGGACAGAATTGGGAAAATCCTAAGGAAACCCCAACATTGATATTTTCAGGCCAATAAAGAAGGTCCAACCAAGTCTCAGATCAGCCAAAGATAGATTTATCGCATACCTTGTACATGTGGAAAGGTAAATATCGGAAACACTAAAAAGAAGGTACGAAGTTGAATGAACTGCAGCTCAGGTCAAACAGATAAATGGACAGTTAGTAACGGAATATGCGCTCAGTGAGGAGATACTTCTTGGAAACGTAAAACTTTTCGCTCCCACTCTTGGGTATCACAACCGACTCGTACAAGAAACAATAAAAATCCCTAAATACGCGGATAATTTAAAAACGAAGGAGAAAACCTTGGAACTAAACCAACTCTGGGTTTAGATTATCAAAAACGATAGGAAAATTATCCACTGAACTTGTTTACCTTGAGTATTAGATTTACCTGCTTTAAGAAAACAAAAATAGTGTGAATGCTGATGAGGGCCCAATACCAGTTCAAGTTCATAGTACAATGAAGGTTTCTCTTCTTTATTATTAATTATTCTCAATTCGTTCATTATTATTTTGTTTCCGGTTATTCCTTATTTTTGTTAATATTATGTATAGTAAATATAATTATATCAATAATTTCCAAGAACAAGTGTCATTAAATCCATAACAAGTATTTTAGAGCAGGTGAATCTAATACTCATAAAAGTGAACAAGTTGAGTAGATAATTTAAGGTAGACGGGGTTGACTATTATAGTAAGTCAATTACGAAATGATAATGAGTGCAATTAACCAATTAGATAGGTACTATACATAGAAATAACTAGGGTGGTAAGCTATTAGCTCTTGAGAATGCCAACTTTGTTGGAGAAACGTGCTTCGAATACAAGTGACTTAGTTTTGGTATTTTGGGTGTTGAAGTGAATGCTGGATATTGGAAAAGAGAGATAAATTTTGTAATAATCTAATATGTGGAAAAGTGTCAGTAGCTACTAGTAACCCCCTATTGAATTTCGAAAGTTGGCGCACCTGAACCTCGTTCATTTGGTACTAGTGTTTAATTTTCCGTTTTACCGAAATGTAAACTAACAATTTCGAATGGATTCCACCAAAATACATTATTTCCAAAGTTCAACACTACATCCATTAATTGAGTTATTATAAAAACAAAAATCAATTTAGTGAATACCACGAATGCCGCAACAGCCATATATGTTGGATACGTAGAATTGTGAAACAATTCTGAATTGTAAATTGGGTTAGGTTAGATTTCGTTAGTTCTTTTGGATGACAGAGAATATATTGGTAGGTGAATCTAAACCTGACTAGTAGTTGGAAATTTCATAACCATGAGCTTCTTGTAATTATTGATAGTGCCAGCCGCCGTAGGAATTGTTTTTTATGGGTCGTAAATTTTAGATGTCTTTTTTTTTAATGCGAAATTGGAGTTCAATCCTGCCGTTGAGTTATTGATTTGAATTATATTCCACATTAGTAAAGGAGCTATAGGCATTCAAGAATCAAATCGACCAAATTAACATGTAAAATCCCATTTAAAATTCTAAGCTCCCGTCTGGCGTTTTTTGTCTCATTCAAGGTCACGCGCTCGCTGCTCTGCCGTTCAGCTGTGACGTAGTCGAGCTGATCCGTATCAAAGATAAGAGTTTGCCAGTCGATCAAGAATTCGGGAATAGTCGGACGAGATCGGTTACGGAGTCAACCGTCGCTGGTCTGCCGTTCAGTTGTGACGTAGTCGAGCTGATCCGTATCAAAGATAAGAGTTTCCCAGTACCCAACGCCGAGTATTGAAATAGATATTCAATATATATGCAATGAAATGAAAAAAAAAAGGTTGTTAGACTGAGGGATCGAAGTGTAGCGAACCAGCAATCTTCGGATTACGAAGCGCACCTCTACAGACAAGGCTATGAGACCTCTTAGTGAATGTAGGTTGAAATGTTGTTTATCCAGCGCGAGCCGCCGATCAGCGAAGTCGAGCGGCGTTATCTACCGCACGCCGGGTTCTATCTACCGCAAGCCCAGTGCTCGAATAATAAATAAAAAGAATAATGATTGTGAATGAAGAAATTCAAATTGTTGAAGTGGTATAATAATAATGATGTTTGAATATAAACCGTTTAGTGAGAGAAAAAACATAGACAGGGTGTTTCATAATGCATAATTTAGGTGAAAAACAACAGGGTGTTTCAAAATACTCATTGATTAAGAAAAAAACCACCGATATCATTTATGGAAAAAGAATATGGCGACTCATAAAATTTCTTATTCAGGAAAAACAGTAAACAGGGTGTCGTAGAAAATGTCATCCTTGTAAGAAAAAAATATGGCGGCGTTTGATTGGTCAACGCACATCATAGTTCGTAGTATAGGGAAGTCCCATAAATTCATTATTCAAGAAAAAATATATACAGTGTGTCTTGAAAAAATCTCAACGCTGTTAGGAAAAAAAAATATGGCAACGTTTGATTGGTCAACGCACATCATAGTTCGTTGTACAGAGACGTCTCACAAATTTTTTCATTCGAAAAAGAAAATATGCAGGGTGCCTCGAAAAAATCTCCACGCTGTTAGGAAAAAGAGATGGCGGCGTTTGATTGGTCAAAGCACATCATAGTTGGGTCGTTTCACAAAAACGCTTCATTAGGGATATGAGAATTCAAAACAACTACTCACTCATACAGAGATTGAATTATAGCTGACATATATGAAATGATCTTCGAAGAGGATGTTTGTATGATAGTCGTTTGTATTCAATTTTAATATGCGACACCCCGCCAACTGTCAGAGTCGCGTCAGTCACTTGTCATACGTTATTTGAAAAAAGATAGCTGTTAGTTGAAGAAAAAAATATGGCGGCGTTTGATTGGTCAACGCACATCATAGTTCGTAGTATAGGAACGTACCATAAATTCATTATTCAAGAAAAAATATATACAGTGTGTCTTGAAAAAATCTCAACGCTGTTAGGAAAAAAAAGATGGTGACGTTTGGTCAACGCACATCATAGTTCGTAGTATAGGGACGTCCCATAAATTCATTATTCAAGAAAAAATATATACAATTATAGCTGACATATATGAAATTATCTTCGAAGAGGACATTTGTATGATAGTCGTTTGTATTCAATTTTAATATGCGACACCCCGCCAACTGTCAGAGTCGCGTCAGTCACTTGTCATACGTCATTTGAAAAAAGATAGCTGTTAATTGAAGAAAAAATACATGACGGCGTCTGATTGGTCGGCGCACAGCATAGTTCGTCATCTTACAAAAAACATAGCGATTGTTATACCAGGTGAACCAACATATCATTCATCTAACCAGTACAAACTAACCCTACATCTGCATATCGCCCAATAAATTTCGTCCGATCTAGCTAGAACAGACTAACCTTACGTAGAGATAGCGTTTCAAAAAACCAAATTAATTTTGTTTGATCTAATCAGAACGAACTAACCTCACGTAGGTATAGCGTATTAAAAAACCTCAACGCTGTTAGAAAAACAGCGGATATCATTTGTCAAATGTTAGGTGGGAAAATGGACCAAAAAATAAATTTTGTGTGATTTAAATAGAACGAATCAACCTTACGTAGGCATAGCGCCCAGCCAATAAATGTTGTGTGATCTGACTAGCATGAACTAACCTTACGTAGACATTTACATGGACGTTTTAAAAATGTAAACGCTGTTAGGAAAATGAATGTCTCTGTCATTTATCGAATATCAGGAGGAAAATTGATCAAAGAAAAAACGCATCAGGTATGAGGATTCGACACAACTACTTACAAAGAGATCGAATTACATCTGATATCTATTTGTGTAATGTTTGTTGAAGAAAAAAAAATACTGTGGCGTTTATAGCATACATCACAGTTATTTGTACAGGGAAAACCCTAACGTGTTATCAAAAATAACGTTAGCGTTAACACAGTACGGCGTAGTTGCGTATATAACGTAGCTTTCAAATTTCAACGTGTTATATCATGCAATCAATCAGTCAAGTGTCGGAAGGGGCGTAGTCCTCACGATTCAACGTGCGATACCATGCAATCGTTCATAAGGTTAATACCATGCAATCAGACAATTGTCAGAAGAGATATTTCAACGTGTGAGACGTGCAGTCATTCAACTGTGGAAAGTGACGGAGTCTTAGCATTTTGAAGTACAATGCAATGCACTCAGTCAACTGGTATGAGTGACGTAGTGCTCAAATATTAACGTGCGATACCAATGTCTGAGGTTGTAGATTCAGCACAAGTAACGAGGGCCCTTAGCGTTCAACGTACGATGCCTGACGCTGTGATTATTGTTTTAAGTAACGTAGTTTTAATATTCTAACATGCGATATCATGCATTCAGTCAACTGTCGGAAGACGCGTAGCCCTAACATTTCAACGTGCGATGCATTCATTCAACTATTGTTGGAGACGCGAACCGTTCATTTTAACGTGCGACACAATGCATACAGTCATAAGTGAAGTAGTCTTCTCATTTGAATGCATTCAGTCAACTATCCTAAGAGAGGTTGCAATCTCAAATTCAGCGGTTTGAAGCACAAGTGGTGAGAGATCTTAGCGTTCAACGTACGATTCCGTGATAGAGTCTTCAAGTATTCAAAGTACAATACCATACACTCACCCAATTGTCAGAATTGACGTAGTTTTCACGTATAATTATGTAATATAGAATAGAATAGCATTCCTAAGTTGGCATGCTTAGATTTATATGACAGACTCAAATGGTGAAAATGCCATTAAACGAGTCATATTTGTAATTCAGTAGACATCATTTGGCTGTTCTAGGTGAAAATATGCAAAATATATAGGTGAACCGTTGATAGGTTTGCCTTTCTGAACAGCATTAAAAAAGAACGCACTATAGGTGAACTTTGATAGCTGCAATGAGAGATAAAACCGTTTCTTGAGATGTTCTTCTCTCATTTGTATACACAAAGCGAGGAGAATGTGGGGGCCCCATAAAATGAGCTGTGTGGTACACCTCGCACAACATGATGAAATGTTGTATAAGAATTGTTTTGTGAACAAACATTTTGAAAAATATTCATTTTTGTATGATACAGCAAGAGCTACCATTATAGGAAACAAACAAAGGTACTCACATAGCATATATAATCGAAGTATACGTGATTGAGATGAAACAAAATAGTTCGAATATTTTCATGATATACATTGTAGAGCAAAACGATTGAGTTTCACATTTCACGTTCCTCGCGGTTCTCATTATCAATCGGATATGATGTTATGTGATACATTTGAAAGAATATTTCATTCATAGAAAACAATTTTATATATTTTACATTAAAAATAGATGGAGTTATTTTGCGTGAAATCGAATCATTTGCCACCAAATTTTTTAACGATTTATCGTACACAATTCATCAATATATTGAATGCCCAATAAAATGAATCATAACATAAAAAACTCATACAAAGAAATACAACGTTATAGAAAAATCATGTACCGAATGTTCCTAAACTGAAACGTTACAAAAAAATAAATATAAAGGATTTGAAAATATGTCATTAAACATAAAAATCAGTCACGTATTTTCAGTTACGTATTTTCAGTCACGTATTTTCAGTTATTGTTTACGTTCCCATGTGAAATGTCGGGCATATTGAAACAGGACAAAATGAGGGATTTTTCACATTAAATACAAATGATATTTGAAATGGTATACCGATGATGGATAATAGTATTCAAAACGTTTTGTTTCAACTGTGATGAGGACTAAAATAAAATGTTGAATGTCACTAACATGAATCTTAGTAGTATAAATATACAGGTTATACCGGGAAGATTTAGAAACTAATTGTTGAAGAAACGAACAGTTGTGGGGTGCATATAAAAATAATAAATGAATTAAAAACCGTAGAAGATATTCGTCAAATGTCATTCAACAAATTGAGTATATGAGGTGAATCAAAATACATCATTGTTGTAAAGACATATACGGGTGTTTAAATGCGAACAGGTAAACAATATATATATATATATATATATATATATAGGGTGTATGAAAATACAGCATGGAACAAAAAAAATATATGAAGAAATATCACCCCAAGATGCGTCAAACACATATGGGGTGTTTGAAGACAAAAACATTTACAACGTGCCTCAAAACTAATTAGTGAAGAAAAAACATGGAAGATGATCGTCAGATGTTTTATATATTTGGAATATGACTTTATCTTTTCAAGTTGGTACAACTTTTCTATGTGAATTTGGCAAGCCTCATACAACTTTTTCATTGATTTTTAATTTCATAAATGCGGCAAACGATATACATCATTTTACATGCATTCTTATGAGAATCAATGAATAAAAAATGTTACAAGTACCACGATATATGACAAATGCAGCACTTTTATATGCATTCTTATGCTACCTGAAGCACACATTTTAGGAAAACTGGAGGCCTTTTCCTAACACCGGACTTTTTATAATTCCAGTATGTCAATGTTTACTGATTTGGTACAACATATCGTTAAACTGCTGGCAGTATTGACCACAAAATACGATGAAGTAATTGCACAAGAAGGTCTCAAAGAGTGTACCAAGGGTATTAAAAAGTTGTACAATGCCATAAGAGGTGCAAAATCGATGGGTGAAAAACAACATCTGGAGGCATGTATGAGGAACATAAGGACCATTAGCAATGAATTGAAAGCTATGCAGAAGCAAGGGGCAGGATTTCTCCTCGACCTGAAGGAGCGAGAGAACGCGTCCGCTGGGATGATACTGGTTCGGCATTCAATAATCGAATTAGGACTGGTGTAATCTCCAATTTAAAGCACAAGGACCCCGGCTCTTTCCTGGTGGACTGCAGGACATTATTCAGGAAGAAGATCCAGAATGCGTTAAAAACAAATCATGCTGTCAAGGTGAATGCAGTTTTCGGTGGAGAATTCGAGATCGTAAAAGGAAGTCAAAATATAACGGAATTCAAATATTTCACGACATCCAACTTCCCCATTTACAAAGATACCAATCTGGAAGAATGATTCAATTCCAAGATCATTGAGCCCATTATGCAGGAGCTGGATGCATTTGCTGAGAAGGATAGTGGCTGGGCATTGGAGAAAGTAGTCAATCTGGGGGTGAACATTGTCAAGTTCACCTCTCAACTATCAGCATGAATATCAACATACCGTCATAGATTCGAAATCGCAAACTGATGTGACTAGAAAACAATTTGGCATTTATGACTATTAACATATATCAAAATTTCTTGGAAAACGAAGAGCTGAAGTGAAATATTCAAATGAATGAATGAGAGTAACTCGCAACCAATTGATTAAAGTTGAAGTGCGAGATCGCATCATACACCAATACCACGAAACTCAGTGGATGAGAAAAGTATCCATCAAAATATATGATTGGTTGACAGAAGATACTACGACAGAAATCAAATTTTTTGAGTGAAGAAGGCTTGCGTAAAAAATAGAAATAGTTGAGAAGTTTCGAGGGTGAAATTTGAAGAGAATCGTGAAAATCAAGCATTTTAGCTGAGGTAAAATTAGCGAACGAACAAGATGTCTATCATTGGAAGCGGAACAGCGTCTGATGAATATAATTCAAGATTATATCAAGATGATAAGCAAACAAATATAACTTAAAACACCCACGATACATGATGAAGCATCTTAGATTTCTGCTGAAGTAATATAATTCATTTATAATTTTGGAAATGTTTTCATAAATACTGATAAGCAAACCATTGTTAAAAGGAGACAATACACGCTTCAGAAAAACGCGAGTTATTATTTATCTGAAGGAAATGGATGTGAATAAATTAATGAATTATTAATAAAGAGTTCAAGCTAAGTATGCGCAATGCCAGGAAGACCTGGTATGTATTATTCTATATTTGGATGGCAAACGTGAAAATTGATGTTTTTGAACGTTAGATCGGTTTAAGTCATGAGGTCGATTTTTTTCTAGACATAAGTTCATTATACATCATTACATTTCACGTGCGATTCCTTTAATATTTGAAATTATTATTAAACAAGCAAAGTGTTACTTGAATAGTACATAAATGAAAGTTGATTAGAAATAAAACACACATCATAATTTCAATATCTATTGAATACAAGAGGACCTCTACATAATCTATAAGCTTCATCTAGTTTTCTGTCGAAATATTCGAGTTGTCCCATATCACTTTTCATTGCTCCATTGTTATCAATATAGGAGGGCGTTTGGATATTGCTGCTGCTGCGATGTTCAAGCTGGGTATTGTATGATAAATGCTTATTTTTTCTTCTTTTAGGTGGAAACAACATGGATATAATATTTCGATATTTCCATGAACTATTAGCGTTCACAGGTTCGTCTGATTTATATCTTTGCTTGTGAGCATTAGTAATCATTAAAATATTTTTATATGCTGTTAAATCTTCCGCATTGTAATGCTGAGGTACTCGTTTACATAACAATTGGAGTAACCCCTCCGTTAGAACAAAACTTTTGTCATGTACAACCACTCTATCTTTTTCATAACGTACTGGGGTATTACCAATAACATATCCATCGTTGAATCGTAGACCATAAGTATCAGACTCGATCATTCTTTGCTGTTTCCCATGATTACTACCCTCCACCTCTATATTTTCACAAACTGTTCGGTGCAACATATTGAATACAACTGAATTGTCTACATTCCATCAAGTCTTTATATAACAACGACATTCTGCACCATACTGCGACATACTGAACATACCCATACTGCATCATACGGTGACAAACCGAACCATACCGAACATACCCATACTACGACATACGGCGACATACGGCGACATTTCGAACATACCCATACTACGACATACGACGACACAATACGTTTAGCGTAAGTACGGTATACTGTACCAACATACTCAACCATACAGAACATAACCATGCAGCTACATACCGCGTTCAGCGAAAACGAAAACGAAAAAACGTTGACCAACACGTATCAACGGATATAAAAAAAAAAACGAATGATGACCACCGCACGTGTAAACAAAAACCATCGGACGTAAGACTGTGAACGTTTATGAGGCACCCTGTACAATGAATTATAAACGCTGCATTGATTTTTTCTTTAACAAACAATACACACAGATGTAATAAAATCTCTTTGTATGGGCAAGTATTTTTCAAATGCTCATATCCCCAAGCAAACGTTTTTTAACTGTATGCTATGAACGCCGACATATTTTTTCTTTGACGAAGATTACACAAATGTTAGATGTAATTCAACCTCTCTGTATGAGCTAGTAGTTGTTTCGAATTCTCAATGATACATACGTTATTCTTTGATACATTTTCCACCTGATATTTGACAAATGACAGCAGTCATCGTTTTCCCTAACAACGTTGAGGTTCTTAAGTCGCTATACGTAAGGTTAGTTCGTTCTGGTTAGATCAGACGAAATTTTATCGTTTTTTTAATGCTCTATATGTGAGGATAGTTCGTTCTGGTTAGATCAAACTGCATATCTGTCAATGTTATATAAAGACTTGATGGAATGTAGACAATTCAGTTGTATTCAATATGTTGCACCGAACAGTTTGTGAAAATATAGAGGTGGAGGGTAGTAATCATGGGAAACAGCAAAGAATGATCGAGTCTGATAGTTATGGTCTACGATTCAACGATGGATATGTTATTGGTAATACCCCAGTACGTTATGAAAAAGATAGAGTGGTTGTACATGACAAAAGTTTTGTTCTAACGGAGGGGTTACTCCAATTGTTATGTAAACGAGTACCTCAGCATTACAATGCGGAAGATTTAACAGCATATAAAAATATTTTAATGATTACTAATGCTCACAAGCAAAGATATAAATCAGACGAACCTGTGAACGCTAATAGTTCATGGAAATATCGAAATATTATATCCATGTTGTTTCCACCTAAAAGAAGAAAAAATAAGCATTTATCATACAATACCCAGCTTGAACATCGCAGCAGCAGCAATATCCAAACGCCCTCCTATATTGATAACAATGGAGCAATGAAAAGTGATATGGGACAACTCGAATATTTCGACAGAAAACTAGATGAAGCTTATAGATTATGTAGAGGTCCTCTTGTATTCAATAGATATTGAAATTATGATGTGTGTTTTATTTCTAATCAACTTTCATTTATGTACTATTCAAGTAACACTTTGCTTGTTTAATAATAATTTCAAATATTAAAGGAATCGCACGTGAAATGTAATGATGTATAATGAACTTATGTCTAGAAAAAAATCGACCTCATGACTTAAACCGATCTAACGTTCAAAAACATCAATTTTCACGTTTGCCATCCAAATATAGAATAATACATACCAGGTCTTCCTGGCATTGCGCATACTTAGCTTGAACTCTTTATTAATAATTCATTAATTTATTCACATCCATTTCCTTCAGATAAATAATAACTCGCGTTTTTCTGAAGCGTGTATTGTCTCCTTTTAACAATGGTTTGCTTATCAGTATTTATGAAAACATTTCCAAAATTATAAATGAATTATATTACTTCAGCAGAAATCTAAGATGCTTCATCATGTATCGTGGGTGTTTTAAGTTATATTTGTTTGCTTATCATCTTGATATAATCTTGAATTATATTCATCAGACGCTGTTCCGCTTCCAATGATAGACATCTTGTTCGTTCGCTAATTTTACCTCAGCTAAAATGCTTGATTTTCACGATTCTCTTCAAATTTCACCCTCGAAACTTCTCAACTATTTCTATTTTTTACGCAAGCCTTCTTCACTCAAAAAATTTGATTTCTGTCGTAGTATCTTCTGTCAACCAATCATATATTTTGATGGATACTTTTCTCATCCACTGAGTTTCGTGGTATTGGTGTATGATGCGATCTCGCACTTCAACTTTAATCAATTGGTTGCGAGTTACTCTCATTCATTCATTTGAATATTTCACTTCAGCTCTTCGTTTTCCAAGAAATTTTGATATATGTTAATAGTCATAAATGCCAAATTGTTTTCTAGTCACATGAGTTTGCGATTTCGAATCTATGACGGTATGTTGATATTCATGCTGATAGTTGAGAGGTGAACTTGACAATGTTCACCCCCAGATTGACTACGTTTTCCAATGCCCAGCCACTATCCTTCTCAGCAAATGCATCCAGCTCCTGCATAATGGGCTCAATGATCTTGGAATTGAACCATTCTTCCAGATTGGTATCTTTGTAAATGGGGAAGTTGGATGTCGTGAAATATTTGAATTCCGTTATATTTTGACTTCCTTTTACGATCTCGAATTCTCCACCGAAAACTGCATTCACCTTGACAGCATGATTTGTTTTTAACGCATTCTGGATCCTCTTCCTGAATAATGTCCTGCAGTCCACCAGGAAAGAGCCGGGGTCCTTGTGCTTTAAATTGGAGATTACACCAGTCCTAATTCGATTATTGAATGCCGAACCAGTATCATCCCAGCGGACGCGTTCTCTCGCTCCTTCAGGTCGAGGAGAAATCCTGCCCCTTGCTTCTGCATAGCTTTCAATTCATTGCTAATGGTCCTTATGTTCCTCATACATGCCTCCAGATGTTGTTTTTCACCCATCGATTTTGCACCTCTTATGGCATTGTACAACTTTTTAATACCCTTGGTACACTCTTTGAGACCTTCTTGTGCAATTACTTCATCGTATTTTGTGGTCAATACTGCCAGCAGTTTAACGATATGTTGTACCAAATCAGTAAACATTGACATACTGGAATTATAAAAAGTCCGGTGTTAGGAAAAGGCCTCCAGTTTTCCTAAAATGTGTGCTTCAGGTAGCATAAGAATGCATATAAAAGTGCTGCATTTGTCATATATCGTGGTATTTGTAACATTTTTTATTCATTGATTCTCATAAGAATGCATGTAAAATGATGTATATCGTTTGCCGCATTTATGAAATTAAAAATCAATGAAAAAGTTGTATGAGGCTTGCCAAATTCACATAGAAAAGTTGTACCAACTTGAAAAGATAAAGTCATATTCCAAATATATAAAACATCTGACGATCATCTTCCATGTTTTTTCTTCACTAATTAGTTTTGAGGCACGTTGTAAATGTTTTTGTCTTCAAACACCCCATATGTGTTTGACGCATCTTGGGGTGATATTTCTTCATATATTTTTTTTGTTCGATGCTGTATTTTCATACACCCTATATATATATATATATATATATTGTTTACCTGTTCGCATTTAAACACCCGTATATGTCTTTACAACAATGATGTATTTTGATTCACCTCATATACTCAATTTGTTGAATGACATTTGACGAATATCTTCTACGGTTTTTAATTCATTTATTATTTTTATATGCACCCCACAACTGTTCGTTTCTTCAACAATTAGTTTCTAAATCTTCCCGGTATAACCTGTATATTTATACTACTAAGATTCATGTTAGTGACATTCAACATTTTATTTTAGTCCTCATCACAGTTGAAACAAAACGTTTTGAATACTATTATCCATCATCGGTATACCATTTCAAATATCATTTGTATTTAATGTGAAAAATCCCTCATTTTGTCCTGTTTCAATATGCCCGACATTTCACATGGGAACGTAAACAATAACTGAAAATACGTGACTGAAAATACGTAACTAAAAATACGTGACTGATTTTTATGTTTAATGACATATTTTCAAATCCTTTATATTTATTTTTTTGTAACGTTTCAGTTTAGGAACATTCGGTACATGATTTTTCTATAACGTTGTATTTCTTTGTATGAGTTTTTTATGTTATGATTCATTTTATTGGGCATTCAATATATTGATGAATTGTGTACGATAAATCGTTAAAAAATTTGGTGGCAAATGATTCGATTTCACGCAAAATAACTCCATCTATTTTTAATGTAAAATATATAAAATTGTTTTCTATGAATGAAATATTCTTTCAAATGTATCACATAACATCATATCCGATTGATAATGAGAACCGCGAGGAACGTGAAATGTGAAACTCAATCGTTTTGCTCTACAATGTATATCATGAAAATATTCGAACTATTTTGTTTCATCTCAATCACGTATACTTCGATTATACATGCTATGTGAGTACCTTTGTTTGTTTCCTATAATGGTAGCTCTTGCTGTATCATACAAAAATGAATATTTTTCAAAATGTTTGTTCACAAAACAATTCTTATACAACATTTCATCATGTTGTGCGAGGTGTACCACACAGCCCATTTTATGGGGCCCCCACATTCTCCTCGCTTTGTGTATACAAATGAGAGAAGAACATCTCAAGAAACGGTTTTATCTCTCATTGCAGCTATCAAAGTTCACCTATAGTGCGTTCTTTTTTAATGCTGTTCAGAAAGGCAAACCTATCAACGGTTCACCTATATATTTTGCATATTTTCACCTAGAACAGCCAAATGATGTCTACTGAATTACAAATATGACTCGTTTAATGGCATTTTCACCATTTGAGTCTGTCATATAAATCTAAGCATGCCAACTTAGGAATGCTATTCTATTCTATATTACATAATTATACGTGAAAACTACGTCAATTCTGACAATTGGGTGAGTGTATGGTATTGTACTTTGAATACTTGAAGACTCTATCACGGAATCGTACGTTGAACGCTAAGATCTCTCACCACTTGTGCTTCAAACCGCTGAATTTGAGATTGCAACCTCTCTTAGGATAGTTGACTGAATGCATTCAAATGAGAAGACTACTTCACTTATGACTGTATGCATTGTGTCGCACGTTAAAATGAACGGTTCGCGTCTCCAATAATAGTTGAATGAATGCATCGCACGTTGAAATGTTAGGGCTACGCGTCTTCCGACAGTTGACTGAATGCATGATATCGCATGTTAGAATATTAAAACTACGTTACTTAAGACAATAAACACAGCGTCTGGCATCGTACGTTGAACGCTAAGGTCCCTCGTTACTTGTGCTGAATCTACAACCTCAGACATTGGTATCGCACGTTAATATTTGAGCACTACGTCACTCATACCAGTTGACTGAGTGCATTGCATTGTACTTCAAAATGCTAAGACTCCGTCACTTTCCACAGTTGAATGACTGCACGTCTCACACGTTGAAATATCTCTTCTGACAATTGTCTGATTGCATGGTATTAACCTTATGAACGATTGCATGGTATCGCACGTTGAATTGTGAGGACTACGCCCCTTCCGACACTTGACTGATTGATTGCATGATATAACACGTTGAAATTTGAAAGCTACGTTATATACGCAACTACGCCGTACTGTGTTAACGCTAACGTTATTTTTGATAACACGTTAGGGTTTTCCCTGTACAAATAACTGTGATGTATGCTATAAACGCCACAGTATTTTTTTTTCTTCAACAAACATTACACAAATAGATATCAGATGTAATTCGATCTCTTTGTAAGTAGTTGTGTCGAATCCTCATACCTGATGCGTTTTTTCTTTGATCAATTTTCCTCCTGATATTCGATAAATGACAGAGACATTCATTTTCCTAACAGCGTTTACATTTTTAAAACGTCCATGTAAATGTCTACGTAAGGTTAGTTCATGCTAGTCAGATCACACAACATTTATTGGCTGGGCGCTATGCCTACGTAAGGTTGATTCGTTCTATTTAAATCACACAAAATTTATTTTTTGGTCCATTTTCCCACCTAACATTTGACAAATGATATCCGCTGTTTTTCTAACAGCGTTGAGGTTTTTTAATACGCTATACCTACGTGAGGTTAGTTCGTTCTGATTAGATCAAACAAAATTAATTTGGTTTTTTGAAACGCTATCTCTACGTAAGGTTAGTCTGTTCTAGCTAGATCGGACGAAATTTATTGGGCGATATGCAGATGTAGGGTTAGTTTGTACTGGTTAAATGAATGATATGTTGGTTCACCTGGTATAACAATCGCTATGTTTTTTGTAAGATGACGAACTATGCTGTGCGCCGACCAATCAGACGCCGTCATGTATTTTTTCTTCAATTAACAGCTATCTTTTTTCAAATGACGTATGACAAGTGACTGACGCGACTCTGACAGTTGGCGGGGTGTCGCATATTAAAATTGAATACAAACGACTATCATACAAACGTCCTCTTCGAAGATAATTTCATATATGTCAGCTATAATTGTATATATTTTTTCTTGAATAATGAATTTATGGGACGTCCCTATACTAAGAACTATGATGTGCGTTGACCAAACGTCACCATCTTTTTTTTCCTAACAGCGTTGAGATTTTTTCAAGACACACTGTATATATTTTTTCTTGAATAATGAATTTATGGTACGTTCCTATACTACGAACTATGATGTGCGTTGACCAATCAAACGCCGCCATATTTTTTTCTTCAACTAACAGCTATCTTTTTTCAAATGACGTATGACAAGTGACTGACGCGACTCTGACAGTTGGCGGGGTGTCGCATATTAAAATTGAATACAAACGACTATCATACAAACATCCTCTTCGAAGATCATTTCATATATGTCAGCTATAATTCAATCTCTGTATGAGTGAGTAGTTGTTTTGAATTCTCATAACCCTAATGAAGCGTTTTTGTGAAACGACCCAACTATGATGTGCTTTGACCAATCAAACGCCGCCATCTCTTTTTCCTAACAGCGTGGATATTTTTTCGAGGCACCCTGCATATTTTCTTTTTCGAATGAAAAAATTTGTGAGACGTCTCTGTACAACGAACTATGATGTGCGTTGACCAATCAAACGCCGCCATCTCTTTTTCCTAACAGCGTGGAGATTTTTTCGAGGCACCCTGCATATTTTCTTTTTCGAATGAAAAAATTTGTGAGACGTCTCTGTACAACGAATTATGATGTGCGTTGACCAATCAAACGTTGCCATATTTTTTTTTCCTAACAGCGTTGAGATTTTTTCAAGACACACTGTATATATTTTTTCTTGAATAATGAATTTATGGGACTTCCCTATACTACGAACTATGATGTGCGTTGACCAATCAAACGCCGCCATATTTTTTTCTTACAAGGATGACATTTTCTACGACACCCTGTTTACTGTTTTTCCTGAATAAGAAATTTTATGAGTCGCCATATTCTTTTTCCATAAATGATATCGGTGGTTTTTTTCTTAATCAATGAGTATTTTGAAACACCCTGTTGTTTTTCACCTAAATTATGCATTATGAAACACCCTGTCTATGTTTTTTCTCTCACTAAACGGTTTATATTCAAACATCATTATTATTATACCACTTCAACAATTTGAATTTCTTCATTCACAATCATTATTCTTTTTATTTATTATTCGAGCACTGAACTTGCGGTAGATAGAACCCGGCGTGCGGTAGATAACGCCGCTCGACTTCGCTGATCGGCGGCTCGCGCTGTATAAACAACATTTCAACCTACATTCACTAAGAGGTCTCATAGCCTTGTCTGTAGAGGTGCGCTTCGTAATCCGAAGATTGCTGGTTCGCTACACTTCGATCCCTCAGTCTAACAACCTTTTTTTTTCATTTCATTGCATATATATTGAATATCTATTTCACTACTCGGCGTTGGGTACTGGGAAACTCTTATCTTTGATACGGATCAGCTCGACTACGTCACAACTGAACGGCAGACCAGCGACGGTTGACTCCGTAACCGATCTCGTCCGACTATTCCCGAATTCTTGATCGACTGGCAAACTCTTATCTTTGATACGGATCAGCTCGACTACGTCACAGCTGAACGGCAGAGCAGCGAGTGCGTGACCTTGAATGAGACAAAAAACGCCAGACGGGAGCTTAGAATTTTAAATGGGATTTTACATGTTAATTTGGTCGATTTGATTCTTGAATGCCTATAGCTCCTTTACTCACATTTCTCGAATATAACAGGGCGCACATATTCTATTTATTTATTTTTTAAATAGATTAGGTAATCTTTTTATTCAAATAAAAAACAGATTTGGAAATTCATTCCCGTCTGCACCTCTGCTAGTAGATTTATGAGCTTACTTGAGATCAGCAGATAGTCTTGATTTTTTTTTGTTTTTTTTTTGTCAACCGGCTACACCCTTTTGTTATGTGCAGTTACTAATTGTATCGGAATAAAAACAAAAGGACAATATTTCCCGGATATTTCAAGAAAGCCTTCAGTAAGGGCCGATACCTGTTCTTCGAAATCTATTTTTAGAATGTAAAAATAACAACTTGGTAGATAACGTTGCCTTGCGACCACAAGTTCCGAAGTCAGATGTATTTCTACAACACTTGCTTCCTGTAAGTAAAGAAGAAAACATTAAAATCTTTTGAGTAAATGCAGTTTGTCTTGTCAGTCAAAACTTTAAACAAGATTGTGATAATTACTTCACATAATAACCATGGTCCTTCGAGCACAAATAGTGAACTAGTTAGATATTCAATCAATTTGATTACGTAAAACGGACAGTGTTTGGTGAAAACGAGTGAAAATCCAGAAGAAAGTTTGTTTCCAAGCTATTTTCTCCCGCCATAGATGCCAGGCAGCTGAGCAAACAGGTGTGTTCGTTCCTATGCCTATATACTCTATTCTACCATTTATTAATCCTTATTGTCATTCTTCTTTGAGTATTGGTGATTTCATTGTCTACTAACAATTCTTTTGCGTAATATCTCAATAATAAGTATCTACTTACCGCGAATTTATATAATTTAGCAATTTCATATCAAACGGGTTGATAATTAGCTAAAAACAATATTCTTGGAACTTTGCATAATATTAGCAAATGTTTTCTTTTCACTTCGAATGAAATCTTTAACATAATATTAGTTATTGGTTTCATACACACATTACTAATCTGTCAGATAAAATATTTGATAGGTGATACACGCGCTTAATAATAATAATAAATAACACTCTACCATAATGACTTCTTCACCTAATAAAAAACGTGGTTTGATTAAATCACAGTTAACACGATTTGAAACTTATTACAAAAAAGTATCTGACGAACAAAGTACCGACATTGTTCAATTGGAACAAAAGTTGAATAAAGCGGAACCTTTATTAGATGAATATAATAATATAAATTACGAATTGGAACTTCAGCTAAAGGATGACGATCAGGAAGGACTTGATGCGTTACGACGGGAATCAGTGTCATTTGAAGATTCTTATTATAATATTTTGAGTGATGCAAGAAAATATATAATGTCAAAAACAGCACCCGTCGAAACCGTATCATCTCCTGGATCCTCTCATCAGTCAATCACTTCACAAGCAAATATAAAACTTCCGACTTTAAATTTGCCGACATTTGACGGATCATATAATGAATGGCTGTTTTTCAAAGATACCTTCAGATCTGTTATTCATGAAAATACCGTATTATCGAAAGTGCAAAAATTTCACTATCTGAGATTATCATTAAAAGGGGATGCAGCAAACATAATAAAATCTCTTGAACTTTCTGATGACAATTATGATTCAGCTTGGACTTGTGTAACGGAAAGATGAGAAAATAAACAGCTATTAGTTTCAAATCATATAAAAGCACTTTTTAACTTACCTCCAGTAACAAAAGAATCGTGCTCTTCCTTACGTCAATTAGTAGATGGTACCAATCGACATTTTCGGGCATTAACGAGTTTAGAGTTGCCAACAGAGCACTGGGACACTCTGATTATTTATTTAGTTGCCACAAAACTTGATCCGACAACTAGGAGGGAATGGGAATCAAAAAATACAAAAAAGTCGGAGTTACCAACCCTAAAGTCATTGCTTGATTTTTTGAGCGAGAGATGTTGCCTTCTGGAAACATTGACTAACGGAAAAATACATTTAGTATCCAACCATACGAAATCTGTAAAGGCATTTGTTGGAACCAATCAAATAAAATGTGTCATTTGTGACGATAATCACACATTTTTTAACTGCAAGAAATTTCTGAATCTAGATCCCAATGGTAGATTCGAGGAAGTAAAACGCTTACGGCTCTTTGTGAACTGCTTAAGAAAAAATCACACAACCAAACAATGCATGTCTAGCAAATGTTGTAAGTGCGGTAATTTACATAACACCCTGTTACATTTTACAAATAAAAATTATGCAGTTTCAAATTCAACGGAAAATTTTCTACAGGCTAATCCTGCTACTCAATGCTCTTCTGCGAGTGAAATCAACACCTTACCTCAAACGTCATTGTGTTCTACTCAGAATATAAAACACACTCTCCTTTCAACAGCTGTTGTTGACGTTATCGACAACAACGGCCGGACACATACTTGCAGAGCATTACTTGATAGCGGCTCTGAGAGTAACTACATAACAAAACAGTTATGTGAAAAACTTAATTTAAAAACAAACAAATGTAAAATTCTTGTTACCGGTATAAATCAAATTTCGTCATCCCTGGATACAAAAACATATGTGAGCATTCAGTCCAGGTTGAACGCATTCAAAGCTAATTTATCTTGTTTTGTAATTGACAAAATTACAGGAAACATTCCTTCAACTTCTTTCAACTCAAAATTGGTTGATATACCAGCAAATCTGATATTGGCTGACCCGAATTCCAGCGTTAGTGATTCAATAGACATGCTCATTGGCAATGATTTATTCTATGATTTGTTATGTACAGGGCAAAACAAAAAACTTTGTTTGGATGGATAATTTCCGGTCCTTTATTTTTCAAAAATTCATCATCATACGAAACTCATTGTAATTTGATCAGAACTGAAAAAAATGACCTTAGCGAACAAATTGAACGGTTTTGGAAAATTGAGGAGTTGCCGCCCAAACAACTATTATCAGCGGAAGAACATTTCTGTGAAGAACATTTTAAAATAAATACGATTAGGGATTCAACAGGGCGATTCGTGGTTAGTCTCCCCTTCAAAGAACCTACCTCCAAGTTAGGTGGCTCTTTGAAAACAGCTGAAAAACGTTTTTATTACTTGGAACAAAAATTAGGAAAAAATGAGAATTTAAAAACTCAGTACTTTGATTTCATGAAGCAGTATATCGCACTCGGTCATATGTCTCGGTTGAATTCAATTTCTAATGATGGTTTTTAACTTCCACATCACTGTGTTCTCAAAGACAGTAGCACAACTAAATTGCGAGTTGTATCCGATGACTCCGCAAAAACAAGCTCCGGGATTTCGCTCAACAATGTTTTGTCAGTTGGTCCGAATATACAAGATGACTTAATTGCCATTGTTCTGCGTTTCCGTATACATAATATTATACTTGTCGGTGACATTGAAACAATGTACAGGCAAGTCCTAATTAAAAGAAAGGAAAGAAAATTCCAAAAAATCTTATGGCGGGCGGATCGTTCTGAACCGCTAACCACTCATGAACTCAATACGGTTACCTACGGTACAGCACCTGCAAGTTTTTTATGTATTCGTGCATTACACGAAATTGTACAACATATCAAAGATGAGCTACCTGATATAAGCTCTATCATAATTCATGACTTCTATGTGGATGATTTTCTCACAGGTGGCAGCAATTTGGATCAGGTGTTGCACATGAAGGAGCAAATTTCAGAAGCGCTTACAAAGCATGGATTCTCACTCAGAAAGTGGGTGTCAAATGATTCGCGGGTTTTATGTCAATCCGATAATCAAAATCCTATGAACATTGGAGACAATGATCATATTAAGACTTTAGGACTGTTTTGGGACCCAGTTTCGGACATTTTATCATATTTTACCAAAAATGAAATCGACGCGTCGGAAGTTATTACTAAACGGACAATACTGAGTTACACAGCTCAATTATTTGACCCACTAGGGTTATTATCTCCCATTACTATAGTGGCAAAAATTATCATACAAAGGCTCTGAGGTTTGCAAATATCTTGGGATGAATCCGTTCCTTTGAACATACACACTGCTTGGTATTCCTTCAGAACTGAATCGAGAAAACTCAATGACCTTCAAATACCCAGGCATGCAATCTCCCAACAACCAAACCATGCCGAACTTCATGGGTTTGCGGACGCAAGTCGAACAGCTTACGGTGCATGTGTTTACCTAAAATCATCTGATAAAATCAATGGTTTGCAGTGTCAGTTGTTGTGTGCAAAAACGCGAGTCGCGCCTCTAAAGTCGGTTACCATCCCACGACTTGAATTATGTGCAGCTTTACTCTTAGCTGAGTTGATGGAAAGGGTGCGAGTAGCATTGAGCCCCCTTGAAATGAAATTACAAAACATAACGTATTGGAGCGATTCAACTATAGCATTATCGTGGATAAAGGGTTCTCCACATACATGGAAGGTTCTTGTTTCCAATCGGGTGGCTTGAATACAAGAGCTAACAAACCCCTACAAATGGAATTATGTTAACACAAATGATGATCGTGCTGACCTTCTATTTAAGGGCATTTCTGTAAACCACCTCATGAATTCCAAACTATGGTGGTCTGGCCCTGAATGGCTTTCTCTCTCGAGTGATCAATGGCCCAATAAGATACATTTCTCAATACCTTCACACGAAATACCTGAAGTTCGAGCTATCACTTTAACATCAACTGAAGTTGACTTGACTAATTTCAAAGATTTTCCCGAATTGAACAAATATTCTACGATGAATAAACTTAAGCGTGTTTTTGCCTATGTGCTTAGATTTATTGCTAACATAAAAACAAAAAATTTCAGGCAAACAGGAATGTTATCCCCAGATGACCTAAATCATTCATTGATGAAATTGGTTCACTTGGTACAAGTGCAAACTTTCACAGTAGAAATGAAACAATTAAAAATAACTGGTCACGTAAACAGCAAAAGCCCATTATTAAATCTTAATCCATTTTTAATTTTAACAAGAAATTTCCTGCAGTTCTGCCTAAAGAGTTATTGATTTGAATTATATTCCACATTTCTCGAATATAACAGGGCGCACATGTTCCATTTATTTATTTTTCTAATAGATTAGGTAATCTTTTTATTCAAATAAAAAACAGATTTGAAAATTCATTCCTGTCTGCACCTCTGCTAGTAGATTTATGAGCTTACTTGAGATCAGCAGATAGTCTTGATTTTTTTTTGTTTTTTTTTGTCAACCGGCTACACCCTTTTGTTATGTGCAGTTACTAATTGTATCGGACTAAAAACAAAAGGACAATATTTCCCGGATATTTCAAGAAAGCCTTCAGTAAGGGCCGATACCTGTTCTTCGAAATCTATTTTTAGAATGTAAAAATAACAACTTGGTAGATAACGTTGCCTTGCGACCACAAGTTCCGAAGTCAGATGTATTTCTACAACACTTGCTTCCTGTAAGTAAAGAAGAAAACATTAAAATCTTTTGAGTAAATGCAGTTTGTCTTGTCAGTCAAAACTTTAAACAAGATTGTGATAATTACTTCACATATTGAAAAGGGGAACATTCTCCATGAAAATTGAAAAATGTGATTTATTTGTAATATCTAACAGAAAACAACTACTTCCCCGGCACAAGCCACGCTGGACATTGAACTACATCTGATAGATATTGTGAAAAGACTAACTGAAAAGGAAAGAAAAAATCTGAAAGTGAAAATTCGCATTTTCATTCAGATAACTGTTTTTTTTTATTCTCTCTAGTTTTCATTGATAAAATTAGATAAGGAGAATGTTATTAAAAAATTTCACTCACAGAAATCGTTCATTTCATTGAAGCAAGGTTCGCTTCTCTCGCATTTAATCCCCAATACATTTTGGTCGACAAAAATATATTTCGCTTTGCCAAGCTCTTCAGGAGAATTGATATAGGATTGGAATAAAACAGTCTCTTCAGAAGCATACACATCAGTGATGGATATGAGGGAAATGTTTCTTCTGCGGTGACACTTTGAAAATTATTTTTTGACATAGACCTGCCATGAGCATTTTGATTTTAGTTCGAAAATATGAATAGGACATTCATAAAATCTGTTGTGGCAATTTTTTAAAATGAGTTTTCATATTTTTCTTGTTAATTTATGATAGAGGCTGTTCTGAGTTTAACCACATTGAAACATTATATATTTTCATCATATTCATGTAGAGTAGTGAATGGGTAAGATGTCCTACTAGATCGCTAGATCTTACCAAACTGGACTTTTTTCTCTGGCCCTATTTCAAAAAAATTGTGTTTGCGTTAGAACCATAGAAAATATCGTAAACCCTGAAAACAGAATAGGCATTGATCGTCAAATGTTGTAGAGTCAGTTTTCGAAGAGAATAAGCATTCAGTCTGTTATGAATAGGGGACAATTTTTTCAAAACAATGGACATCACTTCGAACATCTGATGGACTAATATCTATTCTTGAATGCTTTTCATTAATTCACTACAATTTGTAATTTCTTGCTAGTGGTCCATTCTTGCAGAAAACAGATGAAAAGGTATTTTCATAACACCAGTGTACAGTAACGGCTCGCATAAACATTATTCAGTTCAATATCAATATAATTAATATCTTTTTGGCGTGATATATATGATTGAACTCAGAAAGACAACCTGTATCATAAAAAAATATGACATAGAAGTCTTTGATAGTTACCAATATGCGGATAACTGGAATCAGTCATTGAATTGCTTTCAATAAACCATTGAAAAACTGCGATAGGATTTATCATTTTTTCCTCAATTAAAAATGTTACTAGGCCGCGAATACTTGGTAAAATCACCCGGTATATATTTATATACAAGGAGAGATGTATTTGGCTGAATCATTCAGTATATTATTTTCGATAATGTGTACTTATCGTTGATAACATGCAAGGTGAAGGTGAAGTTTGTTCTGCGTTATACAGGGTCGTTCAAAATTCATGATCTTACTGCTAGATACGAAAAGGGTTGAAAGTGCGTTTTTTTAAATGGAACATCCCTGTGTATTATGAAATATCCTGAAAGATGACTGAATTCTCTTCGAATTGATATATCATATTCCTATACCTAAATAGCCAGAATTCCGAGATAATAGCAATTTTCACTTGTAATCTCCCAAGTGCTTGAATTATTGCCGGAAATTTTTGAAAATTCATGTACGAGATAAATTTACGGCAATTAGTTCAAGCACGAGGGGGATTCGGTAAGAAAATTTCACACCGAGAAATGAAAATCATCCAACAATTCATAAGAAATAACTAACGATGATTTCACCTGAACTATTTTTAACCACTTATTGCTATGTGAAATACTTAACAAAATGTTCATCAATAAATGTGTTTGAATTTGGAACAAAAAAAAATTAAAAAGTTATATTCTTATCATGGATTGAACCATCGACCTAGCGAATAAATAAATGAATAAATAAAAGTTTATTTCCTATAAAATTACAACTCTAAAAAACTTAAGAGATCTCAGTATAATTCAACTTCTCTCTTCGAGCTCATCCCGGGGGATAAGAGGGAAGATGGGAAGGACGGCATATGTGCACTACGACCCCCTGTCGTTGCCGACTCGGGGGCCGCGCACGTTGCTCAGGAATAGCCTTGAGTCATCACAGGGAGGGCGCTAGCCAGACCCACGCAGATGTTATGCGGGTCATCGATCATACGAGATCTCAGAGAGGTATCTGAAGTATCCACGCCTCCTGCATTGCTTATGCGTGAGTTATGTCTCCGTTCAATGTAGACACTGCGAGATTGCAAATTGTTTATTCTTCATGGAAAATGTGAGGGAATTATAGCAAGAACGTGCAGAAAATTCAATGAAACGTACCCTGATATACAACCAATGAACAAAAGGAAGTTTGTACGATTACAACTTAATTTCATGAGTCGCTAGGTCGATGGTTCAATCCACGATAAGAACATAACTTTTTTATTTTTTTTGTTCCAAAGGACCCCGCACTAATCTTATGGAAAACCGGTTTCGGTGAAAATCGCTGAAATTTCAATATGATGTAACCCATGCCATCCTGAACAAAAGTTACCATTGCGCCAACTCTCTGAATGCCCGCGTTTGGATTCTACAGGGGGTCAAAGTTCGATATTTTGACGATTTTTCAAAAAATCCGGAATTTCATTTTCATTGTATCGATCTGAATTTTTATAATGAAATAGTCCACAATATGTGCATCAAAAAGTTCAAATGACAAAAGTTTCTAGAATCAAAACTGGCGGGTATACAGAGGGTTGAACTTTGTTTTTGGTAATTTTTATCGAACTTTTTTTGAGAAAATATTCGTTTTCCTGCAGATCCATGTGCAATTGATGTTACTTACAGTACATAAGAGGGCGATCATATTTTGCATTTGAACTAACCTGGATGGTTACTTTAAATATTTGAAAGATACGGGGCGATCAAAAATATATTTTCAATTTCGGAAAAATGTATCCCTTTGTATAGTCAGCTTTCACCAATATATTTAGCTGATGTTTTGAAAGTATGTAGCTAACATACATACAAATGTGTCACCGTCTGTGCTCATTAATCTGAATCCAAATAAAGTTGCGGCGATGGTCCAAAAAATGGAGAAGGGATGTTTCGGAGTAATTTTGAAATGATTTCTAAAATCGTCCGTGAATTTTTTTTATTTTCTGATATAATGTAGATGAGTCATTCTTGATCAAAAAGTTCCACAGTGCCTACCATGCGAATGCCACGGTTTGAGTTATACAGGGGTTTGAAGTATAGTATTTCCTTGATTTCTCGAATAATCAATAATTTCTTTGTAACGGAAAATAATATTGTTTACTAGACAAACTTCGAAACATTTCAATGCCCAAATTATCTGAAATGAGAATTCATGAATATACAAAGGTTGGTCCAAAAAAAAATTTTTTTTTCAAAAATATAAGTATCCGTTTACTATTCATATTTTTTATATATTCAGAAACTCTATTAGGACCAGGACCACCTTGTCTCCACCCGATGTTTTAGGAAAATCCAGTATGAAAACAATATATTCTCGAGAAAGATCGTGTGCGGAAAAACAAGTAGAGTGAAATGAGATGATTTGGTTTATATTCAGGTCTTCGCAACTGCCATTGTCTTCAAAAAATTGTGACCGCAACTGACAGATATATGAAATATGAATTAAAGTAAGTACATAACATGAATTCAGCACGATTCCAAGCATATGGGCTGATTCAGAGAAAACAGAAATGATGATAGTACCACAACAGCTACTGAACTGAGTCGAATCAATTCAGCAAGTACATTTTTTCCATGAAGACAGCCTTTCGGACGATTCATATTTCGTTTTCCGAAACGAGTTATACCGGTTTCGGGGTTTTGCCCCTCATCAGTGTAGGGTAGGTCGTATGTAGATATCACTGAATAGAGCATGCGACATTCTTAAATAATTGGAAAAATCTTCCATTACAATGATTGAATCTGCAGTTAATTCAATTGCAATGAAGAATGAGGATGCAAGTGATTTCTATCGCAATAAAGAATTAGACTTCAGACGAAATGTCATGCATCCAAATTGACCACCTACATACCGGTCTTGGGTTTTTTGAGGTGTTATTCAAATAAATTGTGAGGAGTTTATTCACCGGCATGACTGTCATCGTTTCACTACCCAACTATTTCAAGCGCACCATCAGGAACCATTTGTTGTGGTCTATTTGCCGCGTCCATTACTGAGTTTAGTAGGGAACTTGAGGGGTATCGACTGTTGGGGTCATGTCGAGCATGACCAAGATACCATAGAACACTGGCAACATGCGCACATGTTCCTAAAGTTCTGGCGCCGGTTTTACAAGTACAAAAATATCCTAATATGGGCTCGTTTGGTTCATCAGGTTCTTCTCCATCATTATATTTGATCCACAGTTGATATTTTGTGGCATTTCTGAACCTCGAAAAAACCCTGACTCTCATGAATCCAGGTTCCTCTTCGAAAATATCGACCTGAAACTCTTCATTTTCTTCCCTTTGCAATTTATCCTGTATATACGAAAGTGAAAGTTTAACTTGGTATATACCTACGGTCAAATCTCTTAGATATTCTATCGTAAGGCGAGGAAAGTTTGGAATCAGGTTTCCATTCATACGGACCCATTGACCATTTCTCAGATGAAGATTGTCCACTTCCACTCGAGCCTGGACGACATTTACCTCCTGTGATTTTCGTAACAATTCTTGTGCCAGCTGAGCATTGGCACCTCTCATTGAGACTGGGGGGTGGAAGCTGTTGATGAGTGCACCAGCGATTTGATATAGATCGCTAAGATTGTGTACGTGTGGCATTTCGATCGTTTTATCAAAAAACTTAAACATGCTTTTCAAATGTCCATTTCTTGCTTCAACTATCCATCTAGTTTTCGTCACTAATCGAGATTTATTTGCTTTCTCGGTGGAAAGCTGTTGTTGCCCTCGTGGAACAATCGCGGGCATTTCATATGGTATGCCAAGATTATTCAGTAAGGGTATGGCATCTCGATAACCCCGATCCACAACAAAAATGTCACCTTCATTAAACCATCCCCTCATGTCTTCTATGTTTCTTTCAAACTGATTCTCCAAAATTCTTGCGTCATTGTTGCGAGCGTCTGAGAAATAAGGTCCTTGAATACTCAGTATATATCCATCCGGGGCCACAATCAAAACTGGTTTCACCAGATGATGTCCCTTGTACCGGCAGAAAGATTGGCGCAATATCCTGAAATTACAACTTTTATTTATGGCGGCGTATGATCCGTCGATGTAAACGATGGCCTTCGGGTTGTCTGGGGTCGGGTTATATAAAATATTGGAAAACTCACTCACATGCCTTCTAATATACATATTCCTATCGATGGCTGCAAAGCCGATATTCGATGGAACGAATCTTTGCATCAAAGACTGTCTTACTTTAGAAATTGCTAAGCTGGTGGCTTGCCTAGAGGGATAATGGAATATTACTTTCAAGAAATCATCCGACAGACCCTGACGCAATTTACAGAGGAATGTCATAAGGTCTTTTTTCGTTATATATCTATAACCATGTTCCTGCGGAACCATATCACAGAACATAAAAAGACTACGAAATTGTTCTTTGGTTATAGGAGATATTGCCTGAAACTCATCCTCACTGAAATTGTTCTCATCTTCATAGCTGGAGTGTTCAATAGCCACAAAACGAAGCCCTTGAAGGAAAATGGATAGTTGCTGTCCCTTTATCACATAAGGTCTATTTACAAACTGGATTCCTGGTAATAGAAATGGCAAAATGAAACCGTTATCATCGAGATGATGTCTGCACGCCTTCACGTTATCCGGGATGAATATATTTCGATGAACAAAAACATTGGCCCTGCATTTATTGGATAGAGTTTGCTGATCAGCGGCGGCATTGCAGATGAAGCATGTATGGCTCGATGTTTGTGTCAAAACATTAAGTCTTATACAAGTTGGATCAATCGTCAAGTCCCTTATTTCATTCATAATAGATCTATTACAGTTTAAACATATTCTTGTTTCTTCTCCTATGATGAGAGGGGGACCACCTCGTGCATCCCGCCTAGAAATAGCTATTTGACACTTTTCCAAATGTTCTTCTCCATGAAGAAGATGTGACATTCGAGCTGGTCTTGATCGGGTATCGCATACAAAGCAATTTACTTGATTTTGATAGGCCATGATGACCTGGGAATATTCCAATATGAGATACAATTGAATATAATGATTATCTCACCTTATTTAACTTCGAAGAGCAGAAAATAAAAGAAAACAGGTAATTGATGACCAAAACATCAACCGATTCTCTAATTATTAGAAAATACTAACATTTCATCTACGTTCAACACATCAAAATATGTTCGCTATCAAAAACATCCATAACTCTGACAGCAATCGAATGACATTCCAAGGACTGCTCTATTTTGGATATGGAATAATACAGTTACTTGCACAGAAAAGTAGTAGGTACAAGTCTTGGAAACGAAAATGTTGTTATTTTAGTACAGTAAATTGTGTTAATCTGATCTTTTAAAATTGTCTTTGGCTTTTTAAAAACGTTAAAGAGGCACAAAAGAAATATGGCAGTTATCAATTTTAGCAAGTCATTTCGTAAAGAATAAACAACACTACTTGACGGAAGACCATTAATTAATAATGAAAAATGGATTATATAATCCAATCTTCCGCATACAACCTATACTATAGGTAATTCGTCGGCAAGTATACAACAGAAAACAGTACAGCAGTAGTTGTTGCACTTTACAAGTGAAAATTGCTATTATCTCGGAATTCTGGCTATTTAGGTATAGGAATATGATATATGAATTCGAAGGAAATATAGTCATCTTTCAGGATATTTCATAATATACGGGATGTTCCATTTAAAAAAACGCACTTTCAACCCTTTTCGTATCTAGCAGTAAGATCATGAATTTTGAACGACCCTGTATAACGCAGAACAAACTTCTCTATACAGAATCAATGTACATGATCTTGATGAACTAAACACAAAATTGCAACTTCCTAAGAATTCAAATACCGCAGAAATAAACATTCAATTCGAGCTATGTGTACCGTTAGAGATAGGTATAGGGGAGTATGAGGCAGAAATAATCAGAAAGGAATGACAAGTTCAAAAATGCTGTAATATATAGGGTGACCCATTTGAAATAACAAAGATGCTGCTACTTTCTAGTATAAGCGGCAACGCTGCATTGCTGAAAATATTTTAGATCGATAGACCAAGAGCAACTACTTGAGAAACCAAATTTTCAGAATGATCCTATGTCCCGATCGCCGTAAACGTCTAAGGTACAATCGACCGTGACCCACCCTGTATATATATATATACAGTATGACACACTCAAGATGAAGACACCCCTGTATTTTAGTCATTTTTGAAAGCAGAGATTTGATTTTCGGTACAGCCGTAGACCTTCATGGGCCGCACTTTTCGCAATACTCAGCCCGAGTGACAGCCTTAAACCCAGCCTACTGCGATCCCGCGAAAAGGACGAATTCTCGATATTTTGCGTTGCGTTGGAGATACCGAAAAAAGTAAATCGAAAAACCATACCGAATTTCAACGCAAAATTCGAATTTTGAATTTTTTTGTAATTTTCATATTAAAGTCCGATTTTCAATAAATGGTTCTGAATAAGAACATACGGAAACAATAAATTCGTCATAATGTAGGAATAAGAATGAAAAACCTAATATTCATTATGAAAAATTTCAAATTTTGTTTATTAGTTGTTACTAAAAAGCAACAGAGACGATAAAATCGGTCAAAATTAAATGACAATTAATGAAAAACTATTTATTGAACCGAATTCGAACAGGAAATGAAATAAACACTAATATTGGAAGTCAGTTCTAAATATTGTCTCTCTCAACTGGCCCGCCCTCAATTCTGATACATTTTTCAATTCTTTTTCTATTATTATTGGCCACTCTCCTAAGTTCTGGAATACTTATTTCATGGCAGGCTTGCCTTATTCTCTCACAAAGTTCTTGCCGATTTCGTGGCCTAGACTTGTAAACCTTAATCTTGACGGTTCCCCAGAAGTAAAAATCCATTGGTGTTATGTCAGGAGAGCGAGGAGGCCATTGTTCATATGGGCTATTTCTACCAATCCAACTTAATGGAAAATGTTCGTTTAACCACTCTCGAACCATCCAAGAATTATGAACGGAAGCTCCGTCTAGCTGAACGTACATCTCTTGTCGCACATTGAGGGGAAGATTTTCAATGATTTCCCATAATTCATTATCAAAAAAATTCTATAGTCGTTCAGCGTTAATAATAATAATAATAATAATAATAATAATAATAATAATAATAATAATAATACGTCTTTACTCATATAAACTATACTGTTACATGAAAAGGCGAAGTATCGCTCAATGAGCGCTATTACTACTTGACCTGTGGTGGGAGAAATACATATTTTATTCAACAACAAATATTGAAATAATACTAAATTATAATATTCTAAGTATACTGTGCATATTCATCAACCTTTGTGTAGCTCACGTTAAACTAAATTCCAATCATTCAGCAAGGAGTAAATTTTTCAATTTTTTCTTGAAATTGATCAAAGAGTAGTTATAAAATTCTGTTGGCAAATCATTGTAACAAATGCAGGCATTGTATGTGAAACTTCGTTTGAACATAGAGGTGGAGTGTTTAGGAATTACTAAGACACCTTTGTTACGGGTATTGAATTTGTTTAGATCTCCAAATCGTTTAAATTTATTAAATAGATAAACGGGATTTCTGGTAGACAATACTTTATGAGCTAGAGTCATAAGATGAAGTTTTCTAAGTTGGTTGAGTTTCAATCTTCCAGCGTTAGATATGGAGTTACTAATCCGATCAAACTTTCTAATTCCATAAGAGAATCTGAAACATGAGTTTTGTATTTTTTGTAGTCGATCGGCATCAAATTTCGTCAGCGCAGGGCCATATACGGAGTCACAATAGGAGATTCTGGAAATAATTAGAGATTCGCAAAGACTCAATTTCAATTTTGGATTCAGTGATGCTCTATGTGGATAAAGTTGTCTCAGAATATTATATGATGATTTGATCAGATGGTTCACATGTTTGGTATATCTAAGATCGGAGTCCATCCACAGTCCCAAGTTCTTTCCGTCCGATGATAAAGGAAGGCTTTCTCCATTCACTTTAATATTTAATTGAGACTGAGCATATATTCGTTTGTCTTTTGGGCCAAATAACATCATGGTTGATTTTTTAGCATTGAGGTTCAGATTGTGAGCATTGGAAATTTCAACAAGAGCTTTAAGATCCGCATTTATTATTTTTTCAGCGTTTCTTATATTTTCAACTGAAAATGAAAAGTATGCTTGTGTATCATCAGCATAGTGATGGGTGGTACAGGTTTCGAGATGCTTGTGAAAATCTGAGATATAAATAGAGAACAACAAAGGCCCTAGTACTGACCCCTGTGGCACACCGAAAGTGTTGTTTCGGTAAGGGGATGTTTCTGTATTGTATATTACACGTTGATATCGATTACTCAGATAGCTATTGATTAATTTAACTGCTTCATTATCAAAACCGTAATATGACAATTTGTTACATAAAATCCTTGGATCCATAGTATCAAACGCCTTACTATAATCTAACAAAATCAGACAGCTTATCTTACTTTCATCTGTGGCTTTTATGATATCATCTGTTATCATAGTCAGAGCAGTAGTTGTACTGTGATTCTCTCTGAAGCCAGACTGAGTCACCGGTATTAGGCTCTTACTCTCGATATATTCTGTTACTTGTATTTTCATAATTTTTTCTATCAATTTAGAGAGCATAGGAAGGATACTGATTTTTAATGTTACTGATTTTTAATGTTACTATCATTTGTAGTCAATATGACATCTAATAACGTTTGAGTTACCGCTGTAATTCTGGTTGGTTCCGAAATCAGTTGAAATAGGCTGTATGACTCGACAAAGTTAGTGAAATGTTCTAATGCCCTACTATCGCTGAGTAAATTTATATTGATGTCTCCAGCTATCAGAATATCATCACATTCTGGTAAAATCATTGACACTGAGTTTCCTTAAGAATTGAAGAACTGCATAATATTTGCTTTAGGAGGTCTATAAATGATGCCAATTGCAATGTTTTTACCGAGTATGTGCGTCGAAATACACAACTCTTCCAAGTTATTGTCTATTCGTTTTGTTATGAGCCTATAACGAATGCTTGACTTAGTGTAAATGCCTAACCCACCACCTCTACTATTTCTATCGAATCGCTCAAAATTGTAATTGTGAATAGATACCACATCAGAATTCATATCAACATTGAGCCACGTTTCAGTAACGGCAAAAAAATCAAAATTTTCATCAATAATATAATTACTCAATTCAGCAAAATCGGTAAGAATCACATTCAAATGTCCAAATTTCATCTTTATTAATGAATGTTAAAGTTTTCACAGCAAAACATATATTAATTAGGTATTAGTTATTTTTACACTTTTTTTTTTTTTTTAATGGTATTATTGAAGAAAAACGGTCCAATTATTCTGTCGCCTAAAATACCACACCATACATTAACTTTTTGAGAGTATTGGTCCTTACAGTTTATAACCCAGTGGGGATTTTCGGTAGAACAGTATCTGCAATTTTGAGCATATACTATTCCATTGGTAGTGAATATAGCCTAATCAGTGATCAAAATTTTTCTTAGGAAATCTCTATCATTTAAAAAATTTCCTTGGGCCCAATAGCAGTAATCTAATCGTTTATATTCGTCACATTCTTTCAATGTGTGCAAGAACTTTGGTTTAAAAGGTTTGATTTTATGACGAACGAGACATCTTCTGATTTTCTCTCTACTCAAATTTAATAGCTCAGACCTTTCACGCAAACTAATTTTGGGATTGGCACGAACTGAAGCTAAGATATTATCATCATCATGGTACCTTCGATTTTGATGTGGATTGTCAATAGCTGGACGATACTTTAATACACTTCCGGTTTGAGTAAAAAGTTTATTGACGGAGGCTGCCGTTCCATGTCGAATACGATTTCGTTGCGGATGTCTTCTGTTGAATTCATGAGCAACTTGTCTGCTACTTCGAGCACCATCACCAAATAACCTTATTATTTCAATTTTTTCTCGTAAATTTAGACGTTCAATGGGCATTTTTTTACTGTTTGTGACGCATTTACTTTCAGAATCATTAATTGAAAATCGGACTTTAATATGAAAATTACAAAAAAATTTAAAATTCGAATTTTGCGTTGAAATTCGGTATGGTTTTTCGATTAACTTTTTTCGGTATCTCCAACGCGACGCAAAATATCGAGAATTTGTCCTTTTCGCCGGATCGCAGTAGGCTGAGTTTAAGGCTGTTACTCGGGCTGAGTATTGCGAAAAGTGCGGCCCATGAAGGTCTACGTCTGTACCAAAAATCAAATCTCTGCTTTCAAAAATGACTAAAATACAGGGGTGTCTTCATCTTAAGTGTGTCACACTGTATATATTTTACCAATGTCGCTTAATATTTTGAGGCCAGCATTGCTTCGAGAATATTACACCAATATTATTTTTAAAATATTGGACCAATATTGCCAATTGTTCACATTTTTTTCTCGCCAATATTGTTATTTGAATATTTTGCCAATATTTTCACAATATTGTACCAATATTGTCCCAATATGAGTGTGCTACTTGGGTAAGAGCCGAAGAGAGGTTCGACCTTCACCGTGATGGTTAACGGATGAAACATACTTCTTATGAAGTTTCATGAATATACGAATACGCCCAAAATGGGTTGCCTATCAAAATGTGGTCTAGACTATATACAGTGAGTTTAAAAAATTTGCACCATATGGAAAACTTTTTTATTATCGATTTGTCGGAAAATTTTATTCATCATGAAAATAAGTGCATTGCAGAATACGTGCATAAGAGTTGTCTTCTTGAAAGACAGCAGAATAATAAAATATATATTATATATATATAAAAGTGGCTGCAACAAAATAACTTGTATTCATCCTCAGAACTGTCACGATTATCATCTCCGTTTGAATGAAAAGCATACTCAAACTTATTATCTCTTTCCACTCTTTGATAGAAATTAATGAGAGGGGCTGTAATGCTACATTAAGATTCATTGCCATAGGAAGATCCTATGCAGGTCTAAAAATTATCAACTAGAATTTCACCACAAGCGTTGTACGTTGTACAAGTATACGCTATACACATTCAACCTTCATTGGCACAAGTATGTAGTAATGAATTTCTTCGTCTCATGTCACACAGTTTTTATAATTAGCATGCAGATGGGTCTTTTCTAGAGCACTTTCTCGTACAATTTCCAGTCTCATTTTGGACAACACTTCCTTCAACACTTCAAGACAGACTCAAGTGTAGGATGCTCCTGTAGGTCTTCTTCCATCATTCGGACTTCACTTTGGCTCTTAAAAGACTGTTTTGCTGCCTTAAACTTCAAAGAGCGTGCCAGTGCATCTACGAGATGTGTTTGAAGAGCTAGTATCAATGTGTGTTTGGTTCCTCTGGCGCGAAGTCCATCCAAAAATGTCAGAACCACTAGGCGCTCCATTACCCCTACCGGTGTCAGAATATGCAAGGTGAACCAAGGGTGCAATGTCTGCTTCAAACTCCTGTAAGGTTTCGCTTGATTTATGGAAGTAGTTTTTGAGCTTTGAGTGGTATACATGTTCTAGATGGGGCTGGCCATACCGTTATTCCAGATGTTTTATTAGTAGCTCATAGTCTTCCTGTTCTTGGGCGGTGAGAGTTTGTAAAATATTCGTTGCTTCTCCACGCAACGCCAGTTTTAATGCTACAGCTCTTTCAAATAGCATTTCAATTTGCCCATGGAGTTCTCCCGTAAAACTGAGCCGGCTTCATGGAGAGCTTTCCTGTTTCAAAACTGACCCTGACATCTTCCAAATCCTTTTGAATGTCGCCTCGTTCAAACTCAATTCCAGCATTGAATTTTCTTTGACAGTTTATGTGATATGAAAAAAGACCATTTGGATTCTCAACTTATTGATTATTCCTTTAATTTTTTTTCCATCGGATTTCGTTATCGATAAAACCAATATCATTCGCATGATCGTGTTTAATTTCAATCAAATTTGAAATAGAACAACTTTCTGAAAACGGGCGATTGAATTGTTAAAATTGTGGCGGAGGATTTCTCGGTTGGACGAACCAGGTTCAAACTTTGGTTGAAACGCACACAGGTTCCAGAGTCAAATTTTCAGTTCATCAATCCATTTTTACATTGTATAGACATTACAAGTGTTAGGTAGATAATGATTCAGGATTGCAGAAAAATACGGGAATGATTTAATTGATTATCAGAAAAACAGAATAAAATTAAATAGATATATATCGAAAGGTGCATCACGTGAGCTAATCTTCAAACCGTTCTTCAGTGCAATTCCTATTATAAATCAATTTCGTTATTTTCCTCATCAACACAAGGTTTTCTGACTGCAACAACGAATGGTTTTCTCTCGTTAACTCAATTTGTTTGTTTTTTCACCTGCGATCAAGTATTGCACACACCATCCTTGCACTTGGTTACACTATACTGATGATGACCAACAGTCTGAAAAACGTTTTTTCGATTGAATTTCCATCCAAGGGCTGAGTGTAATAAATATTTTCTAATTATCCTAATTAATATGTTACTTTGAATATTTTTTTTCAGATATGCAAATTTTCACTTACACGAGAGGTTTTAATGAGAATTTTGTTGCCTGATAATTCAACGATAAAAACTGCTCCTGAAAAAATTACGAGTCCGCAGTAAAAAATTACAAGTCCGCAGGACGAGTAATTTTTTCTGGCTTTTTTTTGAGTTGAATTGTCCTAATGGCAACAAAATTCGAATTATAAATGTCAAGTTTACTTTGACAAGAAAAAGCTAGAGCGTAATTCGGTAAGACAATTCAATGAATATGTGACATAACGTCATCAAAAATATGTTTACGGCCACTGCAGAAAATAGATAGACACACAGGACTCACAGCCTCAGTAAATAGCTCCTTACGCACGGTAAACAAATCGCACAGTTTTCATAAACAAAACGGAAACGGCTCAATCGATTTGGGAAAAATTTTGTATGTAGATAGGGTTTTGCTTTTTAAGTTTGTCTATATAGGCGTCTTTCTTGAAAACACACGATTTTACTGATAATAATAATAACAATAATAATGATAATTTTTGGATCTCCAAAATGGCTTCAACGATTTGGATCAAATTTTGTATTCAGATGAGATATTGCTTCGTAAGTTCATCTATATAGGCGCTTTCCATGAAAAAATGTGATTTTACTCATAATATTAATAATAATAATATGAATTTTTGTATCTCTGAAACGGCTGTAATGTTTTTGATCAAATTTTGTATTCAGATAAAGTTTTGCGTTTTATGTTCTGTGTAGGCGTCTTTTTTAGAAAAAAGCGATGATAATAACAATAATGTGAATTTTTGAATCTCGGAAACGGCATATACTGTATGTGGTCGTAGGTGAAGTATAGTGCGTAATGCGTGTTGTAAAGCAATTACGCACTCATGGAAATACGCACGTGCCGCTATGCGGCTTCGTGCGTAATTTTTCCATTCGTGCGTAATATGCCTTTTACAACACTTGTTACGTAATATAATATTACAATGCTGGTTGTCATGCTTTCAAAAGTTAGGTTCCGTTTTGTCACTGGAAAAGTTAGGGCAAACGTTTTTCGCTGTAATAATGACAAAACACCGCGACATATGGCATTTTTAGTGCATTTTTAGTCTTTAGTCACCTCAAAAAATTACTTGGCTGAATTCACTGGACTTTGTCAAAGGAAGATTTGTTTATCCAAATATAATACAAGTAGACTTTTCAACAAGTTTAAACAACAAACTTGTACATTTAACATGCATTATAGTTTCACACTTGTTGAAAACACCAGTAATTTGAACAATTTTACTTGGATCTATAAAAATTAATTTGTATTTTTCTGTAACACATGAATTACATTTAATTTGTAACGGAATTTATCCACACTGGAGAGTTATGTGTATGCTACAATTGAACCATATGAACAACAATGATCGGAGACGACGAACGATGGTTTTTAATCTTTAGGGAATTGATGCTCCCGCGGACTTGGATATACGAACTAGAAGCAAATTACGGATGCGAACTGGCAACCAAACCGGAACGGTGTGCTAGCATTAACTGTAATACAGGTAATCAGCTACGGACAGCCTGCTCCGAAAACCATAAATCACCGCCGGCCGTGCACAGATCCATATCCGCACGTATGCAAAGCAAGCACAGACAGAATATCGCCCACTGAATAGCAATCAGAAGAAGACATCCATCGGAGGTATTCGGACGTGATCTTTGTTCATTTCAGAGCATTTCGTTGGAAAGAAATTATTCCAAACAGACGTTTCATATCTTCAGTTGGACAAGCAATAATTACCAAAACAATCAATTGTACATAGGTTGAAACTCAACCTCTCTTCAGTTTAGTTTCCACCTCTGTCCAAAATGAAAGATTTTAGAAACACAAGTTTTTAATTTATGGATATATTTATGTAATTGGAAACGGAAAACTTCATTTTGTGTAGTGGGATGATGTTTGCCTAACGAGTGAAGCGAAGCAAAATTAACACGACTATTACATTTTTTTTTTCGTATGTTATAAGATTATTCAATATTGATAATCTTGGAACATAAATGGAATATGAAGGTATATTATACAACTCTATCGTTAAAATTGACAAATGCTTTTCATTCAATTTTGAAAATGGTTTTGGATTATTAACAAAACAAATTATATCAGATTTTGCTTTATACAGAAGGAGCTGCCGTGGTGTCATCGATTCCTGCCAAGTCAAAAGGAAAATATTATTTCGCATATGCACCTAATAAAGACAATGTTGTGTCTTATGGATGTGAAAAGTATAATTTATAAATGAATGAATCTAAAATGACGAACCTTTAACAATTTTGCCGATGATTACATATATATTTGTTAAATATATATATGGAACTAGTAAATAGTGGGGCTTTGCAGCAAAATCAAAGAGTACTACTTTAAAGTTTGTCCAAGCTTTCGGAAATTTAATAAATCATTTCCATCATCAGGGATACTACAAATTGCATGTGTAAGTAATATAAAAAATATATATGTATTGTTAACTTACGTCTTTGTTGAGATTGTGAGACGCGATGTTATTCAACAATAAGTGACACATTGTGCAAGATGAAAGTTGATATAAAACATGTAAAATTGGACGGAGGTCTTAAACTGTTTTCTGCATTGTAGAAGGAATATTCTTCTGTTAATTTCCTTAGCCAATTTCATCTTTGTCTTAGACCAAAGTTTCAATTCTTGAACTGCTCTGTCACCAAAAGTTGTAGCGATGGATTGGTAGAACCCCATGCCTGTAGAGTAGAGGAAGGGTAGTCGTTGCTGACTAGTTAGGTATGGAACTAGTAAATAGTGGGGCTTTGCAGCAAAATCAAAGAGTACTACTTTAAAGTTTGTCCAAGCTTTCGGAAATTTAATAAATCTATTCCATCATCAGGGATACTACAAATTGCATGTGTAAGTAATATAAAAAATATATTGATATTATATTATATATTGATATTATATTGAACTTATTAGCAGTTTTTTGCCTTTTACGGATTTTCTGAAATACTTTTTGATTTGGTTGATATATTTCGAGATCGTCACGAGTCTTGTTGACATTTTTGATGCGTTTTTCTTTTTCTTTCATTAAATCTTCGTTAATTTTAGAGTAGATCAATTTAGATTTTTCTTTATGATCGTTTATATAGTCATTGATTGAAATTTTTTCAATTTCCAAATTAAATGGGTCATTGCTGCTGATATGACCATTAATAACGTCGGTTTGAATCGGTTTGCGATTCGTTACAGAGTGTAACGAATGATTGTAGGCGAGGATCGCGAACACCATTTTCATTTTAACCGGAGTTTTCAGGAAACCTCTAGTGTTGATAATTCTTACATGTTCAATTATAGTCGAGTGGAAACGTTCAATAGCTCCATTCGATTGGGGGTGATTTGGTGAACAAAAGTGTATTTCGATTTTTTGCAGGTAATTCCGTGATTACAGAATTTTTAAATTCAGTGCCGTTGTCGACAATAATTTGCTCGGGGACACCGTGATGTGAGAAGAACTGGATCAGATGATCGACTATCTCTGTACTTGATAAAGTGTTGAGGTATATGCCTGAGCATATTTCGAAAAACTATCAATAATGGTCAATAATTTATTTTGTTCTATGGTGAAGGTATCCATATGTATGATTTTTAATGGTTTCGTGGAAGTGGGAGTGACATTCATTTTGATGACAGGGTGTTGTTCGTATTTACTTTGTTGGCAAACTTCACAATCGTTTATGAAGGTTTGTATCGAATTTTTCATGAATGGCCAGTAATATTTTTCTTTAATGCGTTGAAGTGTTTCGTCTATTCCTCTGTGGTTGGTCTTTCTTCGTGGTAATTTTATGGTCCTTGTCAGTATCGTTAGTAACGTCGATGAGTTTTTTCGTACACTTCTTCAGTCTTAAGGAAGAGATTTAAGATGCAGTAAAACTCAAAGTCATCTCCACAATTTAATATAACAACTAGATGTTGTATTGGTAGAACTATCAAAAAATATTGATCAGTTCAATTGTATCGTAGTAGTACATGTTTCGAACCTATATAGGTTCATCATCAGCTAAGTATAAATTCTACAATAAAAGAAGAACAGTGTAACTATCAGTAATGTTATACAGTATAATATTACTTACATGGAGAGAAATTTGTTGAAAAACTTTAATGAATTAAATTGGAAATGTGTTACCACATGTTCCCACTAGGGGTTATGTGAGCACAGAAAACATGTGTTTTATTGAAGAAAAATTAAATTATCAAACATTTCAAAAAAGGAGGAGGCTTGAAACCTCTACCCCATTTTTGGAACGGGAAACATTAATAAGGGAGGCTATGAGCCTTTATCCCTAAAACTTTTGTAATTATTGACAACATCGAAATCAAATTGACTGAGCACATCAACGACTGAAGAGAGAAAGACATTTATGATTGAGAAGAAGGGATCTGCTGTCAAGACAACTAAATGAGAAAATCAATCAATAAATTCTTACAACTTTCGAAACAAGTAACTCATAGGTTTGGTTATTTCCGCAAAACTATTGATGAATTTGCGATACTCGCCTAGAAGGCCTAGGAATCCTTTTATCTGCTTTGGTATTTTCGGTATAGGGAACTGTTTGATGGCTTTGATCTTGTCTGGGTTGGGTTTTACCTCCTAAGGAGTGACTACATGACCTAGGTAGGCAACCTCCTTTCTCAGAAACTCAGATTTATCCAATTGTATTTTAAAGTTCGATTCTCTGAGCCTCTGAAATACGATCCTCAGACGTTCAATATGTTCCTGGAGAGATGTAGAAAATATAATGATATTGTCGAGGTACACGAGACATTGCTCGTTTTGAATACCTCTGAGGATATTGTCCATCACTCTTTGGAACGATGCCGGAGCGTTTTTCAGCCCAAACGGCATTCGTAGGAATTCGTAGTGCCCATTCTCGGTAGTAAATGCTGTTTTTTCTATATCTTCCTTGGCCATCTCAATTTGATGGAAGCCACTCGCCAAATCAAGAGTTGGAAAATATTGGCACCTACCAAGCTTGTCCAACAGGTCAGTTATGTTGGGCACTGTTTTATTATTCAATTGCCTATAATCGATAACCACTCGCCATTTCTGCTTACCAGAAGCGTCTAGCTTCTTTGGCACAACCCAAATTGGGGAGGACCAGGGTGAGCTACTAGGCTGAATTATTTTGGAATCTAGCATTTTTTGTATTTGCTTTTCGACTTCCTCTCTATAAATAAAGGGATATCGATATGGTATAAACGGGCATTTTATCAGTTGTCTTTATTTGATGTTTTATCCTATTGGTGAAGGTTAGAGGCATATCCTCATGGTAAAATATATCGGAATATTCATGGCAAAGATTAAGTATTGACATCCTTTCTTCATCATTGAGATGATCGGTTCTAATATTATGGGGGTCAAAATTTTGTTGTGGACTGTCATCAATACAATTCAAATCTAGGGTCACTCGTGTAGTAGTGTTGTTCAACTTGTTGGGTTCTAGGGTTCACGAAAATGAGATTGAGCTCTTTTTTCGTTGATTGAAACAGAAGTTGAATTTTAGTTTGCGGAGTTACTAAATATCGTTAAAATCAATATTAGCTTGTAAATATTTCAAGTTATCGAGCCCGATGAGCCCATCGAACACATTATAAAATTTAAAAAGATAAAATTTGAGGTATTTGTTTTCAGGCAATTTGAAAATTTTTGAGGCAGGTATCAAAGCACTGAATTTATGCGCTGATTTTTGAAAAACTGTAGACACTATAAAAGGTTCACTCTTTACAAGATCTGGGAAAAATTTAAAAGCTCAATGAACGATTTTGTTGATCCAGAATCTATCAAAATTTTAACATTGAATTCAGGAAATATAATATAAGATAGCTCGCTCGAATCAGTGGTATTGAAAGACATTATTTGAGGTTCTATGCATGGTCGTGGTCTTGAGGCATTTCTAAAAAATTTTGGTCAGAATTGTCAGCGTTCACATCAACATCTTGTATTTCTTCGAATCTCTCAAAATTTTGTTCACTGTTTTTGAAATAATACTGATCGATATTTACTTGATTAGGTAATTGATTCGTTTGATAATGATTGACATTGTCTTGATCAATTTCAGTATTGAATAGTTCTTCCGATATAAAACTTCTTTGGGGTTTTACAAAATTATCGGTATTTTTTGTTGAAACACTCATAGGCGTGGGCCTGAATGGCTGATTTTGTTGTTGATATGAAGTTGATGGTCTAGCAAAATTTGCAGTATTTCGAGTTGTGACGCTCATAGGTGTTGGTTTAGGAAAGGTCTGGTTAGGGTTAGGTTTAAACACATTTTTGTTATCAGGCTGTTTGAAAACTTGGGCGTTCGTAAAAAACCGTTGTGGTTGATTGATCGGTCTTGTTTGGATGTTGATCGGTTGCGAAGGAAATGTGTTTTGTCTAAATTGGCTGTTTTGTGTTTGAGAATAAAAAGGTGAATACTGTACATTATTAGGTCTTTGTTGTGTTATTTGAAACCTCTGAATTTGTGGTGATTGAGCTTTTGGGTAGGTTCTATTAGAGAAACTCTGAAAATATTGTATATTGTCTTCTCTAGTGACAAATTGTAAATCTTCACTCAAACTGCATGGTTTCATGCAGCGTATAGTTGTACCTAGGGGATCTTTTAGCCCTGCTAAGAATGTTTTCAATGCTAGATCTTGGTAAAGGTTTCGTTTTAGAGTTTTCGCCTCTGCCGTACTTTCGTGTACATCGGCGTAACTGCATATAAGATTGAGAATATTCAGACATTTGTAGAAAAATTGTTGGGGTTTTTCATTGGGAGCTTGTCTCAGCATTACTAAATCTCTGTTGAGACAGGCTTCGTCCCTTTGATCTGCAAAATTTCGAATCAGTGTGGACTTCAGTTCGTCCAATGAAGCGATATTTTGAATATTTATTACCAATTTAGCATTGCATTTCAATTTAGAGATAATGGAATTTAATAAAAAAGTATTTTGGAAATTAATTGTGTTTACTTTATCAAAAAAATGTGCGATTAAAGATTCACTTGTTGAAATATATCTATTCAATTCGTTGGGATTTCCATCGAATTCGGGGACACACTCTAGGTACTCTGGTTTGAAGATTGGGGTTGTCATCATGGGTGTAGAATTTGTATTTGAAAAAGGTAATTGGGAAAGACAGTCAACTAAAGGATTGCTAATATTCAAATTTTCAAAATTAATCAATAATTTTTCCATAAAATTGTACTCACATAAATATAAAAGCGACTATGAGCATCTCCTGCCTAACTATGAAGATGACCAACAGATCTGCTATTTTTGTCTTCACTGTGTAAGTCCTCTCCGTAAATTTGGGCAATTTGTGTCCCAAAATCCGATGTCTCGCTGATGATGGGTTGGAATTGGTATCTGCGATAGATCCGGTTTCTTGATTTTCAAAGAGCCGCCAATACAACACCTCCACACAACGAATCACCAAGGTTCGAAATATCCAGTCAATCGTAGAAACGAAAAGTTCACGTTCGATACGCGGAACTCCGGATAATCCTTATATCGACTGCGCCAAATAACTTTTTGGAATGCTCAAGTCCTTTTTTAAAAATTTATTTTTTATTACAAAACTCGTAAAACAACTAAACTGGGATACATGAAAATAAATGTGAATTGTACGAGTGCTCAACTACTGATTCTAACAGAAAGAATTATGTTAACATCTCGTTGGTAAGGCGATACTGCTGCGGCTGCATAATCAACACATTTCTTGGGAAAGACGTCGAACTCGGTGAGATATTTTGCGTATATGCAACTGATATGTTTCTATTTAAGTTTTAGAACCTATTGAATATTATTTATCAATCCACATTATTTTCAATTTCATTTTTGCCTATGCCGATAATCTGTTTTGTTATTTGAAGAATAATAATTAGATTTTTCGGTATCTCATTTCAAAAAATTATTTCCTATCATATCAGTAGAAAGGAATGGTTATGCTGAATAGTACAGGCAAGAAAAAGTTGCATGTTCCTATTTAAGTTATGGACCTACAGAGTATTGTTTTTTTCCCAATTTCTCCAATCTTTTTTTGACGGCTTTTTATAACGCTGACGAATGAAAATAAAATATTACAGTAGTAGCAACTTTTATCAAGTGACGTTTGGTTTCGATGCCAACTTTTCAATTTTGGCTTTCATTTTGCTTCCACGACCTACTCAGTAAATTTCAATAATAATTTAATCTGATCTAGTTTCTGGTTACATACCAACTTGTGATATGTCATTAGAAAGGGAATTGAATTCTGAATAAAGTAAAAAGAAAAAAAATAGGGTTGCCATTTAAAATAAGAAAGTTGATGTTACTTCCGGTCAGACCGGAAGTTAACTTCGACATGTCAATTTGCTCAAATTTTAGCTCTTATATCATTATATCGATGCTCCAAATTTCACAAGCCTACCTCATAGAATAACTGAGATATTCCGTAGGCAATACTTCCGTAGCCACCCGGTATTAATGGATAGTGATCGAGGCATCAGAACACATTATAGTTCTACAAGAAATAAACATGTTGGAAAAAATATTTGAAAATTCCTCAGACTTTATACTGAATACGAAAGACCTAGAACATTACTGATTGACCTTTAGATGTAACTTTCTCCAAAGAAATACCAAAGTTCGGTTATATTTTGAATTTGATAGTCCATTATATGTGTGAAATTTTTTACTTGCTATTTTTTGTTGTCTTTTTTTATGTTCTTCATCTACCCTTTCCACCTTCAAGTCATTTGACAAAGGTTTCGATGGGTTTTGAGTCGATGCTCTGGTTGACCCCAGCAATAAGGGGAATCGGATCGGTGCATATAAAAAAATTTAATACCTTCAAATCCAAACAAAGTAAAAAATGTATTACTGTAAACGAAACTACTAGTCCAGACTCATATTCGTACAAAACACAAATTTTTTAACTCTTTTTAGAAAAAGGTATAGCTAAGTTGAAAATTCACCTTATTCACTCAGTTTACGGTAGTTTTCGAGATATTTTTCGACTCACACTGACAAATGAATAATCGAAATTGGAATTCTCAACAAGCACCGTTTGAAACTTCAATTTTATATATATATAGTGACCACCTAAAAGTATATACCATATATGGGAAAAAAGTTCATCATTAGAGTATTGGAAAAAAATCCGGGGAAAAGTCCAATAACCCAAAAATCGCTTGTATGGCGACATATTAAAAAAAATCTATGACAAGTCAAAAAGTGGGGTTAAATAGCAAGATAGCCAAAGAAGTTATTTGAAAAATTCGCTTAGAATTTAATTTTATAAAGCGATTTTGTCAGAACCCTGGCTGTTACATTGGTTCGTATCTAGCAGTTATATTAGAATTCCACCATTATTGCGATTGTTAGGAAATCTAATGATATAACGTGAAATGCACTTTATTCAAAATGTTTAGGTAACGCTCATGCAAAAATGGCGTCGCCTATTATATTATTGAGCTTCAGATTCAGCAGTACATTCTCATATATTATAGACAGCTATTCACGATAGTGTTCACCAGACTCTGAAAATGAATATTTGTGTTCCGTCAAAGAGAGAGAGAGAACATTCAATTCAATTCCAGGACAGGTATTTGGATTGCTCATGCCGTGTACCATTACTCAATGTCGTTCTTCGAGTTTAAATCCGATGTTTACGAAACTTATCAGTGGAGATAGATTTATACTGTGATATAACGAGTTATGTATGGTACGGGTATAACATGGATATATTTCAGAATTATCCTATCACATCGTTTCCAAAAACGTGCAGGAGCGACTAAACGAAATCTTCAGAATAAATACACTCACGAACCATACTCTCGCTTTGCTCACCATGCTCTTCGAATATAATAGCTCAAGTTATTTTTTGATATAAATGAAGGAGCTACTTACGTACGGTTTTCTTGTTCCTTGCCACTCATCAGCGAAGTCTAATTCCCCTAATTGAATAGCAAACTTTGTCAAGCATCTAACAGATATTATTCAATGGCCGTAGGGGCAGTGTTGTTTTCTGTTAAAGAATCATATACGAATATACATACTGTATATTGTATTGAATGATACTGAACTATATGCGTTTTTCACTATTATGGTCTTCCGCTCAGTATCAACAATTATTTTCTTATGAATAATCCTTAAAGTCATAGTTGCCATTGCCAGTCAGGCCTAGATTTTTAATTACGTATTCTCAAGATACCACCACCGAACTATTTCATTCACACATGACTGCACCAATAAAATTACATTGTTGAAGTCACAGATATGCAGTATGAGTGGATATTCATGTAAACACGCGATAATTTAGGTGAACACGGATATTTACGTAAACAAACAAAGAGAAGTGTCAAGTTTGACACAACTCAAAATAGAAATGTCTCGTTTTCGGTTATTTTCTACTACGGAAATTAGAGAACATATAAGCTAATCCATCCCAGAAAACACAATAAAGGAGTAAATAGTCTGTCTTTTTTGAAGCGTATATGAATGTGCATATGAATGATTTTATGCTGTTCATAAAATAGTCTTCCTAAATATCACTCGATAAATAGAGACTATTATTTTCTCTAATTCATCTCGAGTAACTTGTACTTTGAGACAATTCAATTCGACCTTATGAACATTGATAATCATAGAATAACTACCTCCAGCTGAAGATGTCGGGAGTTATTCTGATAATTAATGTTCATATGGTCTCATTTGATTGTCAAAATACTCCCGATAGAATTATGAAGAAAATAATAGTCGGCTATTTGTCATGGTCTTGTGATATTACCTACGATCATTATCAGTTTCAGAGTGTCCATTTTATTGTTTTTTTCTTCTATTAAGTACTGTTTTGCGTGACTGATATAGTAAACTTCTGTTATAAACAGGATCCTGTATATGAAAAAGTAAGGACTATATCAGATATATGTGTGGACGCGAAACCATCGTCGAATTTGCTTGAAAGGGTAGAAAATGATTCCCCTTGTATATGTGTGGACGCAAAGCCAGCGTAGAATTTGCTTGAATGGGTAGAAAATGTTTCCCCTTGTATTTTTGTGGACGCAAAGCCAGCGTCAAATTTCTTTGAAACGATAGAAGGTGATTCCCTATGTATATGTTCGGACGCCAAGATAACATCAAAAGAAGGTATAAAACACGGCGAAGAAAAAATTACGAGTGCGAAACCCCGAAAGACCTCGGGATAAATACCTGTCGACGAAAGAAAACGACTGTGAAAAATCTTGGACCATGATAAGGGAAGAAAACACAGAAATTTTAAAGGGGAAATTAGGTGATGAACACCCTAAGGTATTTTTGAAATTGGTAATTGAGACAAATTGGAGGGTAAATGGACAACCCCCCGCAATGCCAAGGTAAAAACCTGAAGAATTGGACGGATGATTAGCGAATAATCTCCCTGGACGGGTGATTAGCGAATAATCTCCCTTTTATGAATAGAACGGAAAATACGGAAATACTGAACAGAACTAGGAAAAGGAAAAACAGGAAAAACCTCGTACGAGATCCAGCTGCCGTCGATTGAAACAGCATCCCCAGTCAGCCCCTAACGAAGAATACACCTGTCACGAAGAGTAAACCTCTGTTATGAACACTCTTGGTTGGTTGTTTTGACGTTGACGAGCCAGATGCAGGGTTCACCCGTATGGAGGTCCCTTAACAATGAGACCAGCTGGGGTCTATCGTATCATTCAGTCGTCAGTAGTTCCTAGTTGAAAGGGCCTTTGTCTTTTACCAGGTTAAGTAGTTTATTTACTAGCTGTTTCGGATTCAGACATATTCCCAGGTTGGTGTGCATTCGAAGATGCGTTACCACAGTCTGCACTCCACGGTTTTTTTTGTTCATTTCCATAGTGTACAGGTGTTTCCTAAGGCCGAAATGTCCGGTTAGTGAGCCCATAATTGTGCGTATCTTGGATCTGTTCAGGTTGAGGGTGTCAGCCGTCAGTGTTTGGCTTGAGTGCATCACCATGGCTGCGCTATGTTGATGCCCTCCGATTTGGTCCCAATATGTTTGGTGTTTTGTTTTCTTTCACTCGTTTATGATGTTTCTTCTGGTTCTGGATCTGTGAATGGTAATTCAGATGTTCGTCTTGCAAGTTGGTCTGCTTTTTCATTACCTTCTATTCCCCTATGTCCAGGAACCCACACAAGTGTTACCTTGTTGTGTTTTGCCAATTCGTTGAGGCTCTGAAAGCATTCCCAAACCCGCTTTGACTTGATCTGTACTGAATTCAGAGCTCTTAGTGCGCTCTGGCTATCAGATAGAATGTAGATGTGTTTTCTTTTACACCTACTGTATAGATTTATCTATATGCATGTTCTTGTGGCATGCGTTTCAGTTTGGAATACTGTGGTGTTAGTGCCAAGTGAAAGTATTAAGTTCTTTTTTGGCCTCACTTCATGTATTCCTGCTCCAGTTCCTATCTCTGTTTTTGAACTATCTGTTTGCTAGATCATGTTCACAGATGATAGTGATTCTACTCCCGAGTCCCATTCGTTCCACTTGAGCTGTGTTCTGAATTGTTTTTCGTGTGAGTATTGGGGTAGCATGTAGTCTGATATCATTTCCAGTTCAGTTATGTTGACTTCATGAGTGGTGTGCCCAATTTGTGGTTGGATCTCCAATTACCTGTTTGTATGAGTACGTATGCACTCATCCTCGCCTCTCCCATGACTGTGATGTCCAAGGGTGAGAGGTTGAGGATGATTTCTATAGCAGCGGTCGTATGCTGCTCACAGTGCTCGTGATACGAACACAAGCGTGACTCTTGAAGCACGCCGCCTCTGTGCTATGTGATTTAGATGTTATGCGTGGGTAGAAAAAACGCGGGAAACAGTAACCCAGCTAACATGGTCACGTAATGAAAACGTGAGTTTTTCGTCATACGTTACATCATGATGACCAAATTACACACGTTAAAGTACCCTACAATTGACGTGAAAATGTCACAGCTCATCGACGTCATTGAACTGACGTCAAAAGACGTCTCTTCAATCACGTTAAATTACGTCTCTATAGTGATGTTCAAAGACGTCATCGAACTGTCGTCAAAAGATGTCTCTGGAATTACGTTAAGTAACGTCTCTATAATGATGATGAAAGACGTCATCGAACTAACGTCAAAAGGCGTCTCTGAAATTACGTTAAATGACGTCTCTATAATAATGTTGAAAGATGTCAATGGACGTCTCTGAAATGACTTTAAAAGGGTTATTTCAAATTACTTGAAAAATATGTATCACCATGGTTATGTAGGTACAGTTAGTGCAGGCAGAGTGAGACTTTTACTGTGCGTTTTGACAAGTAAAATAGGTGAACATAGCAAAAATGAATGAGATAATATGGAAAACTATAACTTGCTCTTCTAAGTTTCATGTATCACTCTCCATGCTAAACATACAAAAGAGATTCAGAATGTCATGTGAAATATTTTTCATTTGAAGGTAAACAGAACTTGTTTATTACGCAAATTTTTGTCTTGATATTAAAGAACCATCCTGCAGAAAACCTTAAAGGAATTTTCCAACAAGGAAAGGAAAACAAAAATAATACAATATTTTGAATTTTATTTTAGTATTTCACAAAAACAATATATATATATAGCTGGGAAATATTAGGTGAGAGAATGAATGATAGGAAAAGCTGCTCATTAGTACCTTTCAATAGTAGAACAAAATATTTGCAAACAATGTCACAAATACTCCAAGTATATAGTTTTTTGGACAGGTCAATTATCAAAAATATTTTTAAATCTTCAGAGCTTAATGTATAATTATACAATGGCCTTTGTGAATTGAAGCGTTTACCCAAAAAACAAATAGTTCCATCAAATTTCATTAGGATATTGTGAATCTGAACCAGATAATTTCCAAAACGGCCATAGCAGACAGCTTCTGAATGAGCTGCTATGCATATAGAGAAGTGATTAAAAAAATATTTCTTGAACTGTTTGCAATCCAAGTTATTTTGATTTAAAAGGCCCATTTTATGTTCCATGCAAAAGGCATCTTTATTAGATTTTACTGAAGATACCATATTATTTCATTGCATATTTGGAGCTCCAATCATTTTCTCAGCACTACTTCATTCTTGGTAGCTTGATATTGATTGTTTGTTTTTTTTAATAGTGATAAACAAAACTTTTACTGCTTCAAGGCGTTTGGGAGTTGGTCACCTTTTGAAGCACAGAGTTGTATTCAGTTGCTCTAAATATAATCATTGTTCTCGCTTAGAAATTATTGTTATTTTCTTGTACACTTGGTCAATATAAATTTATCGGTATGTCTTCCGATTCAAAGAAACTTAAGCAGTACGTTGCAACTCGGCAAACCGAAATAATTAAAATGTCGGAGATTGAAAAGATTGCAAAAGAAGCGTTAGTAGATAAAAATTCCCAACACAATCTGAAGTGTAGGTATAAATATCTCGATGAAATAAAAGATACTTTTGAAAAAACACACGCTAGCATCACTCAAATTGTTTCTACACAAGATGGCGGGGATTTAGATGCCCAAAACAAAATTTACGCTGGATTCGATAAATCCTTTTTTGAAGTTCAAGCTATTTATTTGCAAATATTCGAAGGTGATAATTCTCTCAACGTTTCCGATGCTCAAGCAGATTTGACGGCAAATTCTAAAAAAACTTGTAATGTGAAACTTCCTAAGCTTTCTATTCCAGTTTTCTCAGGTGACTATAAGCAGTGGCAAACATACATAGATATGTACGACTCTATGGTACATAAAAACGATTCTCTCACTAATGTTGATAAATTCAATTATTTACTGACATCTGTTTCGGGAGCAGCCTACCATATTGTGGCTAGTGTTCCACTTCGTGGCACTACTTATAATGTCGCGTATAATAATTTACGCAAACGCTATGACAAAAAGTTACTTATAGCCAGGTCGCATTGGCATGATATTTTAAACGCACCTACACTTGAAAATTCGTCTGATTACGAATCACTTCGAAAAATTATCGATACGTTTGATCGCAATTTAGCTATTTTAGATAACTTGGGTCATAAAACTGAACATTGGGATTATGTTCTCTTCAATATGATGTTTGATCGCCTTGATGGAGACACTAAAACTAGATTTGAACTAGAATATCATGACAAGTTGCAGGTGACTCAATATTATAGCACTCTTTTGAACTTTTTGAACAACCAATGCGATGCAATTGATAGCGTTATACTCACAGATAATCCTGAAGGATATGTCAATAATTCAACTCCTCAAAAGCGCTTTTTTAAAGAAAAAAGTAGTAAAAACTCACATATAAAAATGCGACCTAGCCATTCTCTTGTTGCTAATTTGCAGCAAAAACAAAATAATTGCCAAATATGTCAGCAATCTCATTTGGTTTATGGTTGTCCTAAATTTCTCGCTAAGTCTCCCAAAGACAGATTTCAATTCGTCAAATCTAAAAACTGGTGCTCTAACTGCTTAGGGTATAAGCACAATTCATTTTCTTGCCCATCACAAAGTTCATGTAAAAAATGCTCAAAACGACATCATACGCTCCTACATTTTGATACTTCACAAAATAATACTATCAATGTCTCGCCCCCAGAAATTACTAATGTTGCTAATGAAAATGTATACACTAACACTTCTCATGATGTAGCAACTTCTGTCAATCTTTTTTCTCATTGTCAAAGCACTGTATTATTGTCTACAGCTGTTGTAGACGTAAAAGATTCCTTTGGTAATTTCCGACCCGTTCGTGTGATGCTCGACAGTGGCAGTCAGAGTAATTTCATCACAACCAAATGTTGCGCAAAACTTGGTTTGAAAAAAATACCGTGTTCCCTAGATATTAGGGGTGTTGGTTCTACGACTTCTCAAGCATCACACGGAGTAACTTGTTATTTGAAATCACGCTCGGCTGAACAGCCAATTCTCATGTTAGACTTTGTAGTTTTACCACATATATGTTCGGACATGCCTTCAGTAACACTTTCACGTGAAAAATTCCCACAATATTTTAATCTGCAGTTAGCGGATCCCGATTTCAATAAGTCACAAGCTATTGACATGCTCTTGGGTGCAGATGTATTTGCTTCAGTGCTCAAAGGCAATATAGCTAAAGTTTCACAAAATTTACCCACAGCAATCGATACACTATTCGGTTGGGTTATAATGGGAAAAGTTAATACAAATGTTCCAAAAGTCACACATTCTTTTTTGATTTCAACTGAATTTAATCTAGAAAAACAGGTTAAGAAGTTTTGGGAACTTGACTGTGTTCCGCATAAGCCAATTCGTTCAAATGAGGATGAATTAGCTGAACAACTATTTCTCCAATCTGTAGAGAATCATTCGAATAGATTCACAGTTTCTCTCCCATTTCGTAGTGTTGCTCTTGAATTTCCTGGATCTAGAGAATTAGCGCTTAAGCGTTTTCTCGGTCTAGAGCGTAGACTGATACATGATCCTAACCTTTATGCACGCTATAAAGAATTTATGCAAGAATACATAGATTTGAAACATATGAAAAAGGTTTCGGTTGACCAGTCATCATCATCGCCGGTTTCATACTATATCCCGCATTTTGCTATTACAAAAGATGATCCAAAGAAGTTCAGAGTTGTATTTGATGCTTCGGCAAAGTCCCTCAATGGATTATCACTGAATGATACCCTCTTACCTGGTCCGAAATTACAACAAGACATAGTTGCACTACTCATTAAGTTTCGACTACACCCTGTAGCTATCACAGCAGACGTTAAAAAAATGTTTCGTCAAATACTAATTTCTGACACTCATCTGGATTTCCAGAAAATTCTATGGAGATTTTCAAACTCCGAGCCCATTCAAGAATATCAACTAAACACTGTAACCTACGGTGTGTCGTCGTCTCCATTTTTAGCGATACGTACCATTCTCCACCTCGCATCAATCTACAAAAAACAATTTCCAAAAGCTGCCAAGCTCCTGGAGGAATATTTGTATGTAGATGATCTACTGGGAGGTTGCAACTCTTCCAGTGAAGCTCTTACAATTTTCAAAGAATTAATGGCAATTTTGTCAAAGGGTGGATTTGAGTTGCGAAAATGGGCAAGCAATGACAAACACTTTCTTGCACAATTGCCACCATCTTTACTACAGTCCGACAAACTTTCTCTTGATTTTGATTCTGAATACAGTTTCAAAATACTAGGGCTTCAGTGGAACCCTCAAAAAGATTTCTTTTGTTATCAGGTACAAAAGTTCAATCAACCCTGCACAAAAAGAGGTATTTTGTCGGAACTTGCTCGGATATTCGATCCAATTGGCTTCTTAGCACCCGTTACGTTATACCTAAAGATTCTCATACAGCAACTATGGACTTTAGGTCTCGAATGGGATGCTACTCCTCCGCATAGTATTATTGAAATTTGGAAAAATTTCAAAGAGCAGCTTCCTTTACTCGGTTCTATACATATACCTCGTTACATACTAGATACTTCTTGTCTCGAATATGAACTCCATGCATTCAGTGACGCTTCAGAAAAAGCATATTCAGCCGTAGTGTACTTAAGTCATCAAGCTTCTACGAATATATCCACCTTTCTCATATGTAGCAAAACACGCGTGGCTCCGCTCAAGAAAATTTCAATTCCGCGCCTAGAGCTTTGTGCAGCTTTGTTACTTGCTGACTTACTACATTTTGTACGTAATACTCTCATGTCGACTTTATCTATTCGCAAAATATCCGCTTATACAGATTCCAGGATTGTACTCGCTTGGGTGAAGGCCTCACCTCATAAATGGAATACCTTCGTCTCTAATAGAGTCACGCAGATTCAGGAAAAGCTGCCACCTTCAGTGTGGTTTCACGTTCCTTCCGAGGAGAACCCAGCTGACTCTGCATCTAGGGGTGTTCTTCCTCACGACCTACTGGATCATAAACTTTGGTAGGAAGGTCCAGGTTGGCTTAAACAGCCTCGTCACTTATGGCCACCAAGCATTGTTAATGACGCTGTCACAGAAGTATCTGATGAACGTCGTCCCATGGTTTTGACTACTACCATAAAAAATTTGAACGTTTTAGAAGCTCTCTTAACACATTTTTCATCCTTAAAAAAAATTCTTAGGATAACTTCCTATATTCTGCGTTTTATTCACAACTCACGTAATCCTTTGAATAGATCTCATCACTCATTCTCCCAATTTGATTTTGATATTGCATTACGTCACCTCGTAAAATTCACTCAGCAACAATATTTTTCTTCGGAAATCATAGCCCTGACTAGGAAGCAAATTTTGCCAAAATGGATTCGAAAGCTCAATCCAATCCTGGACAATCAAAATATTATTAGGGTAGGTGGAAGACTAGTTCATTGTCAACTCAGTTATTCTGAAAAACATCCCATTCTTTTACCAAGTAGCAGCAGACTCACACAATTGATTATACAAGATTATCACACGCGTTACCTGCACCCTGGAATGCAAACCTTGCAATCTTTTCTAGCCCAAAAATTTTGGGTTCTAGCACCCAAACGAGCGATTCATAAAGTCACAGCTCAGTGCATGAAATGCTTCAGAGCTAAACCTACCCCTATTCAACCTCCAATGGGAAACCTGCCTGTTGCCAGAGTTTCACAAATAAAGCCTTTTCTCAGAGTAGGTGTGGACTATGGTGGGCCCTTTCTCATAACATTGAATCGAACACGCGGTGCCAAGTCAACCAAAGCTTATATAGCCTTATTCGTTTGTATGGCCACGAAGGCCATTCATCTAGAATTAGTATCCAGTCTGGATACTGACACATTTCTTGCAGCGCTTCGCCGTTTGATATCTCGGAGAGGCACAGTTAGTCACATCTACAGTGACTGCGGTACAACTTTTGTAGGTGCGGCACGATTATTGCAGAATGCTGCAGATCAAGAGTCCATAAAATGGCACTTTAATCCTCCTTCAGCCCCCAATTTTGGAGGCTTATGGGAGGCAGGGATTAAGTCAGTTAAAACTCATTTAGTTCGTGTGGTCGGTGACCAGATCCTTACATATGAGGAATTCTATACGATTTTAGTACAAATAGAAGCTGTCCTCAATTCACGGCCTTTATCACCACAGAGTTCTGACCCTCACGACCTAAACCCCCTAACGCCTGCACATTTTTTAACTTTATGCCCTATTACCGTGCCCCTTGAAGATGACTTGAGCTCTGTAAAATTATCTCGTCTCACACGTTGGCAACTCGTCCAGAGGTTCCACCAGGATTTCTGGACTAGGTGGCATCGTGAATATTTGCATACCCTTCAACAAAGGGGTAAATGGACGTTACCGTCAGTGGAAATCCCATTAAACACTCTCGTCTTACTCAAGGACGAAAATTTGCCACCTTTGAAGTGGTCTCTAGGTCGCGTAGTACAACTCCACCCAGGTTCTGATAATATTACTCGCGTAGTCACCGTGCGCACAGCAAAAGGCCTATTTAAGCGACCAGTGAGTAAGCTATGTCCGTTACCTACGGAATAGCCAATACTTTCCTAAACGATTATTATTCTTCATTATTTTTTTTGTTTGTCTATTTTCTTTTTTTTTTTTTTCACTACAACTATTTCTTGTAATAAGTATTAGTTATTCAATTAGTTTCATTTGTTTAATCTAATAATTCAGTTTGCATGATCGACTGAGTTTTAAAAATATTCATTTTGGCGGCCGGAATGTTCACGTTCTAAGCAAAAAAAGAGCTACCAAAATCTCATTTCGAATAATTTTCTTTATTTTGTACTTTTCTCAAATATTAAATTTGGAATGGGTCCCTTATCACCCTATCTTCGGCCGAGTTCGATACACGAACGCCAGCCGACAGACACGAGTGTGTGTGAGCCGTTATGGCAGATATACGAAAACGAGCCGGCAAATGGGAAGTGCGTGCCAATTTTATCTCAATAATTCTCAACTTTGAAACAGTGCCATATTCTACTCTCCATCTACTCTCCACATCAAAGTGACAAGTGGACAAATAGTTCCAGCATCATTCCAGGCCTGGAAAGGGACGGCAACCTTAGGGAACAGAGGTAAGCTCATTCCAAATGGTCATCTTTTTCCGCGTTTTTGTTTGATTTACAATTGTATGACTTATATTTTCTCAATCTCAAACACACGTTAAATTACGTCTCTATAGTGATGTTCAAAGACGTCATCGAACTGTCGTCAAAAGATGTCTCTGGAATTACGTTAAGTAACGTCTCTATAATGATGATGAAAGACGTCATCGAACTAACGTCAAAAGGCGTCTCTGAAATTACGTTAAATGACGTCTCTATAATAATGTTGAAAGATGTCAATGGACGTCTCTGAAATGACTTTAAAAGGGTTATTTCAAATTACTTGAAAAATATGTATCACCATGGTTATGTAGGTACAGTTAGTGCAGGCAGAGTGAGACTTTTACTGTGCGTTTTGACAAGTAAAATAGGTGAACATAGCAAAAATGAATGAGATAATATGGAAAACTATAACTTGCTCTTCTAAGTTTCATGTATCACTCTCCATGCTAAACATACAAAAGAGATTCAGAATGTCATGTGAAATATTTTTCATTTGAAGGTAAACAGAACTTGTTTATTACGCAAATTTTTGTCTTGATATTAAAGAAACATCCTGCAGAAAACCTTAAAGGAATTTTCCAACAAGGAAAGGAAAACAAAAATAATACAATATTTTGAATTTTATTTTAGTATTTCACAAAAACAATATATTGAAACGTCAGTATTCAACATAATAAAATAAAAAGATGTTTAGCAAAAACAAACTACACAAAAATAAATTCCGTTATAAAAAATAAACAAAATACATTGAAACAATGTAGGTATTAAATTAAGCTGGGAAATATTAGGTGAGAGAATGAATGATAGGAAAAGCTGCTCATTAGTACCTTTCAATAGTAGAACAAAATATTTGCAAACAATGTCACAAATACTCCAAGTATATAGTTTTTTGGACAGGTCAATTATCAAAAATATTTTTAAATCTTCAGAGCTTAATGTATAATTATACAATGGCCTTTGTGAATTGAAGCGTTTACCCAAAAAACAAATAGTTCCATCAAATTTCATTAGGATATTGTGAATCTGAACCAGATAATTTCCAAAACGGCCATAGCAGACAGCTTCTGAATGAGCTGCTATGCATATAGAGAAGTGATTAAAAAAATATTTCTTGAACTGTTTGCAATCCAAGTTATTTTGATTTAAAAGGCCCATTTTATGTTCCATGCAAAAGGCATCTTTATTAGATTTTACTGAAGATACCATATAACAATTTTCAATTTCTTTCAACCGTCTGCATATCTGCTGTAGTGGCTGTTTTGGAGACTTTACGAGTCGTTTCAAATACCCTAAATAGTTTTCAAAAGGAAATGAAGAGAAATTATCCAATGAACCAAACGTGTCTACATCCTCTGACAAATGTATCAGTAGGTGCACATTGTATATAATGAATTGTGAACCATATAACTGTTGACAATGTCTAACAAAAGCAACTAACAGTTTTTTTGGCAAGTCAGTACCTAATTTTGAAATATGGACGGTAGAGATGAGTAAAGTAATGGCACAATGCAATAGCAGAAATTTTTTATACACAACTGAATTGAAAATAGTTTTCAAGATAACCGGTCCTAGATATAATAAAAACATTCGAAATTCTGTAGCTTTTCATCTAGCTAACTCTCTTAGGCTACGTGGTTTTCGATTAAATTCAATAGGGATATACTGTCTAAATGATACTAAATACTCAGACGTAAGTTCAAATAAATGTTTTGTTAGTTTTATCCTTGATGGTCCATCTATCCATATATTCAACAGTTTTCTCATTACGCCTAAACAAATATTGTGCATATAATCAATCGGAAAAGTTGAAACTAAACCAATCCTGAGCCCAATCAACGGTGACGTACTCAAATGATATGCTTTGTCGATTTGTAACTTGAAAGTTTCATCAGTTCTTTTAGGATCTGATGTATCTTTATATATAACTCTTCCGGAACTCTTTCTCCCACAACAGTACACTTTTCACAGCAAGAGTAACCCCCATGACCCTCGATACACCTTAAGTATGCCCTAGCGGGTGCATCACACACAAAACTGTAGATTTTAATGAAATATTTCTTCGAAAGCATTATTTCGTAAATTATTACATTTAGTAATGAAATCAGCTAAAAAATCTGTCAGGGGAAAAGGTTTAGAAGATCCGCAAAATATTCCTATAGAAAATGGAATGTTTTGATCACAATTTTTAATCAATCCCAATATAGGCCATAAACCCGTTTGTGTGCTTTTAAATAATGGGATGCCATCTATATTTACAGATATTTGCAATATACTATCAGCAATATCATGAAAAACTATAGATACGCAAAGCCTTTTCTAAACCAAAATGAACATATTCACCATTTTCCAATTTTTTGAAGTTGAAATTTATTGGAGTTTTGAGAAGAGTTCTTTAATCCATTGGCAAATTAGGGTGAAATGGATGAAGAACTTGTAACAGGTTTGATAACGACCTTCTTGGTATATTATTTTCGATGGCCCAGTTCCTTAAACTATTTGACAATTCAGGGATTTGAAAACTTTCATTTGATTCATTAGTATTATTTTTGAAAACATTTCTATTAAACTCATCATGAAATATTACCCCTTCAAAACTATTACTCAGTAAAGAATGACCAACGTTATTATCAATTTCAACTTGATTACTACAATCCGTATCATCAAAGGATTTTCTGTTTGCAAAATGAAAAGTTTCTTTGGTAATTGCAATGTCTCCAGTAATTTTTTTTGGCCTTAGTTCTGAATTATGTTTATTTTCAGTGCTAGTAGAAGCATTATTTGGATTGTTTGATGAACTTGTACTCCATTCACTCACCATATTTTCCACAGCTTTTTTAATTTTTCTACAAAATTGTCTTTTACCAACAATTTTTTTGGAATGATCCATATTCTATCAAAAATTAAATTGTGTTTCTTTGTTTTTTCAAACATTCATTGCGATATATCTGTGGTAAATAATTTAACCATGTCTTTATGGCATCTTCTATGTCCCGCTGTTTGATTTGTGGCAAATTCCTTGTGACTGCATCTAGAAAGTTAATCATGAATTCTCAGTAATTATATTTATTGTGTAAAAAGCCTACCTACAAGACACTTCCTCAGCACCAAATCAGCAAATGCCTTTTTGCCTCCTCTTTTACCCCAGAAACTGAAGTTGCACGAGTACTGGTTGGTAAGTAGTCGACGAAGACAATTATTGGTTTGGGAAATTAAATCTTACCCACCCAAAGAGGACAAGTAAGATACCTAAAATATACACATTAATTGATAATAAACTAATGCAATTTCCTGATTACTTACAAAATTGTTCAGGTTCTCTTCATTCCCAAAAATTTCTTCAATGTGTCCAAATCTTCTTCAGATGATAATGGAAGTTCCACTGGTAAATTACTGAGATTGAATGTACTATGAGTATATGTAAGAGTTCCCACTTTTGTATTCAAGAATGTAAGGATCTGATTGTTTTGTTCTTTGATGTGTTTTAATGTTCTCAACACATTATATTGAAAGCCTGAAAAATAAGATTTTAAAATCACGCAATTCTTTTTATTTTTTCATTTTATCATATACCTGTTATTTGATCTGAATCATTTGTAGGTGCAATAGGTGTGCTATTTATTGATGGGGTTCTGTTCTCTAGCACGGAGTTAGAAGAGGCGAGTGATGTTTTTCTCACTGATGATTGATCTACAAAATTATCAGCGTTCAACAAATAAAGTTTTTGTTATTTTTTCTACGAATAAATATTATTTGGATCATGTGAAGATAGCGAAGAATGAAAAAAGAAAGATTAAATTTGTGTAACAGTACAAAATCAAGTACATTTCCCAATAAACTATCAAAGATCCTTTTTTTTTTAATGTAGGTAGGTACTCCTTTGAACATCAATATCACAATTTTCCAACCTAAATAAATACTGTTAGAAAATTTCCAAATAGAAGTAAAAAGAGTAAATCCAAAAGTATTCATATTTTTCTTCATAGCATTAATTGATGATCTCAAAATATGTATATGGAAAACTTACCAGAAGATCTGTCGATTTTTTTTAATTTGATGGGTGGTGGTTGTGGTAGCTCATCAGAAAATTCAATCTCATGTTCCTCACTGTCCGACTCATATAATTTCCTTGGTGCTATTCTTCGTCTCTTGGTATTCTGACTATCAATGTCTGAATCACTCTGTATATTAGAAGTTACTTCAGCCCTTTTCAGCTTTTCTCTAGCTCTGTCCAAATGGTCTGTGAAATGACAAAAATAATTAAGTCGGTATATTCGATATTTCCACTGAATCGTCCAGCTTTAAACTAAATAACTCTTAAGTGTGGTATTTCTTATGATAGAGCGGGAGGCAGTGATAGAATATTTGTACATATTTCTACAAAGCTAGTTTTTTGTCAGTTTGTTCTTTCGATGTAACAAGTAAACAAAATGAGAGACTATCACTCCAATGATGTTGTGTTCATATACAGTGAGTTTCAAAAGTTTGCAACATTTGGGAACTTTTTTATGATCGATTTGTCAGAAAATTTTATTCATCATAAAAAATTGCAGAATAATTGCACATTACCAACAAAGTTTTTTTCAAATTTGGAATCACAGCCGGGGTAGTTTTAGACTTGATCAAAATTCTATTTTTTGTTACCGCCTGTACACCATTTGGAAATTTAGAATTTTGACAACTCTAATATAAGTATTTCACAATTCACCAATTTTTATGAAGAATACAATTTTCTGAGAAATCGATAATAAAAAGTTTTCCAAATGGTGCAAAATTTTGAAACTGACTGTATATGAACACAAAATCATTGGGGTGGTAGACTCTCATTTTGTTTACTTGTTATATCGAAACAACAAACTGACAAAAAACTAGCTTTGTAGAAATATGTGCAAATTTTCTGTCACTGCCTCCTGTACTATGAGTATGCCCATTGCTCACTGCTCAGTCAGATGCTCCAGCTGAATATCTTTGGAAATTTTACTTCAATCAACTCAACTTTTAAGTTTTAGATGGTGAATTAGTACAAAAGTTTCATAATGGTGTAAGTTTCATAGGTAATTTTTTGGTATATGAGGTCCAAATGCACTCCTCACCCTTTTGAAGTTACGAAAATAAAAATATTTTACTTAACTTCTAATAAAATAACAAATTTGACAGTCCCATTGGGGTTGGCAGTAACGATATTCAAAACATGCTCAACAGAAAGATAAGAAATTCCAAGAGTACCTATGGCTATTGAGATTGTTGAGAAGAGATCTTGTGAATACTCATAAAAAAATAGCTTACCAGTTTCGAAAAATATCCGCTCTAATTTATAGAGTTTCCACATTGTTTCATCAGGTAACGCACCACTTTTCAACACATTGTAATAGTTCTTTTGATTTTTCAATGCCGGCCAGAAACATTCCCTTTTCTTCGGTGTTAACCATTTGCTGTGAACAACCGCCCAACCGCCAAACCCCCACCTTCTGATTCATCATTTTTTAATTCCACTCCAACGAAATACATTTTCTTGCTATTCATTCACAACAGTTTCAAAACAATGAAGAAAAAAGAAAATGGCATCAAATTGAATGCACATACCAATACCGAAGGGGAAGGCCGAAGTGGCGCTGGCGAACCGGGGCCCGATTCTCGAGATCGATCGTTCCCGGAGCTACACGTTCGCGAACATCTGTTTCTTTTTGTGACATGTGAAATGGTTATTTTCCCAACAAGTGCGCAAAGTCTTACTTTTCCGCACGCAAATACAAAAAGGCACTTTGCGCACGTGTTAGGAACAACATTTTTCATACGAACTTCATATTAGATAACGAAAATAAATCAAATTATTTGTTCGTAATATTTATACTGAAAGAACAATTATTAACATTCTGCAAATTGATTGCAGATCCGGTCAGTTCATTCAATGGGTGGCTTATGGTACGGCTTGATGAACACTGACTTAGCGCAGAAGGGGAGTAAATAATATGGCTTGATGAAGGTTGATTTACCTCAGGACAATTGTTCAAATGGGTCAATGAAGGTTGACTTAACTTAGAAGGGCAGCTGTTCATATGGCTTGATGAAGGTTGACTCATTGCAGAAGGGCAGATGTTCGTGGCCACTATTTTATTCGATAAATCTTTTTTTTTTTTATTTGTCGAATCATCAATGTAGCTCTCGGTTACAGTCGTCGATTTCCAGCCTCCGAGTCGCTTGACATTAGTAATTCCTGCTCCAGAATCGGCCAACATGGTAGCTGAGGAACGACGGAAACTATGTCCTGTATACTCTTTTGGATTTTCCAACTGTAGATATGCAGCTATTCTCGTAGGCATTTTACCGAATGAATTTATTCCAACACATTGAGTACTGCATGCTCCTTGGCTAAACTGCACAAAAAAACGCCTGTGCGGATTGTTTGGTTTGCGCAAATGTGCATATTTATGATATAGTTGTAAATAATGTCCCTTATTTTGTTTCATTGGATACTACAAAGATTCTATTATTTTTACTGTCAGGGGTTTTGACGACTATCAAATTTCCGCGTCGTTCGTGCAACTGCCGACGCGTGCGGAAAAGTACTACTTTCCGCACTTGTTAGGTAAATAACTATTCCTTCTCACTTTTCGTTGACGAAGAACGATCGATCTCGAGAATTGACCCCCCGTTGCGTTTAACTGTTGGAACTTCGATTTGCGCGAAACTTGAATTGAATTTTTGGAAAGATTTTTTATTTTTTCCATTGCCTTACATAATATGAGGTTTATTCGTTTGCATCGAGGTGTGGCACTTTTCCACACCTTGTGTAATTCTTTTGTTTGTACGTATGCGAATTTGATTTACTATTTCACACCAATACATGAAATGTGTGTTTTCTCTCTTTTTCGCATACGACTTGAATCCAAACCTTTGTAATTTACACTCGGTTTTAGCATTCGTTTGCAAATTAATTTGACACATTCCTATGTTTGAACAGCACTCAGCTACACTCGATTCAAAGTATGGTGTAATTTACACTACACTATACCTTGATGCAAACGAATAAGCTATGACGTAAAAGTCACGTTATAATGACTTCTTCGAAATGACGTGAATGGTGGGTCGAAAAATGACGTGTATATAACGTCTTTCCGAAACCAAATCAAAATTACGAATTTTGATGTCGTGAAATATACGTTATGATAACGCCCGTTAATTGACGTACTTTGATGGTTTAAAATGTTACAAAAATGATACGTCGATCTGAAGTGACTGTATATTCCTATTTTTTTATTTTTCTTTCGCTTATATATGACGTAAAAGTCACGTTTTAATGACTTCTTCGAAATTACGTGAATGGTTTGGTCAAAAAATGCCGTGTTAATAACGTCGTTCTGAAACCAAAACAAAATTACGATTTTTGATGTCGTGAAATATACGTTATAGAAACGAAAAATAATTGACGTACTCATATGGTCTAAACTGTAACGAAAATTATACGTCGATCTAAAGTCATCGACGTCATTCACGAATGTTGACCTTCTAAAGACGTCGATGGGACGTGACCATGTTAGCTGGGAACTAATGCGCGTGTGCAAACCCGCCCGGCTTGGCAGTAGGCCATTGACTTTGGACCGAAGAGGTTGTAGTAGTGTCTGCGCTGTGTTTCATTTCAACTACTTATGTTCAGTAGTTTCTATTTTGGCATTTTGTACTTATTATTGTGTCCACCTTGTCTTGTGTTAACCTTCGAATGAAGGGTTGTGTTATATTCATCATTAACCAGGTAGCAAGTTTATTTCTTTTAACCCACGCGGCTCTAGAGACGAGCCGGCAGATTGTATTTGGCGCCCAACGTGGGGCTACGAATTTCTGCCAGCCACGGTGTGTTGTGTACGAATACGAAGAGCAAGTGAACCCTTATAGGAGGCTAGCTACCACTAGCAGTGTCGTTCGTGAAGTGGCCATAGGGGAACTGCTGCGCGCTGTCGAGCATCTTCAACGAGCAAACGTGGTTTCGCCGCTGTACAACGGATTACGACGTGGAGAACTGGATGAGATCATTCAATTCCATTTGCGAATGGTAGCGGCTGATGTTGACTGTGAAATATTGAAACGACGAGTAGTGGATACTTACAAACAGGAGTAGGGAATAAATCAAATAATGAAATAAATCCTGAACAACCTGAAAATGTGGATAATTCAGGAAGTAGCTCAATATTTCATGAAATCATTTGAAGATTTTGGAAAGACTGGAAGGATTTGGGGGGTCACAATTTGCATTTTACTCCGAATGGTAATTTACATCCCGTTGCATTTATAGAAAAATTGAAAACTCTATTGGATGAAGCAGGAATACCAAATAAAAAACAAGCGCTTTATTCAAAAAATTGTTTGAAAGGAAGTGCTTCAGATTGGGCTGAAATAAAAACTTTTGAAGATTTTACAAAACACTTGGAGATCATGATATAAAAATTAGACATACTTCTGTTTATTTTCCGCAAGGTAATCAAACCAAAAGAGTAAATCGAGAGATAGGACAGCTACTACGTAGTCTTTGTCATCATAAGCATACTAAATGGGCCACCGTTGTCAACGAGGTTCAAGAAGGGCTCAATCGAATAATTCATAGTGGAACGAATTCATCACCTGATATTTTACACTTTTATAAACCACACAAAAATGTTTTTATTATTCGTTGGGTTGAATTTCCATCTCCCAAATATCCAGATTCAGATCGAAAATATTTGATTGAATTGGCCCATCGTAATTTAACTAGTAAGGCGGAAAAACGCCAGAAGAAGCACGATAAAAAAATATAGTAAAATGCATTTTTAAGGTAGGAGACAAGCTTTTGGTACGAACCCATCCTAAATCCTTTAGTGAATTGAAGGAAATTAAAAAGTTTTTCCTTTTGTATTCAGGGCCTGCTAGTGTTGTTGCCGTTAAGGGTAATAATTCATATGAAATACTAGATGAAAATGAGCAATCAAGCATTCAAAATGTTTATAATTTAAAACCGTATATTGAATGTCCGCTCTTGATTAAATATAATTCTGAATATCATAACATACTCAGTTGAGTTAGAAACTTTTTATAGTATAATACTTCTCTTTACTTAAATATTAATCTGAATGTAATAGGTAAGTTTATAATTTAAACCATATATTTCATTGCCTGCTCTTATTTTAATATGATTCTGAATATTATTATAATAGTTAAGCTCTTTTTAAGATTGTTGTGATTAAGGTAGGATAATTTGCTTCTCAATAGTTCTTACGTTCAAATCCTCAAAATGAGGCATTTTTGACAATTCAAAAGGGGGGTAATGAAGCACACCGCTCTGTGCTATGTGATTTAGACGTTATGCGTGGGTAGAAAAAGCGCGGGAAACGGTAACTAGTGGGCGTGTGCAAGCCCGCCCGGCTTGGCAGTAGGCCATTGACTTTGGACCGAAGAGGTTGTAGTAGTGTCTGCGCTGTATTTGATCTTAACTACTTATTTTCAGTAGTTTCTATTTTTGCATTTTGTACTTATTATTGTGTCCACTGTGTCTTGTGTTAACCTTCGAATAAAGGGTTGTGTCCTATTCATCATTCACCACGCAGCAATTTTATTTCTTTTAACCCACGCGGCTCTAGAGACGAGCCGGCACATTGCACTCTGAAGTTTACCAAGTCAAAGTATTCTGTTTTACTTTAGGCCACCACAACAGCAAGCCGTATGTGATCCTGGGTCTTATGATTGCGGTGTATAGCCAGTTCATGACTTTTGATTTCAGTCCCCATGTTTTTCCAAAAGCTCTTCTGCATAACATGAATGATGATTTGCTTTTGTTGATAACATGTTGCAGATGCATGTTCCAGGTGGTTAGTTTCTTTTCCAGAAACAGCCCTAAGTATTTGACATGATCAGCAATTTGTAGTGTTTCGCCAGAGAATTTGGGTGATTTCATACCTCCCAGAATTCTTTTGCGTGTGAAGAGAATGAGTGTGGTTTTGCTGGAGTTCGCCCTCAGTCCTTCCCATTCGCACCATTTCTCTACGGTCCTCAGTGCATTTTGCATTAGCTCAGACGTCATTTGGGTGTGCTTCCCCTGCACGACGACTAACATGTCGTCCGCATAACCTTGGGTATAGTATCACTGATTGTTTGAAGATTCCAGCAGTTCGAAAAACTACCATATCCCAGAGTGGGGGTAATGAAATATTGCCCTGTGGAGTTACTCTGGAAATTTACAGCTGCGCGGAGTCTTCAAACCTTTTGGTCGGAGCCTTGCGATTTTTGAGCTTTGGGAGTATCCATCTGCAGGTGATTTGATCAACGCTTCTTCTCCTGGCCACTAGAACCATGTTTTTGAAGGATGTATTGTCAATGGCTACTCCGATATCTGGAAAGGCGCATAGTGCTATTTCTTTTTTCGCCAGAGAGCTTCCAGCCCTGACACCATTTGGTGCAAAGCCGTCTCGCACGATTTTGCTGTTGGCATGTTGGTTTATATGTAGAGTCCGATCTATTAAAGCTGCCTGCCGTATGTCCCTGTCTATCAGTTTTTCTAGTCCTTTCAGGAGGAAAGATGATCGGCTTATCGGTCTATAGTCCTTGGTCTGGTCGTATGAATTCCGACCAGGTTTCGGAATAAAGACACGTTCACAGATTTCCAGGTTTGTGCCAAATACTAGGCTCAACGTATAGAGTCTGCATAGTTCGTGGTCCTAGGTCTCCAATTCCCTGCTTCAGTAGAAACGAAAATATTTCATGAGGTCCAGGCGATTTATATGGGTTGAAAGAGTTCATTGTCCATTTTACTTTCGGATATGTTACGATCCGCTTTGCCATCTCCCAGTCAGCCCTGTTCGCTCTTAGTTGGAGGTTGACAGGGGTTCCATTGCTGGAATTTGTAACACTACTACTAGAATAATATACCTGAAGATAGGTAGATGTTGGCTGTAATTATTATTTGCAGTTTCGAATGGGGCTAGGAAAATTCTCCGACAACGGTTTACCGACTGAATGATTCCCCTCGAGGATCATTCCCCAACGGTGAAAATTCTTCGGAAACAATAATTCATCGAATGGAAAATTTTTCGTCGAAAATAATAAACAAAAATTTTGTGAGAAGTTATTCTTCAGTCTGATCTAACTAGAACGAACTAATCTCACGTAAACATTTGAGTGCGTGGAAATTGAACGTAAAAATTTTGCGAGGACTAATTATTTGTCTGATCCAACAAGAACAAACTAACCCTACGTCTGTTGAAATGAACAATTCTTTTTAACACTTCTGAAGTATTTGTTGTGTATGTACCTTTAGTAGTCTACTTCATTTGTATAGTTTTATTTTACATCATATACGTTGGCATCACTGATTATGCAGAGACTGTCTACGAGATACGATGTTCTATGCAGTAGTACATGTTATGTTGTTGAACTGGTTTCAGTTGTATGATACTTTTCGTCATTATTAAAGTGTTACCCAAAAATTCGAACAAGTTATTGACTTCACTCTGCAAGTATCCATAGGTTATGGGCCCAGAAGTATTTTAAACTTATTCGGTGGGAACGGGAAGCTGCAGGAAGACGAAAAATCCAGGTTGAAAGTTTTGGTACCGGCAAGAAAGTTTCATAGAAATCATGGCCGCCGCCGCATCATCGAGCAATCAAGTGGTCAACTTGAAACCATTTGATGGAAGGGGTTTCTCCAATTGGGAATTTCGAATCAAATTAGTTTTGGAACAAGCAAATGTTCTAGATGTTCTAGAAACTGACCCACCAACAGAGGCTACAGAACTTGCCCAGTTTAAAAAGTGTGATCTAAAGGCCTGAAATATAATTTGTGCAATTTTGCACGAAATACAAAGTATCTTCCTTCAAGTATATTGAAGCATGCACACAGCTTGACAATTTCACTTGAAATATAATTGTCCAGTGTCTGTCTGATAACATGTTGGAGATGATTAAGTCCAAAACATCAGCAAAAGGTATAATGGACGCCCTCAGCTCAACATATCAGAAAAAAGGAATCTCCACTCAAATACAGCTTCAGAAGAAGCTTAGATTTTTGAAATATACAGAGGGGACATCCTTGAATGTATTTCTCACAGAATTCGAGCAGACTGTTTACGAACTCAGGAGTGCAGGTGGAAAAATGGAACAAAATGAAATTGTCTCACAGCTGCTGTCTTCCATGCCTGAAACGTACCAAGGTGTTAGAACAGCTATTGACATCATGTTCTGCCAAGACGAGTCGAGAATAACTCTCGACTTTGATAAAAATAAACTACTCATGTAGGAGTCACGGCAAGCTAAAGAACAAACTGAAAACTATAGCAGTGATGCAGCGTTCTTGGGATACAAGAAGAAATGGAACCAAAATTGGAAAGGAAAAGGTACACGAAATGAGAAGAAGAGAACTGGATTTCCTTTCAAATGTCATGGCTGTGGAGTTATAGGCCATAAGAAATGTCCGAGAAATCAAAGGAAAGATGGCAAAGCAACATTGGCAGATAATGAGGAAAAAGTGGTTGACGGGAAATTGATAAAAAAGGCTCGTCTCGTTGCACGTGGGTTTAAACAGTGTTCATTGAACGACAATGTGTACGCACCTGTAGCAAGAATAGTTACCATTAGGGTATTGCTATCACTGTTTATTGAGTTTGATTTGCATGTAAAACAACTAGATGTTAGTTCTGCATTCCTTTATGGGACTCTAGATAATCCTGTGTATATGTATAAGCCGGAAAGATTTGAGGAAATATCTGATGTTGTATGTAAGTTAACTAAATCTCTTCATGGACTCAAGCAAGCTCCAAAATGTTGGAACTCTCACTTTCACAAAAAATTAGCCGATTTGGGTTTGAAAAGATCACAAAAAGATCCTTGTCTATATTATAGAGAGAATAGATTCCTATTAGTGTATGTTGATGATATTATCATGTTTTCAGAAAATTTGGAAGTTTTACAAAATTTAAAACATCAGTTATCACAAGATTTCGAGATGAAAGAATTCAAAAATGATAAGATAACTTTTCTAGGATTAGAAATCAATAAAGTAGGAAAAGAATTATATATCTGTCAAAAAGATTTGATCAGAAAAGTGCTACAAAAATTTAATATGAATGACTGTAAACCGTCAAATATACCGATGCAACCAAAACTGCAGTTGTCAGTTCCAACTGATATCACAAATGAGAAATTACCATATCGTGAACTTGTAGGTTGCTTGATGTACATAATGTTAGGCTCCAGACCTGGCCAGTTTCAAAATAATCATACAGATGAACATTGGAATCACTTGAAAAATGTTCTAAGATATTTGAAAGGAACTGAAAATTTTGGATTAAAGTTTACAAAAACATGTAATGATTCAAATGTCCATTTGATATCCTATGTAGACTCTGATTTTGCAAATAGTGTAGTTGATCGAAAAAGTATAAGTGGTTTTGTTATCAAAATAAATAATAATGTAGTATATTGGAAAACTAAAAAGCAAAATACTGTTACTTTATCAAGTGCGGAATCTGAATATGTTGCATTGTCTACTTGCATAACAGAAAACCTTTTCTTAGGTCAAATGCTGTCGGAAATAACAAATTTCAATGTTTTTCCTATAAGTATTTTTGAGGATAACCAAAGCTGTATTAAAATGGCCTCTACCCTAGAATCAAAACGAACTAAACACATTGATGTTAAACACCATTTACCCAAAATTTCGAACAAGTTATTTACTTCACTCTGCAAGTATCCATAACGTCTGTCGGGAAATTTTCCATTCGATTATTTGTTTGTCGGTAAATTTTCACCGTATGATATTATCCTCGCAGAATGAACAGTTTTTGGGAATTTTCCGTCGGTGAATTATTGTCGGAGAATTTTTCAGTTTCCAGATATCTTACATTCGTTTCCAAAAATTACCGGGGTGTCCTTCTGATTCAATTTCGTCAATGGTTTGGAAATTTTGGCAAAATTATCCAGACAGTCCAATAAAATATTGGATATCATTCTTGTTCGTATAATGAAATACTTTGATTGTTTAACAAACCGTATACTTCCCGAAATAGGAATAATTATTAAAAAGTACAACTGCAATTCTATCGCCTGTGGATGAACTACCTTCCTCATCAACGTACTTAGAATGCCCCAAGAATGCCTCATCACAAGCCATCAATTGCCTCGTCTGCCTCGTCTGCCGCTGCTGCATATGTCTCGTAACATTCGGCCATCCTCATTGGATCTGTCCTCAAAGTCCTCTACGTGTTCATCTGAAATACACAATACTCATTCCAACATATAACTTGAAATCCCAAACATAAAAGGAATTCTGAAGTGCCTATTATGCCATTACATAATTTTCCAATAGACACTACCTTTGGAATGCTATGCATTCATTACGGTATTTACATTCATATTATAAATACCCCACATTACCAACATCATTATCAGTTGGACTTAGTACTAGTATGTACTCATTCCAGTTACTTCATATAGTTGACCTTGAACGACTTAAGTGCATATCATATGAGCCTAGTTCTTAGTACGTACCCATCTCATATGACACACCATCAGTCCTATCATTTGAGCCTAGTGCCTCTTAGTACGCACTTATCTCGTTATGATCATCATTATTCCTTAGAGTAGTCTACGGCTTTATCTTTTACGCAACAACAACTGTTTTCATCCTTCTACTCTCATGTCTTGATCTCTTTATCTATCTCGAAATGGTCGCTTGAACTTGGATACAACTTTTTGCTTGTGCATCCGTTTCCATGACCATAAACACGTCCCCTATATCATATACCTTAGCTGGCTTTCTGATTTTATGAAATCTATCCTTTTGTTTCCGTTGATCAACTGTCAGCTTACTTGAATTAGTGTTCCGTGATCCCGCCAGATCAGCGTGTTTCAGTTCTCCTAGCACTGCACTAATTATTCAAACCTTAGAAATATTTCTTCCTTGTATTCAGTCAGTACTCCTATCGGACTTGTAGTGATCGCTGCATTGAAGGTCATATTCATGGAACTTTAGATTCCCTTGATAAAGGTATCTCAACGATCTTCAATAGCACCAGCAGCCGTACATGAGAGTGCATTCAATACGTGCCCATAGAAAATAAAATGGTAAGAAGAAATTAAAATTTAAATTTCACATAGCAGATGCATTTTAACCAAAAACCTCAAAGTTATATCTTTCCCAATACCTACTTCAGGACTGAAATTAATGAATTGAACGTATCCATAGCCCTCTAGATAAAAAATTAAATATTTATAAAAAAAAAATGTGGTCACAAAAAGTAACAAGTCATACAGAATGTCATATGGAGATAAAAAAGGTGAAAATATACCAGGTGTCAGGTGTTAAAAATCAAGTTTATAGCAATTCCGGTAAGACCGAAAGATGCACGAATCTGAGTCACTGGTCAAAAAATGTAGTTTTATGACCTATGCAGATTCTTCTAATTTCCTTTCAATATCTGCAAAACCAAAGAAGTTATAGGGGCGAGCTACTTTCCGTGGACACCCTCCATAATGATTTTGTTTCCACAAAATAATCATTGAAAATCTAATAATTCAGCAATCCAACGTCCAATTAAAGAAACGAAAAATATTCTATAGCGCTTCATCACTACTAGCAATACTCTTATGGCTTTAGCTACGTAGAAATTATTGCGTTTACTGCCTTTTTCAGTTGAACATACAGATATAATCATATATGAGTAGAATAACTTCTATTCAATATGGAAACCAGTTCCTAATTTTTCACGCAGTTCATTTCATGAAACAATCCCAAAACTTCCTGTTGCGACGATATTAATTGAAAATTCTCTGGAAGCTTGCTTTGTTCGTTATAACAACCAACAATTTTCAGGACAACAGCCATTATCGCTTTCTGCAGGTAGAAATGGAATGAGTTCCCACTACCAAATTAGCATAGGAATGAAAATGAAGTGATGCTAATTGAGATTATATGCGAAAAACTTCTGCAATTAGTCAGTCGCTTTTGGAGACGTCAAACTTGAAAGAACACTTTAGTAGGTTAGTTTTGAAACTGAACGCATAACTTCCAACACGAGATGAAATGATGGATTGTAAGCAGTTTGACTTGTTTTCACTGGAGAAGTTTTGTGATGCCTTTAACTTTCGTGACATCTTTAACTTTCTTGACAGGTCTCTCTAAAATTTTCGTTTTTACTACAGAAAAAAAATTATGAGTTTTGCGAAAAATTCCGCGAAACAAAGATTAAAATAACAATCATAATATAGATAAAAGACATTGTGTGTATGTTGATATATGTTTTTGCACTACAGTACGTAATAGTTATTTACCTAACAAGTGCGGAAAGAAGTACTTTTCCGCACGCGAAGGAAGTTGCACGAACGACGCGTAGCGGAGTTCGGGCAAGCCGTTAAGGGCGGAAAAGACATGTTCCGTAAGAGTTAAGTACAATATTTTTCCTACGAGTGTTTTTGTCCACCTTATTTATGAAAAAACAAGATTTTTAATAAACAAGTTTTTATAATAATGCTACAAAATGACTAATAAGACAGAATAGTTACATAGATCATTTAGTTAGTCCTAAATATCATCATTTTCAACGAAAAGTAACTTTTCCGCACTATTTTAAATCGTACCGAAAAGTACAACTTTCAAAACGAAAAATCGTGCGGAAAAGTTACTTTTCCTTACGCTCGTAGGAAATAGTTATTTACGTACCTAATCAGTTATGAAAAGACCGATATTGTTCGATGAGTGTCGAACAAATAAATGTTTTCATAACGAATTTCGTACAAAATTTTATCTAATGATATCATTTCATGAATATAATACAATGGTTTTCTCCTGATATGGGACAGTGGCATTGGCACTTGTCAGAATGAATATTTAATAAGCAATATCGAACGTGTCAGACTTATGTCAAAAATGAGTAGTTGTTCCGACTAAATAGCGTCTGATACAGAAGAATCGGCAAATAAAGCATAAAATGAATTATTAATACCACAAAAATGTAAAGTTAGATATGACGCAGCAAATCCTGTTTTGAATATTTTCAAAGATAAAATTATTAGTTTCTTATTCTATTTCATTACACAACTAGTTGGTTAATGAATATTACACAACTCATTTTCACTTGCCTCAGGTGACAGTTACATAAAGATAAATGTAATTTATCTAATTCAGTTTCGAAAAGTCAGGTTTTACATGACGTTTGTGAATTATGAAACGTCAGTTTTTTCAAAACTGTCACCTGAGACAAGTGAAAATGAGTTGTGTAATATTCATTAACCAACTAGTTGTGTAATGAAATAGAATAAGAACCTAATAATTTTATCTTTGAAAATATTCAAAACAGAATTTGCTGCGTCATATCTAACTTTAGATTTTTGTGATATTAATAATTCATTTTATGCTTTATTTGCCGATTCTTCTGTATCAGACGCTATTTCTTCGGAACAACTACTCATTTTTGACATAAGTCTGACATGTTTGATATTGCTTATTTCATTCTTACAAGTGCCAATGCCACTGTCCCATATCAGGAAAAGACCATTGTATTATATTCATGAAATGATATCATTAGATAAAATTTTGTACGAAATACGTTATGAAAAGATTTATTTGTTCGACTCGGGTAATTTGCAAATATTACACTCATCGAACAATATCGGTCTTTTCATAACTGATTACGTAATAGTTATTTACCTAGCAAGTGCGGAAAGTAGTACTCTTCCGCACGCGACGGAAGTTGCACGAACGACGCGGAGCCCTGCGCCATGTCGCAAAGGCGGTATTCGAAGATTGTAAAAATCGCTCGTAGTTCTAACTCCGACGCTACGACTAGCTCGGGGTTCTAGAGCGCCGCCATTACGCTCCGGATTATTTCGTTCATTTCTTTGTCAGACTCTCACGTCAGATACTTGAGGAGGGAAGCTATCCATGTCCGAAACAGTTATTCGGTTCAAAACCGGTAATAGGGTCAGATAGTTTATTTATTTAATTTGAAGTTGAGTTTTGAAATAGTTATAAAATCAGTCAAAGTACTAATCGTTGTAATGTTCAACGTAATATCTGCCTAGCCAGCGTGCACGAATTCTTTTAATGAGTTCTAAGAAGAACATTTAAATAATGGCAGCTACCACGCTAGCATAGAACGACAACAACTGGAAGAAAAGTATGCTTGGACATTAGCCAGTCATAAATAAAATACCATCGAGTAAAAGCATGAATTCAAATAGGAAACTCTCTCTTTTCAAAAATGTAAAGTAAAAACTCATAAGTTGAAAATGAAATCAGATTTGCTAAATGAATTTAGAATTTATCAAAAGTTATAAACTATAAACAGCAGGAGCTTGGCGGTAGTAAAATAATGTTAATAATTTATTGGAAATAAGTTCCATCAACTTGGAATCACTTTAAAGTAAATTCAAATTAGCAAAGAAAAACTTTAAGTTTATTTGTTGCAACATAAACGGGACAATGTTCAACAGGTTTATTTATTTACCAATTCTTCTTCTTTTTAGCTATTCGCTACCAGGAACAGGAATGAATAAGAAAAGACAGGTTTGTAGTTTAAGGTTCATGTAAACTCATGAAAAAATAAACGGCAAATTAAAAAATTCTGAAAAAAATTCGAGTCATTTTGGAATTCAAATTGACTAATTAGAGAGATGTGGAAGAAAATCTGATAAACAGTTTTCGAAGAAAAAAATAAAAACCTAATTTTTAGAGGTTATTAAACAAAAACCATTCATCAGATTCTATTTCAAATATCATGACATATCAATGTGAAAGTAAAAGATAATCACGATTTTTTTCCGAATTTTTGATATTTATATGAAATTTAGAAGACTGAACATTGAGGACCTATTCGTACTATTTTTCAGACATAAAATCAAACGATTTATATTTTTAATAAAGATTTTCAAAACCTCGGACATAAAACGGTAAATCGCTCCAGTAAGTGAGTCCTCTGTAGTACATGAACAAAAAGACAAAAGTAATTCTGCCACTGTCCACAAGGTATTGCACAGAATTATTGTCACTGTCATATTTACTGTACAGCGTTGCCAATAGTTCTAGACAGCGGTAACCGATGTAATTGTTTGTCACTTCATCAGTCGGATGTTGGATTGGCCCGCCTAAAGCCTTGGAGTCCTTGGACACAACTGAAGAAGTATGTAAGTAATAAGTTTTATGCTTTGCGATTTAAAATATCAGTTTTGGAAATGAAACAGGATGCAAAACATAATTGAAAGATAATAATAATAATCATAATAGAGTTTTTATTGTCCATTCCAGTTGTTTTTAAATAACATTACCTTATATACGTAAAAAATAAAAGCATAATAGGCGGAGTTCAGCTTACAAAATTGAAAAATATTGATAAAAATAAATTATAGTGAGTTGTTCATATCAGCTGCTCTTTTTGAATTTTACCAACAATTTTGTTGTTTGCGCTAAAAGCAAATATAATCTAGGAAGCAAGATCAAGCACGGACTGATTATATCTATAACAAATCGATGGGCACTGCAACCCCCAATATCAGAAAAACAAACAAAGAGAATGCAATAAATAATATACTGGTGAACCGGAAAAAAGGGGCAATACCAAAGATTCCCAAGATTTCCTTCCACAGGAAAACCGACGGCACAGGCATCACCAATAAACCAAAATCTAAGAAAAAGAATGAAGCAGCTTCAGAGAAAATGGTCCCCACCTTTGGAAACACTAAAAACGATAGAGATAACCCCTTTTAGAACAAAAGGAAGTTTCCATGGTTAGCCTGGATGTTCTGCAAATCAACCGATATTGCTTTTGTTGAGTCCTGTCAATAGATTTGATTGAAGCGAAGTGGTCGTGGTATTACAGCATTTGCCTTCCACCCAGGCGGTCCGGGTTCGATTCCCGCCGTCTGCCATGGAGCTAGAGTGGTTCGGAATCAACTTTTATTCAGACAGTAGGTCCCGGATCTCCCTTGATCGCACAAGCTCTGCTTTTGAGGGGTTTTCTTCGAAAACCTCGGTGATTCGTAGAAACAAAACAAAAAAAAAGTAGTGTCTCCGGTGGCGAACTGGGAGACCTCGTTTTTTTTAATTCAGTGGCCTTTGCTGGGTCCCATCTATGAATTTGATTGATTTTGAAGTGTCTACAGTTTCTTATTGGATGTAGACCTCGGGGATCTCGTTATTCGAATTCAGTGGTCTCTGCTGAGTCCTGTCTATTGGTTGAATTTGTAGTGTCTCTGGTGTTGGGTGGAGATCTCGTTATTCGAATTCAATGGCCTCTGAAGACTATTGTCCGTGAGTTTGGTAAAAGGCGCGGTGCGTTTGGTTTTTGTTGGATGGAGACCTCGGGGGCCTCGTGTTTAGAATTCAGTGGCCTCTGCTGGGTCCTGTTCATGAATTTGGTTGAATTTGTAGTGTCTCCAGTTTTTTATTTGATGTAGACCTCGGGGATCTCGTTATTCAAATTCAGTGGCCTCTTCTGGGTCCTGTCTATGATTTTGGTTGAATTTGTAGTGTCTCTGGTTTTTTGTTGGGTGGAGACCTCGTTATTGTAATTCAATTGCCTCTGAAGAGTATTGTCCGTGAATTTGGTGGAAGGTGCAGTGCTTTCAGTTTTGGTTGGATGGTGACCTCGGGGACCTCATTATTCGGTTTCAATGTCCCTTGCTGTGTTCTATCAACAAATTTCGGGAAATTTATTGCGCGTACCCTCAGATTTGTCTTGGATGGAGAACTCATTTTTCAACCTCAACATCCCGTACTGAGTTATGTGTGCAAGTCTCAAAAAATATAATAGGAAAGTTTGAACCGAAATTATTATAATAATAATTAAAAAAGGAATTGGATGTTTTCCACCATGATGAATCATGACTTTGTATGCGTCTCAGAAGAAATGCTATGAAGGTTCTGTCAGGAAGAAGAGGAAACATCAGCACACATACTATGCCACTGTGAGGGCTTGTCAAGGCTATGGTTTCTAACACTGGGAGAAGAAAAACCAAAAGCTCCCGAATACATAGTAGTTCTGAAAACTGCCCTATGGAGTCTCGTGACGAAGACAGGGCTAGATAAAGAACTCTAAACGGTTTCGAGGGCGAACACAATAGATCTGAAAAAGTCGCAGTGTTGATGCTTATGGCACGGAAGCCCCAAACTAATCTTATCTAATCTAATGCGTCTCATCAATGTTGACTTTTTACTATAAACTTCATGTTTAATGTCTTGATGAAGAAAATGAACATTTCCGAAAGCTCGACCAATCAACAGAGAGTATTTTTTTAAGCAGCCCAGTATTTTGGCTGCATCCTCAAGATCCATCCGAATTTTTCCTTAACTAGTCGGTCAAGTCTGCCCTTGGCCTTATACACACACATATATATATACAGTGTTTCCATTTAGTGCGTAATTCTTCGATATCTCAAAAGCCATAACCTATAGAGAAAAACTTTGAAGGAAAAACTTTTGTTGGTTACTAAAGTTGCTTATTTCAGAAATATTTTCAACATCACTGGGTGTTTTATAACAGCGGGACGACTCGAAGACGAGTTTTTTTGAATGGAACACCCAGTATTGTTTTTTTCGGAATTTATTCCGCCGAGGTTTACATTCACATCGCTGTAAAAAAAATTGGAATCGGTTGCGGCGTTGCCAAGTTATAATTGATAAATCTATTTTTATCACTATTGAAGATTCATGTTGAATTGGGCATGGTATATTCATTTGTTCAAATTTTGAAAATATTTTTGGCATACGGCAGTAGCAAGTTCTCACGTATACCAATCCAGTAATTTTGCGACATGTTGTGTAACAGGGTGCTAAATTTTGTATTTAGAATTTTGCAAGATTCAGATGACATTCATTAGAATTTTTCAAGTGGAACACCCTGTATTTCTCATCACAGATTCATTTTGACATCTTCCGCCTTTTCAACGCTGAAAAAAAAATCAAAATCGGTTGCGGCGTTGTCAAGTATAATAATTTCCTTATTTTTACTACTATTTCGCGGTAATTTGTACGTCATAGTTCTTTCATTTATTTGTATTGTGGAAATATTGCGTTGATACGGTATAATCAAATTTCTTCATTGACGATTCATATATTTTTTTACAATAGGAATATTTACAGGCTCTCCAAGTTTGAATTTAAAACAAACAGAGTGGGTTTTGACAAATTGATCCAAAATGCTACTTTCACAGATTTTTTGTAGACTATGAATTATTTTTCAAAATACACATTATTCGTGTAATAACCTGTCAAACATCGCCACAATCAAATATATCTTGAATTTCTTTAAAATTTTGCTGAATTCCGTCCCGAAATCCGCGTAGTGAAGAAATATTGTTTGTATCATTATGTAGAGTTTGCCTCCTTCAAGTTAAATGGAGATTTGGATTGTGGGAATAATGACAATAAAAGTGGTCCAAATTTAAAAAAAAATTGTCTTCATTCTCACAATCCAAATCTTCATTGTTTATATTGTAGAAGTTGCCAAATAATTCATTTTTTATGTTTTTATTCGTGTTCCAAATAATAATGTTTGAAGTTGAGATAAAAGAAAAACAAGTTATTGAGGAATTAGAGCAAGTGAAAAACTCTTTACAGAAGTTGTTCGAAATGTCTTCCATCCTTATTGATACAAGATTCAAGTCACATTTTGATATTTTCCCTCACGTTGAACAACATGATCGGTGTAATGCTTCGAAATGCTTCCCGAATTCTTTCTTTCATGTCATCAATGGTGGTAGCAGGTATGCGATAAACCATAGATTTCACGTAACCCCATAAAAAAAAATCCATACTAGTCAAGTCGGGAGATCTCGCTGGCCATTGGATGGTTCTCCTCGACCTATCCATTTTTGAGGAAAATATTGTTCAAGATGGTTCCGCACTTCTCTATGATAGTGTGCAGGTTCACCATCCAATTGAAAATACATGTCATATTGGATCACCAGTGGAATATGCTAAAGTAAGTTGTAGAAATCGTAAAAATTTCTTCCCGGTTAAATGCTGCTCGAAGAAAAACGGCCCGATAACGTAATCATGGAATATACCTCGCCAAACATTGAGCGACCACTTATGTTGGAAGTTAGAAACTAGAACTGCATGCGAATTTTCAGTAGCATAATAGTGGAAATTATGACGATTAACAAAACCATTTCTGTGAAATGTTGATTCATCACTGAACAGCACATTTTTGAAAAATGAAGAGTTTTCTCTTATTTTGTTTCGTGTCCATTGACAGAGTGTAACTCGTCTTTTCAAAATCATTTTCTGTAAGTTCTTGGTGGAGTTGAAGATGGTATAGATGAAATTTATGCTTTTTGAGCGACTTCGTTACTGATGATTTCTTAATATCTAAATGTTTACTTATTTCTCTAACACTTAATGTCGGATCCTCAGTTACTGATAAAGCGATTCTAAACTCATTTTCTTCTGTCAAAACAGTTTTTTCCCTTGTAAATTTTTCATAATTTTCACTTCCTGTGCGCTCAAATATCTTCTGTAGCATATTTTTGAGGGCGTCTGAGGAAAGTTTTGGGCTATATTCTAGAGGCTAACAGACAACTACCATGGCTTTCCCCTAAAGTGTACACCATGCTTATCAATTCTTCCTGAGAATAATTCATTTTAAACACTCAACATCAACTACTTTAAATTTTTTGAAACTGAATTAAACGGAAGTGTCAAAAAACATTCTTTTTTTTTCATGGCCAACTGGGAAGATTGGATGAGCAGAAGTACTCACTTAAAGGGAACAAATTCAACTAACTAAAGATGATGGAACCAGATATTCAATTTATAATCTATGTGTTTGTGAATATTTCAGGTATTTTTCAGTGTATAATTGTGCTCCAGTGGGTTTTTTGGGAAACTTGATGATAAATAATGGGTTGACGCTCCGAACTAAAGAATGTAATTGAAATGGAAACACTTTGAATTAGGTTCAACTGTTTAAGTAGGTCTTTTGACCACTGTTCTGAAGGCCTTTAGACCACTGTTCTGAAGGCCTTTAGACCACTGTTTTGAAGGCAGACGTTGCTTTTGGCATGTTTGTTTGTTTCACATAGGTACATATTATTTAAATCATAAGTAACAAGATTACGGAATATTTTGGAAAATGCACATATCGCAAAAATACCTGAATGATCTATGTAGAACCTCGAATGTCATGTTGTAAGCAATATTCCCACACTAAAATCAAATAAAGGAACCATACCTTATAAGTAGCCCTGAGATAGTGATAAACATGAGGAAATTACTCGGGAGGAAGATGTCTAAATAAATTTGTGATGAAAAATACAGGGTGTTCTATTTGAAAAATTCTAATGAACGTCGCGTGAATCTTACAATATTCAAAATGCAAATTTTAGCACCCTGTAAAGGATCATCTCGCAAAATTACTGGATTGGTGTACGTGAGACTTTGCTTCTACTGTATGCCAAAAATATTTTCAAAATTTGAATAAATGAATATACCAAGTCCAACTCAACATGACCCTTCAATAGTGGTAAAAATGTATTTATAGAATATAACTTGGCAACGCCGCAACCAAATTCAATTTTTTTACAGCGATGTATAGTTGAACCTTAGCGGAATAAATTTCGAATAAAAAATACTGGGTGTTCTATTAAAAAAAAAACGCCTCCGAGTCGTCCCGCTTTTATAAAACACCCAGTGTTGTTAAAAATATTTTTGATATGGGTGCCTTTAGTAATGGAAGAAATTTGTTTTCTCAAATGTAGATAATGCAATGGATAAATAATTCATTATTGAAGAGAAATAAATCACAAAATCATCTCCACAACGAACAAGAAATGTAATAATAATTACTATTATTAGTAATCCAGCTATTCGTAATATAGCTACATAATGCATTGAACCACATTACTACAATTAATACCAGCTGATAATAATCATCCTGTTAGCTATTTCGCAGTACTTCGAATAATGTTGAGATTTGGCAACAATGCAGTAGCAGTAGGGTTGACTGTTGGATATTTGGTAGATATTCCAGCAGAAAACTGTAATTTGTATGGAAATATTATAAAAGATCGCTGTCACTCGCTGTCACTATGGTATAAAAAACATTTCTTGTCAGTGCCATCTTACAGTTCAGTCAAGCGAAATATTTGACTTTATATGAACCTTAATCTTTTTCTGCAGATCGGCAGAATAGTAAAACCACAAACAAATGCTGGCTTAAAATGTTTCATTGTAGAAAAACCCCAATAACAGCTACTGATTTTCTTTTCGCCTGAAGAGAAATCAAGAATACCAAAATATATTTGGAAATATCGAAGAATCGGATGATTGTTGCAATAAAGCACTTTCAAGCGAGAAAATTCACTTTTCTGTTTTCGTGAAAACTGTTCCGAAGTCAAACGGCGATACGTCCCTTACTCAATTCGGAGTAGACTGGTTCATTCAACGCAAAGTGACAACAAATGCGTGTATTCGGATTAAAGGAAATGAACCGGCTGGCTTCATATTTCCTCAGAAATACAGCACCGTCGCCAAAAGTCCAATAGCTCCGGAATAAATGAGTCTATGGTTTGTGAAATGGCTCTTCCTCTCATTTAGGCACAACAACGATGTATATGTATGCTCTATAGAGTTTTGACAAAAGCTCAGAGCCGAAGATGTCGATGAGTATAAGAATTCTTTCAGAATATGGTTTTGCTTCCAACGAGGTTCCATTAAGATTAGGTGTCAGGCCGTAGATTTCTAGACAAAACAGAAATACCAATAATGATCGCAAACTATTTGCGAGATCACTCGAGAGATTCACCACTCGAGGGATTCGGGAGAACTTGCTCTCCCCGAAATATATATATATGTGAGCTCTTCAGCGGCTCCCGAGTGACTAACTGAATCAGCCAAACATGACTACAAAAGCCGTAAAGGACCCCGCACGGTTCTTATGGAAAGTGTGTCCCAGTCGAATTGGCTTAAAATTCAATATAACGTAGTTTATGATATCCTGATGAAATGTCTCCATGGGCACAACGAGATCTAATTAGGTGTCAGGCCGTAGATTTCTAGACAAACCAGAAATACCAGTAATTATCGCAAATTATTTGCGAGACCGCTCGGGAGAACTTGCTCTCCCCGAAAGATACTATATTTCAACTCTTCAGCGGCTCCCAAGTGACTAACTGAATCAGCCAAACAGAGCCATATAAGTACAAACGCCGTAAAGGACCCCGCACGGTTCTTATGGAAAGTGGGTCCAAGTTGAATTGGCTTAAAATTCAGTATAATGTAGTTTATGATATCCTGATCAAATGTCTCCATGGGCACAACGAGATCTAAAGGATAGTTTTGAGATAAACGGTGTCAAATATGTAGAGTAAATAACAACTCTCTCTCTGCATGTTTGACTCCTGTATCTCAAAAACTGTCCATTAGATCTCGTTGTGGCCATGAGACATTTAATCAGGATATCATAAACTACATTGTACTGACTTTTCAGCCAATTCGACTGGGACCCATTTTCCATAAGAACCGTGCGAGGTCCTTTACTTCGGCGAATCAGAGGCCGAGCCACCATTGGGCAGGGCCTAACGGAAATATACTCCACTAAGTAAATTCGGAATAATATATCTTACAATATCATTCAAGAATTATGAAATTTATTTGTAGGTGTTTTTCAAGTGAAAATTCATAGTTTTTCACGGAGTTGATGACATTCCGCTGGACTTTTTTGAACGGATTTATGTATAATAGTGTCCAATATTCGGAGTATTATGACCAGAGTTGATGACATTCCGCTGGATATTTTTGAACGGATTTATGTATAATAGTGTCCAATATTCGGAGTATTATGACCAGCTAACCTAACCTAGGCCTACATGCTCGCTGTATGAAAAACATATACGGGGTGTTTCAAATACATCATCAAAGTGAAAAATATACAGGATGTTTCAAATACAACGTTAAAGAAAAAAACACAGGCAGAGAAAATACAGGGTGTTTCAACGTAGATAAAATACAGGTACAGAGTGATTCAACGAGCGGTGAGGAAAAAAAACATGGCAATATATCATACGGGGTGTCTCATAATATAGCGTTGAAGGAAAACACAGCGTTCGCTTGTTCTAAGCAATGTATACAGGGTGTCTCGAATATAGCATTGAAGAAAAAAACATAGCGATCGCTTATCATAAACAATGTATACAGAATCTCTCAAATACAACGTTAGAGAAAATGGCGGTTGCTTGTCATAAACAATACGAGGTGTCTCATATACAGCGTTAAAGAAAAAACATATACAAAGTGTCACAAATATATCGTTAAAGAAATAAAGCATGACGGTGCTAGCCAAATATCATAAACCATATGTACAGGGTGTCTCGTGTTGAAAAAAATCTGGACGAAATTCCAGAAGAGGTTAGAAACTTGCATTTTAACGTACGATACCATGTATTCCATCAACTGTCATAGGTGACATAGCCCTCGCATTTTAACGTGCGATGCCATGCATTCCATCAACCGGCATGGGTGACGTAGCCCTCGCATTCTAACGTGCGATGCCATGCATTTCATCACTCGTCACAGGTGACAAGGCCCTCACACGTCAGAGTGTGATGCCATGCATTTCGTCAACTGTTTGTTATACACGTGAGGTAGCCCTCACATTCCAAATTACGATGCCATGCAATTCATCACTCGTCACAGGTGACATGGCCCTCACATTTCAAATTGCGATGCCATGCATTCCGTTAACTGGCATATGCGACGTAGCCCTCGCATTCTAACGTGCGATGCCATGCATTCAGACACTCCAAAAAACGAAATAAAAAGAGGAGTAATTATTCAGGTAGATCTAACCAGAATGAGCTAACCAAACGTATATATTCAAGTGCGTGAAAACTTAATACATACATTTCGCGGGGAGAAATTATTCAGTCTGACCTAACCAGAACAAACTAACCTTACGTAGTAACGGAGCCATGCATTCGTCAACCGGCATATGTGACGTAGCCCTCACATTCCAACGTGCAATGACATGCATTCCATCAACCGTCACAGGTGACGTAGCCCTCATATTTCAGAGTGCGATGCCATGCGTTTCGTCATACGGTCATACGTAGCCCTCATATTTAAACGTGATATACCATGCATTCCGTGAACTCTCGGTGACGTAACCTTCGCATTTAAATGCATTCCGTCAACTCCAGTGGAATAGAAAATGAAAGTCAGGTATTGGATTCAAACAGGTCATGAAAGCATGCCCAATTGTCTTTGGCATGCTTCTATGACATTTCAAGCATCTTCGAAATACTTGAAACAAATGTCTTTCTCGTAGACGTTCACAACTTTTTGGATTCTCTCACGTACTGACCTATGAGGTAGCATGAACATGTATCGGGGCCTTCTGTGTTCTGATTCATCTCTTCTGGAACAATCGATGGCAATAAGTGCTTTGTTGTTGAAGTCATTATAACTCAACAGAAGATTGTGTTGAGAGGAATGTTTGTGGCCAAGCCCAAATTGAGCATTGCTGAAATAAGCTTGTGATACATTTTTTTTGTGGAGTTCAAGTGCAACATTTCTTTGGAGTGAGTTTCACCGTTGAGAGTTAACGTAATGTTGGTAATATTGATGTAATTTAATACTGTAGGATCGTTATTCAATTTGGTACGATCTCGATTCACTTGGAAGCATACAATAACATATCGGGGGCTTCCAAAAAACCAAGAAGTCTTTATGGCCCATATTCTTTTGTAACACCAACCGTTACAGCAGGCAACATATGCAGTCCCAAAAGCATCAAATATGGAGTGTCAGCTTGGATTGCTTTCAACAGTTTCAGCTTGATTTGAGCATTGGGGAAAATTCTCTTGACTTTCAGCTCCACATTTTCAATTTCTAATTCGACTTTAGTTGGCACCGTAGTCACGCCAGTTGCTAGTTCAAAAACTTTGAAGCAATTATAATCATTAACAGCGCGAACCAATCAAATTGTATGTTTACCGTAAGAGACATAGTGATATTCGTTGAAGATATGAGCATGCTGAACGATTGATCGGTAACTTCATCATTGGTGAGGGAGTAAGTTCAACCAGCTGCTGCCAAATGTTTGATTTCATCGGCGCTATAGCATAGAAATCCTCGAACGGTACTAACGATAATGTCAAAATCGGTCTTAACGTGCGGGTGTGAGACTTAGTCACCGAAAATGTATTTCTCTATTTTCTCTTATTCCTTTGTGTTGAATCATACCCATTCAAATAGAATCCCAATGGAATATGAGACAGACATATACAATTTTCACATGCAGAAAGCAGATGTGTTGATATTAATAATTTTCAGCAGCACTAACCCGCACGATAAGACCGATTTGGACTATACCCATTTCGCGTACGCCTTCTAATTCGTTACCATTTCAGTCGTAACTGATGGCTTGAAACATAAATGCTCCCACGTTATTTACAAAAGTAACCCGTCCTACACTTGCAGTTCTGGTGAATTTTCCGCTGATATATAACAGACTATCGTAGATTGCACCGTAGGCATCAGATTGATTGTTGATTTCGATGACGTCATTATTTCGAAAAGACTCTACGTACTGGTAGTATGTTCTCCATCCTACTCTCTGGATGAATTCATCTTGCTGAGGTTTGCAGATAAAGTTGAATATTTGCGTCGAAAACATGGTAGCCAAGCGATTTGGGGAACTTTATATTTTCAGCAGTTAGGTGACGGCAGACTATACGAAGGTCTTCACGAAGACTGACGCAGCACATGTCAATGAGTTAGCTTCAACGAAGTTCAAGGCCATAATTTCTTCAGTTTCAATCGAATGATTATTTCTTCGTTTCGGAAATCCACCAACTCAGAGTTTTTATCAAGTTATCAGATCGTTATATTGTTTATTTCGTGTATGTGCAATATAGATAGATTAATGGTTGGGTGTTTCGTCGATTGCGAAACCTAGATCAGAATCGATAGCAAATTCTTATATCGTATTAGAGGGTCTTTCATTGAAGAATGCTCCCACGTAATGTTGGTATCTATATGTATGATCCTTACTCTTATAATATTGACAGGCAGATCGGACACGTAATGAGCGTTTGGTTTCAGAACTCTCAAAAACTAAATATGTTTGCTAGGGAATCTTCTTGTGAGGTGAAATCAGTGGCGTACAGCAGACAAAATATTTTACTGTTTATCGTATTATTGTTCGGTTTGAGATATAAGAATTCTTCAGGTTTTTCAGATTATGTTTTTGGTACGATGTTTCCGAATTAGCACTTTAATATCTCCAATTTCGTAAGCTCCAACAGGAATATCGATGCTCTTCCCCACTTTTTTTTACGTTAATTTCCTCAATTTTGTAATGCTAGAACTAGATGACCTCTTTAACGTTTGTCATACTGTTGAATAGATGGAAACTTAGTGGAGCTAGACCGTATTCGTAATCAATGTCGAATTGAATAGATGGTGTGAATTCAGTGGAAACCGTCGAAAAACGATGTTTTAAATTTAACAGCATAGACATGATTTAGTGCCATCAGCGATATACCTTGAATAATAGAAACAACAACATATTGTGTGGAAATCATTTATTCATACAATAATCACATTCGAGAGCAAATCAATTTAATGCAATAAAAATGACTCGAATATTCAATACATTGTGAAGTAAAAACATTAGGCAGAGATGGCCGCAGATACTCTGATTGAAATTTTGATATCTCTCATTGTTATATACGATTTCAACGTTGTTTCTCAAATATCGAACCAATTCCCGCGGAGGAAAGATTGCCGAAACTATCAAAATATTTCAACACAGCACATTCCCTTTGTTTGGGTTGCGTTGGTAACGTATCGCACATAAAAACTCCTCGAAAATTGGGTATTCGCATTTTACGAGCAAATTTTTCAATTTTCACATCATATAACGCTCTATCTTCCTCAGCAGTTTTTTTGTTTCTTTAAGTGGAGACCTCCTGCGCGTTTTTGTTACTTTGTATCCTCGAGGTGTTTTACGAAGATATAGTCCAGAACCCAAATGTTCCATAACCTTATTGTGACGTTGATCATCTTCAAGCTTTTTTTAGCATTCTTTTCATCCAATATCTTCTTTACTACTGCACTTGCCCTACCCACTGAAGAACGTCAAGCTAAAAGTCTGGAAAATAGAGGTATGAGATGTAGGATGCCACCAGCTTTTTTTGACTGCTTTCTTAGCCGTTCTCAAAAACCGAAGTGTTGCTATTATCAGGCATCCAATCCTTCAGGATTTTTGGCAGAACATTGTTGCAGGAGGATTTTGTAGCACCCATACCAAACTTGCGTTCCGCTTCCATTGCTCTAGTGACGAAGAGAGCGCTCGTTTTTTCACCAAGTTTTGCGTCTTCAGATTCGAATTTTTCCCAAGCCTTTTATTGAAGGACTTTATTGGCTTTATGTCTATCTTCGAGAGATTTGTTTTGTGAATATACAATATGGTGTTGCTTGCAAGCCGCGTCCGATGGGTTCATGCCAGGATCTCTTCATGGGAGTCTCTCTTGTAAATGAGTACCTAGCCCAAAATACTGAGATCCAGGTATATGTAATTCGAACGGAAACTTATTAATGAGCACTCTCATTAACTGTCACACCATGAAGGTTGTTCAACGGGAAAATACGTTACCTATCAAAAACTTGAATTATAAATTATTACCAAACTCATTTCGAGCTATCGTATGTGGACCGAACGAAAGCCGTATCAGCGTTGTTGTTCCACCCCAGTGGCGCGGAATTTGAAAATGTTTACGTATACTCAAAGTCGTTATATCAACAACCCATGTATCAGTTGCTGCAACGAATACTGGAAAAAGTCAAGGGCATTCCTTATTTCCCGTTCAAGCAAAACGAAGATGTTATCAGCCCCTACGATGCTCTCTGTCTCTCCCGATGTAACATTTGAATATTTCAAACGAATGTGTGCCAATTTTTGGTGTGAAAAGTATGGAACATTGGTCATTGCAAATGAATACGATTTGAATGATGGTCGCTATCGTAAATATATGAATATATAATAGATATACATATAACATTATCCGTAAACATGAAGCCATCAAGCAAAGAGGCTGATGTTAAAATAAAATGAACGAAATTTCGAAAGTCAATCGAAAAAAGTATGTGGCTTTGAAATTGAATAAATTTGAAGAAGAAGAATTCTGACAGAAAATTTTCAAACCAGTTTCATCTCCATTGGTAGAATTAGAAGAGCACAAAAGGAAAAGCTCAGCAAAACATGGCATCAAGAATGAGCTGAAAGAAGAAATCGAAGAAAAAGAAGAACCTCAGAGAGGAAAATAACAAACGAAATTTCTAAACCTAGAGCATGTTGTTAGCACATCAGATGAGGTGTTTACAGAATCTTCTGATCACTATACTCAAATCCCTACTGAGGTTATGGAAGATTATATTGATGGCTCAACCCTACATCCAAGATCATTGGGCCAGCGTTATCAAAATTGACAAAGTATACGGTCCCGCATATGACCCCGTATATTCAAAATAGGCTCTTGAAGGAACCTCATTGGTTTCGATAAATATACCGGGCATAACATAATTCAAAATCAGCGGTTGAAAGGAACTCCCAGATTATATGAACTAATATTCTACGATGAACCTGAAAACTTCAATGAAGCAGATATAAAGACATATAAATCTATTTTGATTTTGACAGGAGCTCACTTCAGGTCAGATGGTTCTTTGGAAGGATCAGCACGGTGGAAATATACGCAAATAATAAACCCATTGTTTCGAAAAACAACGAGTTCAACGACTGGACAATATCATCCCCATAGGGATGGTGCACAATACCAAACCTGTGGAGTATGTTCATTGGGATGGTTCCAATGGATTGTGCGATCGACTAAAATTGTTGGTTGCATGAAAAAATGCTGGAAACACTTCGCCCGACAACGAAAAACTATTTCATTAAAAATATTTCATTAGATTTCTTCCTTATAAGACAGCACACTTTGCTCGATACATTAACATTTTAAAATGGTAATCGATAAATTCGGACGAAGCAGCTCAAACATAAAAAGAAAATCAGAACCTTCCGTACCATCTGGTGGTGGTGGTTTGTTCCACACGTTAAAAAGCAATATAGATCTTGTTTATTTGAAACTGAGTTATGTTAAATGGTCGACCCTAGGTACGGATACGCCAATAAAGAATATGTGGATAACATCAATGAAATAATAAATAATTTGGTTAGTAGCATGCAAATTAATCTACAGAGTATCAAAATGAAATTAAAATAATAGATGATAGTGGGCAGCATTCCACTGAGCAATTGCAGACCTCCATTCATAAACTGAGTTCCGACTCTATCGAAATGTGAGCGGATATGAAAAATATCCGAAATTAATCGAAAGAATTCGATGGAAAAATGTTATCACTAAAGAATAACTTGGTTAAATTGACTCAAATTAACGTTGAGCGCTATAATAGGGTATTTGCGCTGTATGATGAATTCGACAAGAGTTATAAAGCTGATATAAAAAATATTCCTAACTATGTATCGAAGAAAACCACAGAAATGTCTTGAAATGATTCAGTCACAAGGTGGAGATGAAAGATTATGTATGAACCAAAGTGGGACATCAATCGAAAAAAATGAGAAGGAGGAAAAAAAGAAGTTAACCAATCAATCGAAATTATAAATTAAAACGTTTTCCATTCATTTCATTTCATTTCATTTCACTTTATTCTCCACAAAGACAATTACAACTGTATAGGAGTCGTCATATAAGACCGTAACCTAAAACTTATGCTAATATCACAATGCAGACAAAAAACTTATCCTAATATCACAATGAAAACAAAATGAACAGGAAGTCAGAAAAACTCGTTCATTGAATAATGGTTGTTATGAATAAAAGCTAGCAAAAGCTTTTACTATAGGTGTGTCTTTCTCATTAATTAATAAAATGGATAGGTCTGCTTCAAGAAATCTGAGTAAAAGCATTTGCTCAAGGTTTATTCATTAGACCCAATGACTTTGACGGATATGAAAAATATCCAAAATTAACAGTGACATTTTATATTTTTATCTCTACAATATTTTACATTTTTATACTAATAATTTAAATAATACATTCCTGAAGATTTTTGAAAGTTATACCTACGAATTCCAAGAACCAGGAGAACATCAAGATTATTGGAATTTCACATTGATTCAATTTATAGTGAGCAATTTTGTTTGCTTGAAGTTTTCATTCATGAACTGCCATTCTGACGGTGCGCTCTGATCGATGAAAACTTTGTTGTATTCCCAATACACATATAATAAATGCCACATTGTATCACTTGTGACAAATCCTTCAAGTCAGTGAAAGGATTGAAAATACACAGAACTCGTATTCACCAATCTTTGCAGTTGAAATCACTGAATCAGTCTCTCACTGAACTTCAAGATGATCAAAACTCAGCAAAAAGTGATCATATTCATGCCCGTCTTGCTAATCTTAAAAGATCAGTCACTATAATAAAAAGGATGCCAAAATCTGTGAGGATTTGTTGCGCTGATGCCCTAAGTAACTCAATAAATGAATGTATCAAGACCAATTCCCTAGAGTCTTGGGAAAATTTGTTGTTGTTTAGCTACAAGAATTTGAGAATTCCTAAATATAGTGGAGAACGTAATAATTCGCTCTCATCGGTAATAAGGAAGAATATTAGTGAATCATTTTCTCAAACTATCAGTGTTCTTTCAGAGAAGATTCCATTCAAACATTCACAAAATTTGGCCAGGAGTGTTTTGAACAAAATATCAGATGGAGACCTTTCATCAGCGGTGAGAATATTGAGCTCAAGTGATACCATTGCAGCTTATGACGAAACAATTCTTTCACAACTGAAATCTAAACATCCAGCAGCTGGAAATGTACCATTCCCTCAAGAAGTAATTGTAGATAATCCCTTGGAAATAACAAAACATGATGTGATTGCTGCAGTGAAATCTTTCTCTACGAGTTCCGCCGGAGGTTTGGACTCTCTTAGACCATCTCATATTCAAGATATGTTAAGTAAAAGTTCAGGCTATGCAAAAGAAAAACTTCTTATGTCATTAACTGCATTGTGCAATTTCATGCTAGCAGGAAAAGTGAATCCACGTATATGTTCAGTTTTATATGGAGCATCCCTTTGTGCTTTGAGAAAGAAGGATGATGGTATCAGACCAATAGCTGTTGGAATGTTTTATAGACGATTAGTAGCAAAATTAGCATGTTTCAGTATCAAAACTAGTCTAGGGGAACTGTTTCGCCCAAAACAATACGGTTTCGGAACTCCAGGTGGCTGCGAAGCTGTTGCACATGCTGCCCGTCAATACATTAACCAACCCCCAAATCCTCAATCAAAAGTTTTCGTTAAACTTGACTTCAAAAATGCTTTCAACATGGTCCACAGAAATTTCTTGTTGAAAAAAGTCCAGGTTTTGTTTCCCCAAATTTTTCATTCATAAATCAATGCTACAGTTCCGAATCTTACCTGAACTTTGGTGCAAAAGTAATATTGTCACAGAGAGGAATACAACAAGGTGACCCATTAGGCCCTGCACTATTTTGCTTAGCAATTGATGAATTGACCAAGTCAATTAATACAGAATTCAATGGATGGTACCTTGATGATGGCTCTATCGGAGGGGAAGAAAATGATATTTTGGATATACTCATGCACCTCAAAACCAACTTGAGTGAAATTGGTCTCGGGTTAAATCCGAATAAATGTGAAATATTCTTTCTTGACTCTCCAAATCCAAAAATATTCGAAAAATTTAATTCTGTCGTCCCTGGATTGAAATTAATTGCGAAATCTGATTGTGTCCTTCTTGGTGCCCCCCTTACTATTGAGACTCTTCCTACCTGCATCAAGGATAAAACAAAGACTCTTTCACTCATCTCTTCTCGTCTCACCGAAATTCCAGCTCATGCTGCCTTTTTTCTGCTGAAAAATTGTTGAGCAATACCAAAATTCATGTATATTCTTAGATGTTGTCCAACATGGCATAGTGAAAGAGAAATCACGGAATTTGACAATTTGTTGCGCAGTACCCTCGAATCAATAACTAATAATAAATTGTCTGACGAGAGTTGGCTACAAGCATCTCTTCCTGTTAAAATGGGAGGTTTGGGTATTCGCCTGGCATCTTCACTTGAGTTACCAGCTTTTTTATCTTCGTACAATAGTGTCTCCAATTTAATGACGTTGATCCTGCCATCTAGTTTTTCTGGAATTTCGGACAATTTTTGCAATGAAGGGGAAAAATTATGGATTTCAAGAGTTGCATCCCCATTGGAATATTCGAAGAAGAATTCACAAGGTGCCTATGATCGCCCTCTGCTAGAAATAAATTTGAAGAGTCTGCTTGATTCAGCTGAATCTCCAACACAAAAGGCCCGTCTCAATGCAGTATCTTCAAAGGAATCCGGTGCATGGTTACATGCGCTTCCAGTTTCTACTCTTGGTAACCTTCTTGATGATGAAACATTCCGAATTTCTATTGGGCTTCGACTCGGATCCTCTCTTTATGTTCGCCATAAATGCAAATGTGGTGCTGAAGTGGATGAATCTGGAGTCCATGGCTTAAGTTACAAATTCAGTGCTGGTCGTAGATCTCGCCATGATGCCGTGAATGATTTGATTAAGAGGTCTTTGAATACAGCCAAAATTCCATCAATTTTAGAGCCTGTAGGCGTGAGTCGTGAAGATGGAAAACGACCTGATGGAATGACTTTGATCCCCTGGAAATTAGGTAAACCAGTCATATGGGATTTCGCTTGTATTGATACCATGGCACCTTCACACATAGTCTCTACTTCTGAACGTCAGGGAGCAGCAGCAGAAATTGGGGAGAAATCAAAGAACAAAAAATACGAGAATTTGAAAAACGACTACATTTTCTACCCCGTAGCTATAGAAACTTAAGTAGTATAGAAAATAGGCGTCCTAAATACGATTTTTGCGAATTGATTTTTTGATTTTTGCGAATTAATTTTTCGGATTTAGATTTCTATGAATTTGATTTTTGCGAATTTATTTTTTTGATTTTTGCGAATTTCGGATTTTGATAATTTGATTTTTGCGAATTTAATTTTTTGATTTTTGCGAATTAATTTTTCGGATTTGGATAATTTGATTTTTGCGAATTTAATTTTTTGGGAATTTCGTGTTTTGATTTCCGGGGATTGAATCCGATGCACGCGCAAACAGGAAAATTTGGATGACACAAATTGAACAGACTTTGAAATGAAAAAAATTAGAGTTGTATACATAAATATGACGAATTTCTTAACCAATCTCAAAGATATATAATCGGGCGAATTTAACTACACAAAGTTAACAACCCTCGAAATAAATAAAAAATATGTAGCTTCAGACTTTAAAATTATATCAGAACCATTTTCAGGTGTATCTTGTGTTCTGGATAATACCTATAGAATTATGTTACCAGAACGATTTGGTAGAAATCTTACTGCTGATGATTTGAAAAATCAATACACAGTGTACCTAACATATAAAGGTTTTAAGTTCCTCAACAATGGAAGAAGAATGCACGATATTGAATTTTCCTAATTCTGCAATCTCGTGATTCTTTTTAGACAACTCCAATTGGAGTTGAACAAACTCGATTTGAGTTGGTGGGATCCACGGTGCTGATTGACCTTCATTTGTGACTCGGTGTACAACATCCATAGGTTCGTCTTGAATCATGTTGTAATTTCCAGGCTCGCATAACTTTGGTAATAAATTGGAAGTAACCCATTGATGGAATTCTGGAGCTTTGGGAATTTTCGAAGCATTAATCAATTCGAAAATTCCCGTGATATTAATGAATTGTGAATGCGGAAATATTTGATTAGAACGATGCTCCAAGCGGTCATCTTTAAAAGTTCCATCGGGTAACGTTTTTAACTGTGATTTTAACTTAATACATTTAAAATAGCATTGATTGCTACGCGCAACGTGTTTTAAAAGAGCTTTATTTGTGTCGGGAAAATTCAATATATGTGCAAATGGATTTGACAAAAACCATTTTCTGTCATGTTTGTCGACAACGGTCACCACGTTCAACACTTCTTCATTAAAAATGTGTTTCGATATTGCCCTGCAATCTTTTGTGTGATTGTTGCCAAAATTACAAAACATTCCCGTTTCCTTTAACTAAATCTATCTCACATACTAGAGTCCGCTTATGATAGTTGCGTATTGTTTATAGATAGATATCTTGTTCTTGTTCATGTGTTTGTTTCACTAGTAATTTGTGAGGTAGAATAGTTGAAAACAAGGAAAGGGCTTTGTGCACATAACTTCTCAATCAGCTTTCTTGTTATGTACTTGTCTATGGCCACTCAACAAATACAAATTTACGAGGTCCGCTTCATAAAAAGCAAGCCGACTGCCGCCTCCGGGGCTCGTACCCAGAACCTTTCTCACCAAAGGCAAGAACGCTATCCACTAGACTATGACGGCAGTCACATTGTTTATATAAAATTGTTCATTACAACGTTGCGGTCACGAAGTGTTGTTTATATTTCTTATTATATTTCTTATCATTAGATAAGAAATATTATGGCATTTTATGGAAAAAAATTTCTAAAATGTATATATTCAGATTGTTTCTATAATATTATTTCCTATAAGGTCATAAATAAATTCAGAGTAGAAAACAATACAACAATAACATATAGTATTGGCAGGAAGGTCTGAAGAAAATTCAAAATTTAGCATTATCTTGCTTCTTGAATTACTTAATTTTTGTGGTTGTTTTGATAAATTAATCGCGAATAAAGATTTTGCGTTCTTAAATTGTTGAGGGGTTATATATACCAGTGGTACCTCATTCGGAACAAAGACTTTCTTGTAGTGAACCAGCATATCATACGCAAGGGAATACTTTTCTTTATCCCAATCTAAATTTAATGACTCTTCGGGATATTTTTTATCGTCAACATTAAAACAAATATTTTTTACTTTGCAGTTGTTAAACTCATTACAATTTTTATTTTGATCAAGGTTTGATTCTTTATCACTTTGAAAAGTGACAATACCAAACAACGGATTGTGTATATTTCTATAGTTGTCTGAAATATTCAAACTAATGCTATTTCCATTAACGTTTTTCTTCTGAATGCACTACCACGATCTAAAGCGAAATATGCATTCATTTTTTTGGAACAAATGTTTCAGTTCATTGATTAGGTCGACTTTTGATATGTCATCATACTTTATGATTGGTACTCGAATGTGGAACTCCTCAATAATTATTTTTGCTCGTGGGTCTGCCAAGTCTTTGTGGAAAGCAAAGTGATCATCGGTTCTCGTAAAACTTAGTTCAAAACCTCCATTATATATTGGAGATCTAATATCTTTGAAGAATCCCAATCCAAAATTAGATAGATTACCAACAACCGAAAAGGAATGAACGCCTCCCTTGTAATTCGACTCAAACCCACAATTAATTGTGGAGCCGTTACCTTTGGTGGAGAAAGACACAATACCTTTCATTGTACTAGCAATTCCAACGTATTGGATTTGATCAAGGAGTTTACTATGCTTTCTTACCTCTATATCAGAGAAAAGGAACGCATAAAATTATCCCCCTCATCGATCTTAAACACTGTCTTTTTATTAACATCATTTAAATTCATGTCCGGTTGAAAATTCTTATACTCATTACTTATTATGTTATTAATATATTTATTATATACTTCTTCCATTCATTATAAGGAAAAAAGAAAAATTAAACATAATTGACCGCATATGGGGGGATCGTCAAAATTTTGATATCTATCCTCATTGTAGTAGAGATTATCTTTCCCCAAATAGTTCACAAGTTCAATCGGTGGATTCACATCTCTAAAGGAATCGAAATAAAACTTTAATTCGTTGTCTTTATACCATGCAGTCCAATGAGAACCGTTTTGGTTAGAGTTGTTTAAATTTAAAATTCCACATTCCCTTTTGTTTGGTTTCGAAGTTCATCTTTCATAAAACACCCCCTAGAGTTCTTGATATAACTCAAGTAAAATATAATGTCATAATTAGTTAGCGGACTTATTTCTTTTTTTTTAATTCCTTTTCCCTCTACTGCTTTGTTATGTCTTTTTTGTTCCTCTAACTCTTTATCTTTTGCTTGTTTATTAATAACAGAGTTAGCTATAGCACTTCCAGCTTCAATCAAAGAACCCAATGCTCCAATTCCGGCTAGTAACAAAGGTAAAAAACCCCCCATTTTTATTTGATTGTGTGTTAATTCTAATCTACATCCTTTACCAGTTTTTTTGGTGGTTTTCAGCAAACTTATTTGGTCTTGTGTCAGTCCACTTATTTTTGGTCCAACACCAATTTGTTTGTTCTTTACCTGAAGAGTAATCCCCTCATTCTTTTGATAAGCTGAATGCATTTTTTTTCAATTGATTATCACTTAGTTTTAGTTTCATTTTATTATATAGGAATATAATTTATTACAAACCCATTCCGAAATGTCGTTTAACTTTCATTACATTAGTTGTAACCAGTGCTGGAATTTTTCCGCGATTGAGGGTTTGGGGTCAGTCACTCTCTCCCAAGCTTTATTTTCCAAGATCTTATCCGCTATATGTCGATCTTCAAGACTTTTATGATTCTTATAATGTATATAATGTTCTTGTGCCGCTGCGTCTAATTCATTCACTGGTTTATCACCTCTAGCTAGTCTTTCGTCTAATTTTGTTCCGGGGCCTAGATAGTTGTAACCCGGCTAGTGAAGTTCCCAGGGTAAATTGTTGATGGAATTGTTAACCAATCCCGACCCTTTGACTATTTTTTTGGGTAAGCCAGTCACATAAGAAATTAAGTATTCAATTCCTCTGGGAGTGTCTATGACTTTCTCCTTTTCCTTGGTAATTAAATGTACGACTCCAAGTTTTTCATTATGAAAGTTGTTGTTTCCGGCTTGTTCTTCAGAAGCAATGAAATACAATCTTTTTAATAATTCGTTTAGATTTTCTATGTACTTGTATTTTATTGAACTTTCAGTATATTTCTTTATACCGGATCCTTTCTTGAGTGAAACATCTTCTCCAGACTTAAACGGAGATGTCGGTAATGACTTAAATTCTGTCCATATGGGTTTTATTAACTTTTGATACTTATTTCCCACATTTGAACGAACCTTCCCAATTGATTTATCAAAATTTTGATATATACAAGAGGTATCAATCAAAATTCTTTTGTAGTTATCGAGGTCGGAATCGGTATATAAATTTTGATCTGGAGCATCAACAGATGTTAGAAGTTCCCATAAACCTTTTGTACCTTCATATTTATTCTCACCGACAATAATATCATCATCTTTCAAAAACACTTCTGTATTTCCAACCATATATGAATTTTTAGTTGAATCATTGTAAATACCATAGTTATCAGATTTTCTATTACCTTTTGTAGGTACTTTTCGTAAAAATTGTGATGAAATCGGTCCCAAACTTATCATATCATTTGTTTGAGTTTCTGTATCATTAGATACTTTGATTTCGGGTAAAACAGGTAACGGCGGCAATATTCTTTTTATGTCTACATCAGTAATCTTCACGGCTTTCTCAACATTTTCCAACGCCGTTATAATTGGTTGAAATTCCTTTTCCTTTTTCTCTAACCCACTTCGCTCATTAAGAATTTGATTCTTAAAATCTTGTTTCAATTCGCTTTGTAGCTTTTTCGCTTGATTTATTGTGATTGGTTCACGAATTGCTGGAATAATAGTTTCCTCTTTAGCAATAAAAAATTCATGATGATTTGGTTTTTTGTATTCAACATGTTTGAATTCTTTTTGCAGCTGTTCTCGTATCTTCTTTGCATTTGCAATTTTCTTCATTAACTGTTTTTGAATCTGTTCTACATCCATTAATATTAGAAAAAATAATAATGTTACGCTACGCTACGTTACATTACGCTTCTAACGCTACGTTACATTACGTTACGCTTCTAATGCTACGTTACGCTTCTAACGCTACGTTACGTTATGCTTCTAACGCTACGTTACGCTTCTAACGCTACGCCACGTTACTTTTGTTAGGATGTATGGTATCAAGCTTATTGTAAAATTTTCTGTTTTTCAAGTCGATACAAACGAATCCATAATCACTCTCCCACCCCTGTTTACAAAAATCATTAAAGTCATTGAGTGTCATTTCAGTTATAAAATCTTCCCATATCTTCTTGATATAATGTTGAGATTGACTGAAAATTATAAGAAAATTAGCATTTGTTCTGATCACTCGTAAATCAACCATACTATAACATTGTGTCAAATAAATACATGAAATATTCTTTGCTCTTGACCGAACAAAATATTCTTTAATCGTTCTCTGTTTTCCTAACACACAATCATCAAAAACAACTAGACTATTCGGTTTACATTCATCTACTGACATTATGTCATCACAGTTATCGAAGAAATATGTTTCAGTATCTATTCCAGTAAAGATCTCTTGTAGATTTTCCAAAATAGTTGGTCTATTGATTTAGTAAAAACTACCAATTCTTCATATGGAACCCAATACTTAGTTATAATATTCCATAGAACTGTTGTTTTACCTGACCCCGAATGACCAATAATTATACACCTTTATGGGACTGGAAATAAGTCAGTCATCTTTGATTTGTCTTCTTTTAATGGAGTGATTTTATATTTAGACATTTATTAATACAAAAAATAGTTGTCCTTTGATATCTTGTTCTTCGCTAGTTGCTTCAATTCTTTTACCGCTTTATCTGGTACATTACTAGATGCTCCGTTTTGATTAGTGTCATTCTTCTTGTTCGTTTGCACTCCACTTGTTTTCTCTGATACATTACAGTTGTCCTTTGATATCTTGTTCGTCGCTAGTTGCTTCTCTGTTATCTTGTTAGTTGCTTCATTTTTTATTAAGTATTTATTCTGTTGGAATTTTTTGAAAAGACCGTGTTGTAGATTCGAATTTATGAGTCTATTTTGCACGAGTACTTTCACAATGTCGAATACTAAATTTTCCAGTGGCTTTAGATCATTAGTTACTTTAGTGATATTTTCGTCTAAATTTTTAATTTTATTAGAAATTTCAATTAAATTTGATAATGCTGTTCCATGCAGTTTTAGTTGCTCTTTTTCTAACTTGATGTTTAAAAGATCAATATAATTACCATTCGCTGGGAACCCGTAAATATCCATTTATATTACTATAATAAATGATTATAAAAATAAAAGGTAATGAATCTGTGCTGAGATATAGTTTCGAGACTGAGATTGATACAAAGAATTTGCGTGTTGGTTTGCTTGGGTTCTATTCAACAAATTTGGTAAACACATTACTAGTAAAAATAATCGGGTAGATTTTATTGATAACACATACTTAACTATACCCAAAGGACAATATAATATGACATCATTAAGAGAATATCTCAATAAAAATAATATTGATATACTTGGAACTCAAATGATATCTCCAAAAGAAATAGTTGATGGTTCCAATCGCTTACAACAATTACTAAAAAGTTCAAAGAAATTTATACCAGTAGAAACAATCAATTTTCATTGTAATTTAGCTGATGGAATGTGTGTACAAAGAGGTGAGTTTGTACACAGAGAAACAGACATCATATCTTGTTTTAAAATGAATTCATATTTCAATAATCCCATCATTCACGAACCCACTCCCATATTTTACCCAATTCAACATAAACACATGTACAAGATTGAGCTTAGAATTTGTGATGAAAATGACCAACTGATAGATTTTAACGGTGCTGATATTACAATTATTTTACAAATCTTTTCTATAAATGAGTCACCAAATATGGTATGAAATTTCTAAATCTCCTGCGAAGGATATCGATATGTAGAACTTGTAATTCTAGTAAAAATAACATATCTAAATCTCCAGAAAACATACAGGTTGAAGAACTGTTTAAGCCAGCACGAAAAAACTTTGACACAAGAAGAGTTATTCAGAAAGCTATTGATGATACTTGGCAAGCCGACTTGTACTCATTTTACAGACCTAAAGGTAAGATAGAAGATCATACTTACAATCTAAGAACAAAACATAAACCGGTTGATAACACTTACAACCAATTAGTAAGAGCAAACGATGGTTACTGTAATAACTTTGGATAGGTCATTTAATAAAAAGCAGACATTACCGTGGTTTCAACTCAACTGGTTTATTCGCACCTGTTTTTTATTCTTCCAAATACAAAAACTCTTTCGAGAAATATACCGGGAGGCCCCATCCAAATGATGGAACTCTCCGATATCACACCTTCACCCTAAAATTACACATAACAAAATTCTGGACTTGCCACTATCCCCAGTTCCTCTTTTCAGATAAACCTAATGACAACAGCAATCATAAAAATAAAAATATTTTTTTTATATGAGACTAAAATATTACTAATAATTATTACTCATTTACTAAACTGTATTATTGATTTCATTTCTTTGGACGTAAATTATACCTCGGTGTACTTTCAACAGTCTCAATATTCATCGTAAGTTCGTTACCTTGATTTTGTACTTCTGAACCGCCACTATTAGCACTACTACCATCACTTTCACTATCAACCTTATGATCTAAGTTTACATTTTCATTTTTATCAAATACAATATCATCAGATTTGATATCTTCATCAGTAGGGTGCAAGGAATGCCGAGAGCGTCTTATTTGGTCAGTATGCCTCCTATGTTGCCTACCCCCCACCGATGCCACATCAAATAAAGCATTCCCAATTTTCTTTGTAATTACACCTTCTGTCCACGTTGGATTACTGATGTTGGTGTAATCTCTATATAAAATATTGTCATCCATATTTAGTTCTCTGTCCTTACCTTTATAATATTTTATTTGTTCATCGACCTTGGCCTCCACGTGACCTTCACGATTTGGCATTAATAAATCAAGTCTACCTTTTAATTTATGACCAAACATCAATTCAGCTGGACTCACCCCTGTTGTAGTATGTGCCGTATTTCTATAATCAAAAAGAAATCTATAAATGAAATTTTTTATGTCTTCTTTACTTAATACCGCCTTTTTTAAAGCATATTTGAAATTTTTAACTGCTCCTTCAGCTGCGCCATTACTGGATGGATGGTAGGGAGCTGAGAACAGATGACGTAAACCATTTATTTTCATAAATTGTTCGAAGGTATTTGACGTAAAAGGCGGGCCGTTATCAGTTACTATCGTATCCGGTAACCCAAATTGCGAAAAACACATCCTCAATTTATCAATAGTACTTTCGGCTGTTGTGCTCTGCATTTCAAATGCCTTCAACCATTTACTGTAGGAGTCTGTCAAAATCAAAAACTTTTTATTGTAAATAGGTCCTAAAAAATCTAAATGCAAACGGGACCAAGGTTTTTTTGTTAAAGGCCATGGATTTATTGTGGATTTTGGCGGATTACTTCGTATAGCATTGCATATCTTACAATTACTGCACATTTTTTCTATGTCTAGATCAATATTGGGCCAGTATACATATGATCTAGCCATCGATTTACATTTATTAATTCCTAAATGACTCAGATGTAATTCTTTCAAAACATTTTTTTGTAAATTTTTTGGAATAATTACTCGATAGCCCCACAAAATACAACCCTGTTCCAAATGAAGTTGTTCGCTTTTTGTTTCATAAACGTTTAATTCTTGGTCTAGTTCGTTTTTGTCTGGCCATCCGTGAAGTAAATAAAAATATAATTTATTTAGAGTTCCGTCTTTTTTTGTTTCTAGCGCTACTTCTTTATGATTGATTGGCAAGTTTTCCTCGATATACAAAATATGATTAAATTCGGCGTCTGAATTGTTGATTTCAATATTATTCGGAAGTCTAGAAAGGCCATCGGCATTGGCATTTTTTTCTGATTTTACGAATTTTATTTTATATTGATAGGTCGATAGAATTGTGCTCCATCGTTGTAAACGGCTAGCCGCAAAAATTGGTATGCCTTTTTTATCTCCAAAAATACTAATTAAAGCTTTATGATCTGTGATCAGTGTAAATGTCCTACCGAAAAGAAATTGATGGAATTTTTTTACGCCAAATATGATTGATAAAGCTTCCTTATCGATTTGGCTATATGCCTTTTCTGCGGAATTTAACGAGCGCGAGGCAAATGCAATTGGACGAGACGAACCCGGTATATTTCTCGAAAGAGTTTTTGTATTTGGAAGAATAAAAAACAGGTGCGAATAAACCAGTTGAGTTGAAACCACGGTAATGTCTGATTTAATCAACTGAAATGCTCTATGTTGTTCTCGTGTCCAATTAAACTGTACATTTTTTTTTAAGAGTGCATATAGGGGAGCCAATTTTGTAGAAATATTTTCAATAAATTTCGCGTAATAGTTCACAAGACCTAGAAAAGCTTTTAATTCTGTTACATTCGTTGGAATTTTTATGTTTGTTATCGCTAAAATCTTATCTTTCGAAGTATGTACCCCTTGGCCTGTTATTTCAAAACCTAAATATTCAATACACAATAATATACAATAATATACAATTTAAATTGTGGAGACGACTTTGCGTTTTACTGATTTGTATAACTATACCACTCCACTTCGAGATATAATGGACTTCTACCACACGTTAACTAAATATTCAATTTTTGTGAAGTGCTTACAGTTTTTTAAATTAGCTAACAAATCTTGGATTTTGGGCAAGGGGTATTTATCTATACATAATTTAGGGTTCAGAGTCACCTTGAAATCCCCACAAAGTCTAATATTTCCATCCTTTTTCAATACAGGCACGATTGGCGTTGCCCAATCACTGAAAATTACTGGTTTTAATATACCCTGTTGGACCAAACGATCCAATTCTTCATCAACTTTGTTTTTAAGAGAGAATGGCAATGACCTTGCTTTCATAAAAATCGGAACAGAATCCTGTTTCATATATAACTTGACCTTACCTGCTGTGAAGCAGCCGAGTTCACCATTGAAAACTTCTGGAAATCGTCCCAGTAACAAGTCTTTCCAGCTTGTTTTAGAAACGGCAGTTCTAGAACAGACGTTATTGAGGAAAAAATAATCTAGTGAAATTTCCAATTTTTTTATCAAATCGCGGCCACCACCTTCAATGATAAATAATTTCAAATTCTTGTAAAGCCTTTGACGGTGTGTGACATCAACCAATATCGAACCTAGAACTTGAATGTGGTTGCCAACATAGGACCTAAGGGTCAAATTTTCAGCACAAATTGGAACATTTTTGAATTTACTGTCATATGTCGTTTTAGAGAGAGCGGAAACTGGGGATCCTGTGTCGATTTCCATTTTCAGGGCAATACCATTAACTTCCACCTCTAATTTGAGTGGTTTATGGTGTATTTCTCTCAAATTGAAAAAGCCCTCAAATTGAGTATCGACATCGCTTTTTTCGGAATCTGAACCTATTTCTACATATTTATTATATTTAATTTTATGCCTTCCGGCACTACTTTTCTGACAAATACTGCTCACGTGTCCTGTACGCTTGCACAAATGACACTGCGCATTCTTGAAATAACAATTGTTGTCATCGTGGTTTGATTTACCACAATGGCGGCAAGCCGACTTCCTTGACGAAGATGGCTGCTGTTGCCAGTACGCACCCTTTTTATCTTCCAGCTTCATTTTATTTATGGAGGACACTGCTTCCACCAATCCTGCATTTTTTCTGCTGCCTCCATGCTGATGGACAACTCATATGCTTTGTTATGAGTTAAAAACTTTTCAGAAAATAACCGCTGCCGAATAGCATCGCTCTTCAAACCGTAGACCAACTGATCTCTAATATTTTCACCCAAGGCCGCGCCGAAATTGCAAGTCTTTGACAGCTTATTGAGATTTGCGAAAAATGAAGCGATAGACTCACCAGCATCCTGTTTCCTTTGTCGGAACTTATACCTTTCTGCTATTTTCGATGGCTCCGGCTCCAAATGATCTTTCATCATCTGCACTAGCTGCGCATAGGTCTTGTTTTCCGGCTTGTCTGGATTGCACAAATCTGTCATCAACCCGAAGGCTTCATCGCCAATGACTGTTATCAGGATAGCTGTTTTGATATCATCTTTAACACTATTTGCCTTGAAGTACTGTTCGAGACGAGTTATGTATGTAGACCAACACTTTTCATTTAATTTAAACTCGTCGATCTTCCCGACCGACATGATGTCGCACTTGTGTATTTGCAGGATCGGTACGTAACTGTATTTAATTTATTTATTATTTAAACCGAATTCCCGTCGCCACTGTAATAACTTTGGATAGGTCATTTAATAAAAAGCAGACATTACCGTGGTTTCAACTCAACTGGTTTATTCGCACCTGTTTTTTATTCTTCCAAATACAAAAACTGTTTCGAGAAATATACCGGGAGGCCCCATCCAAATGATGGAACTCTCCGATATCACAGTTATAAATACATCTTAGTCATAATTGATACATTTTCAAAGTATGCTTGGTGTGTACCCTTGAAAACAAAGACTGGAGTTGAAGTTGCGAATGGTTTCGAAAAAGTTTTCAAACAAAGAACACCAAAATTATTGCATGTGGATAGAGGTAAAGAATTTTACAATAAAGATGTTCAACAGTACATATCATAGAACGATTAAAATGAAACCAATCGATGTTAATAAGAGTAACGAAGTGCAGTTGTTCACAACCGTCTATAATTTTAAGATAACAGACTCAAAACCAAAGTTTGACATCGGGGATCGTGTTAGATTATCATCTTACGTTGATCAATTTCGAAACAAACTCAAAACTAATTGGACTAAAGAAATATTTACAATCGTTAGCGTGTTAAAATCCAATGTTAATTATTACAAAGTAAATAATATCAATGAAGGGATTTATGAGCAAGAGTTGCAATTAACCAAGTTATAATATCCATATGGTAACGTATTGATGTTGTCAACTAAGTATCTTTTATCGTCATATGGTGATAGCGCAACCTTCTCTTGTGTAGATGTATACAACCTCAAATCCATAGATATAATTCCAGTTACTGTTTCTGTTGTCACAGTAACAAATTCTTTTTATACGTATCAAATTTCATCTTCTCAACATTAGCCTTTTTAATACCCTTACAAACCTTCCTCTCTATGATGTCATTTCTAAATGCGTACATCTTGGATCTCAATCCAACCCATTCTCTTATTGGTATTCCCAAGTATTCATCCTTAAACAAACCAGGGATCTTCTTGTTTGCGTGTGGTATATTTTCTATAAGATAATCCGACGTATCAAAGTAGCTTAAATTTTCTTTTATATCATCATACACATCGTCAGTTTCCACATAAATGATCAAAGAGTCAATATCGGTTCCTAGCAGCTGGAGTTTATCACCATATTTTACCTTCAGATAGTTGTAGTAAAATTTATACATCAGCAATTTTGATAGCTCGAGTACAACAAAACCACCATAGATTGGTTTATTCAGCAATATTTTCCTTCTTTGTCGATATAATAGCATAGTCTCTTCGTCTATTATTGTTCTCATTTCATAGTCTCTATGCTTGTCGAAGGACTCTAGCGTTCTCACCAATTTCACATCGCATCTTGATCGTACGTTTTCCATTTGTTTTCCGTAGACTGCGTTGTTCAAAGTCGTTTTGTGCCTATTGTCTTAGCCTTGTATTTTTCTCTATGTACGGTTTCAGCCATGCTTTTTGCTCGAATCTGATGTAATTTTTAACAGCCTTCAAGACGATACCTTGCCTTAAACACTCTTGTAGCATTCGATAATCAATAACATAATCAGTCTTTGTTTTTAACGTGTTAATCAACTTGGTATCCTTTGGTTTCGTTCCAATATTTTTTTCAATCAGTTGTTTTTGGTATGTTGATAACTCCTTGTACTCGGGTGTATAATGTTCGGGTAGTAATGGATAGTCTTTGAATTTATTGTGCAGCTCATTGGGAACCTCTAAATCAACGATGAAGGTATATCCGTATTGATCATCATCTTTCAGATTTAAAATTTCTTCTGCTGTAAATACACTTGGTTTCATTAGTTTTGAGTTTTCGTTGTACTTGATGAATTGTCCAATTGGTAACGGTTGGGAAAGAGCATGTCCGTACAGGTTATTTGCGTCTAGGTACATAATGTAACTGATGTGTTTTTTACTGTTATATATCCCTTTCCCCTCAGCCTTCTCTTTGGTTAACCTTACTGTTTTTCCACGACTCTCGTCATAGAAATAACAGTTATTTGCTATTGCATATCTGAGTGGTATCATTGATATTCCACCTCTGATACCGCGTTCATATGTCTCATATATTTTTTGATCAGTAATCAACTCTAACTTTTGCCCTGTTTCTTTCAAAGAGGCGGAATCGGCCAAATGTGGTGCTGAAATATAGTACACAGGATCCAGGTTATAACTCTTGTAGCAAGTTTCTCTAAAGTTATCAAACACATTTTTCAATAAAACCGCGTCCAACGTCAAGTATAAATCGTGGTAATCTCCAAAGTTTTTACATCTGAAGTGCTTGTAAACCTGTCTTGCATATTTAAGATCGGCATCACTTATAGATTTATCATTTAGCGTCGAATACCAATCTTCTTTATTAAACGGAAGCTTCTTATAGAATTTTTGATATTCATCTACCGAATTCTTACAAGATGTTTTTGAACTTACTGTAGCCTACTGATTTAGAAACGCCATAATTACATGTTTCGCAGTTTCCTCTCAACTTGATTGCTAAAAATCTTACAGATAATATCTGTTGTTTAGATTTGCATTTTACGCAATAGCAATTATTTACTTCAGCTAGATTGTTCACTGCTTTATCGAGACTTGTACTTATAAATCGGAATGTATCTATGAATTTGAACTCCATTATAACGTTTTGAACTTCCCCTTTCCGTTTAATGATCATCTTTTTTCCACACGGACATTTTTCGACGATTTTATAGTACTTATTTTTACATTTGAAGCACCAAGAGAGGTCATACGATTGTTCGTATTGATCAACTATTACCTTCTTGAAAAAAGTTATATAGTTCTCTTTGGTGTTTGGTATGATATTTATGTCCGATTTTTCACTCATTTCAAGAAGCCATTTTATAAAGATCTTCGAGTCATATCTAAGGTTGCGAATTTCTACTGGAATGAAGGTTGGGAGTTGTAAATTTAGGTTACAACTGTTACATGCTATTCCTCTGAATTGTCCCGTGGCGTGATCGTGATCAACAACCTTCTTTTCCTCACCTTCGAACACCTCATTACAAATGTAACACGTTTCTGCGGAGGTAATTGCTCTAAAAATCTCATCATTCCTCTCTATTGGTTTGTTTCGTCTACGGATTTCAGCATATCGCTTGCCATAACAGACAAGTTGTTCGTTGAATTTTTTCATTAGAGTATCCTTGTCACTACTACGTATTAATTTTACTCCATCGTTTGTGTGGAACGCAAAACTATTGGGAATGTGTTCGTGAATATATTTCGTTGTGTCGGTAATCTGATTGTTTGTTTTCTGTAGGGTGCACTCAAAATCGAGAGTGATTGTGTAAGGGTGGAATTGTTCTGCCCCGTTAGATTTATATTGTCTAACATTGTTTTGAGGCATTTCTATTGCTACTTTTTCATGTATACAAATTTGGATGTGCTTTTCCAATTTTTCCTTCTTATCAAATTTTGAATGGCATTTCATACATATGTGCATATGATAATGATTTTTGTGAATTTGTCCATTCAATAGAGTGCTTATTTTCTTTATACCAACAACGTGGTCTTTGTACACTAGCAAATTCACATGTTTCTCACGATGTTGTTTAGATAAATGTAGCAACTCAATTGTAGTATCCGCAACTATACAGTTGCGGATACAAACGTTGATGGATATGTTGAGAAAATTCTCGTATTTTTCAATATTATCTGGAATTAACTCAACGGGATAGATCATCCCCAAACCCTCGTATTTTTCAATTTTGTAATAACATACATGATCAGAATTATACTTAACGGGGTTAAGCATACTTTCTATGGCATACTCGAAACATCTCAAGTTATCCTGTTTATAACATTTAAACTTGTTTGTTCTGATGTTTTTCACATTAATACAGCATCGTTTATTCTCAATAAATTTTGGTAGTTTGACATATGTTCCACCACGTAATGGATTGTCTTTGTCCGATTGAATGTCCACTTGAATGATTTTATCAAATCTATATTTGGTGTTCTTTGCCGTAAATGCATCAAAGGTTTGAATTAGCTCATTTTTTGCATATGTTAGAATAACGTTTATAGTTTTTTCGTCAGAATTTGCGCTGATTTGGTGAACTTTTGACCTCAGATATATTTTCTGAAAACCCACTTTGTCCCCTGTTAAATTCACCTCACTTCATAGAGCAACAGATAAGCCGAAACGCATTATGACAGAGATAGATGAGAAATTAAGTGACAGTGAGAAGGCTCTAGAATCATGGTCAAGATACTTAAGGTCGGACAATTCCAAAATTGTGGATAACTTCGTTGGCCAGTTAAAATCTACATTAAAATGTACTTATTGTGGTCAATGTTCAGTTACTTTCGATCCGTTCTGGGATCTTTCCCTCCCAATACCTCGAAGAACAGAGCAACTCAGACTATCACAATGCTTGGATATATTCAAAAGGAAAGAAACTTTGAATGGTGACGAGAAACCGACATGTACGAAATGTAAAGAGAGAAGGAAGTGCACGGAATCCATAACAATTCATAAGTTCCCGAAAATTTTAGTAATCCATTTAAAACGCTTTTATTCGACAGAAAGATTCCAAAGAAAATTGAATGTTGCCATCGATTTTCCTTTAGAGGGATTGGACATGAGTAATTATGCAGCAGACAACGTAGCCCCTTGTCGCTATAATCTGTATGCATTGTCTAATCATAGAGGAACTACCTACAGCGGACACTACACAGCCTACTGTAGACATCCGTATGCGAGCACGTGGCATGAATACAATGATTCATGTGTTACCCCAATTTCATCCAAATCCATCATGAGCGGAGATGCCTATGTTCTCTTTTATGAGCAGGAAGGCACTACACATCTTTCAGATTATACTTAGTTTTATTTTATGTTTTATGTTTTATCTGTACTTTACATTATGTTCTGTTTTTACTAAATTTATTTATCAAATTTAATCTTTTTTCTAATTATTACATAGTTAATTTTTACCTATTGGAACTTACCATATAAGTTGTTGATGGGATTATTGAAGTTGAGAACAAGAAATTCCTTCAAACTTTTTTTGAATTGTATGAGCGAAGTACAAGATTGCAACTCGGGAGGTAGTTTATTGAACATGAGAATGCCAACGTTATTCGGGGACTTACACGAGATGAAAGATTTTGCTAGGAGAACATCAAAGTTATTTTTGATTCTTGTGTTCAAATCGTGAATTCCAGAGTTTCTCATGGAATAATCACGAAAATATAAGTACATGTTTCAAATATGTATAGACCTGTTTGGGTTAGAATATCTAGGTCCTTGAAAAGATTGCGGCAGCTGAAAGTACTAGAAACATTAGCTATTGTTCTAATGAGTCTCTTTCTCAGATCAATAATATAACAATAGATAGGCGCGATGCTACGTAAACACCATATTCAGTGAACCGAAGACAACTGTGTTTATAAACATTCACCTCCTAGCTTTCTTGTTTCTTTCTTGTTTTGAAACATGATTTTCGTAGGTATCAATCAATATCTATTCACTTATAGTTTATATTCATATTTATTATTCTTAAAATTCTAAAAAAATATTAATTTCCAATACGGTGAAAAAATCTTCCGAGCAGAAGATATATGATATCGTTTTCAACTGAATAAACAGTTGGCACTATGAAAATTTCAAGCGCATACCTACCAGAATTATCTCAGTCGTGGCAACACCGATTGCAAGGACGGCCATTTGCATTGTAGTATTTGTTTTGAAATAATGTAAAAGAAAGTTTTTGTGTGTTTTCAACAGCATTTGTGTTTTTTTACCTTCAAAAACAAGTTATAGTGACATTTGTGATAGTTTTCCTAGTTGTGCAGTGGTTTTGTGAAATAAAATGACGAAATATTACTTTGTTTGCAAAACAAGGGATAGTTTACAAACATTCTACAGGTGAGTCCAGAGGCGTCGAACATAGATGAGAACGTATTATTCAAATATAATATTGGATTGGAATAAGCACAGTATAAGGCCAAAAGAAGTTTAGCATTATAGTGTGGAATAAGTACTACTTATTGCTTATAATTCATACATAGGTTCCCTACTGACGAAAAGAAGTTGCAAATATGGTGCGATGTTCTCAAATTGGATCCTTGAGCTTGAAGAAATATTCTTATATTTGTTCTGCTCATTTTTCCACCAGCCAGCTGATTAAAAAGCCAGAGGGAACTACATGTTTGAAACCTGTTGCCATTCCTGATATACAAGCAGTTGAGAGGTAATTTCAAAAGCAAAAAGTCAGATAGAGTTATAATCACACAAAAGGTTATTTTTGAGCATAAAAAGACTGTGATATGGCTGAATCATGTTCCGTCTAACATGGTTTTCAAAAAGAAATAATTGGGTGAATTTTGAACACCAAACGAATGATATTTTCTTCAATAATGTGATTGATAATTAATTTCTGTTCAATAATTTGTTCAACTCACAAATTCACTTCAGATATGTTTCTGGGAATGTAAGCATCCAAAACTATAAGTGTTGATAAATGCAGCCCAAGTTAACAAGTATTAATTAGCAAGTAAGTATAGGTTCATTCGTTTGCATCGAGGTGAATCATGGTGTAATAATTTACACTCGATTTTTAGTATTTGTTTGCAGATTGTCTTGACACATACCTTTGTGTGAACTGCACTCAGCTACACTCGATTTGAAATGTGGTGTAAATTACACCACATTGTGCCACACCAACTTATTTTTCAATGATAGTCTTTACGTAGCCAAGTATCAACAAGTAGAAGTTGGTCCTCAACTTGGTCAACTTTTTACTTAGAAGATGGCCACACAGTGTTTATAGATAGTATGGTTTATTATATATGAAACGTGGATATTAAGAAATGAAAAATTGAAATAGTTTATGCTTTTCAGTAGTCCCTTTTAACTAAAATGGCTTCGACTTCTGCCTATTGTTCATAATTACTTTTTTATCCTTAAATAGGTAATTTTTCATGCATTGATGATTATTTTTCGTTACTTGTATATTGATACTTTTTACTTAATGATTGTTACTTGGTGCTGCGTGTATCCACACTATGCCTGAAAAATTAATCAAATCCATAATTATATACAAGAGTAGAAGGTTGAACAAATTAGTTTGCCCCAAAAAGCTACTTACTTACCAAATGTTTTTACTTGTAAATAAAAAACTAATTTTATTTTGTATTTGCCTTGAAGAAATGAGCTGAAAATTCGATTATATTAAAAACTTTTTAATTAAATATTTCTCAGAAACTTAAATTTCTCAAGAGTTTCGTGCTTTATTGCAAATCTTATACAGTAAATTTCAAAAAGTTTGCAACATATGCGAAACTTTTTTATTCATTTATCAGAAAATTGTATTTTCATAAAAATTGGTGCATTGCAAAAAACCCTTATTCAAGTGATAAAAATTTTAAATTTTCAAACAGTGTACAGGGAAGAACAAAAAATAGGAATTTTTATAAAGAGTACCTAAACTACCCTTATTTTTTTATTTTTTACCTTATCCATAAAGTTCATTTAGAAAAATTGTTTGTTATTGAAAACAACTATTAGATTTATTATCACAGCCACCTACCCAACAAAATATTTGTTTCGCATCTTTTATGGTTCACGCCTTATAAAAGGTACTAGTATCTCATATACAATATACACCTTAGATGGCTACCTCATATTCCTATAATAATAAGTCAATACGAAATTAGGACCAATTTATCATTCGTACTAAAATATCGACGATTCTTGAAAATGGTTTGACTTTTTACTAGTTTTTTAGTGCATATTTGATATTTCACTGTATGTATGTCCATAATAACTGTCAGTAAAATTTTATAGCAGAAAATTATTGAATAATTCAATTAATTGATGACAGATAATTGAATAATAAAATCTGCGAATTTACGATCACTTTATTCATATAAAATAGGATAAAAATATTTTGTTGGGTATGTGGCTGTGATTTCAATATTGTTTCAAGTCTAAATGACTTTTCTTCATAGATTTTTTTTGATAATATCAAAAATTAGGGTAGATCAACATTCCTATTTTTTGTTCTTCCCTGTACCCTGTTTGGAAATTTAGAATTTTGATAACTATAATACGAGTTAATTTTTGAAGATTATTTTTTATTTTTATATTTTATATGTTCGTTTGTTTGTTTATATTTTATTGAAAATATATTATGATTGATTTATCTACTTTTTTTACCTTATTGTATACCTTGTATTCGTATGATCACTATATTCCTGTCCGAAATCGATGCAATGGATTACAGTTAATAAAGATGTCTATTTCTAATTTTCTATTCAATTACTATTTCCAGTTGTAATCTATATAGAAAAACTATTGAATGCAAAAAAATCTGCACAATAGCATCCTAATCCTAATCAAGTGGGCATATTTGAAATTTTGAAATTCATGAGGAGAAATTACTTTTACAAAAATTAACCATTAAAAAAATGTATGGTATAAAGTAGTGAACAGTTTAAATATTGCTGTGGATGACAAAAACATAGATTTGCTTTTGGGCAGCATCTCAGATCAATATTGATCTGAGGGCAGCATTGAATATGATACGGATGAGTAAGTTAGTTGTGTTCATTTCAAAAAATATATGGATGATGTTTATTGAAAAGGAACCAAGCGCCAAATTCGAAAAAATATCTAAAGTGCACCAAGTCGCAGAGCAAAGACTAGTCTTCCTTCCAATAAAAAGATCCAGCGTCAATCTCACATATGTCGCCATCTATGAGACAAAGACCCAAGCGACATCTCTGAAACAGGCTAGTTTTGGTTCATGTAAAAAGACCCAAGCGACATAACCTTTTACATAAAACTTCTTAAGTTACTTGGTTCCTTTTAGATATTTTATTGTTTTGTAGGTGTGTGTTTTGTGTCCGTTATTTTAGTTGTGATCATTAAGTTATAAAATGAGTGAAAGATCCAAGCGTATTCTTTTAAAGGCTCTTAACCAAAACGAAAACTATTTTGTTCATAAAAAGATAAAATTAAGTGAAAGAAATGTAAGTAACTAGCTCTAGACCAGATCTGATAGGTTATGATACTTAGTGTATTTCTATTGACATTTACGTTTTGAATTAAATAGGTATTTCATTCAAAAACAATTTCATAATATGATGTAGAACAAAATATTTTCTTGATGTTTTTATTATATCAGAAAAAATAGACGTCACTGTTAAATTGTTTAAAAACATGTGCTTTTTCAGCGGCAATAAATAGAAATATGAGTTCATAGTTCTTCCTGTAGGCTTTTGAATTTTTTTTTTAATTTTCAGAAATCAAAGTATTCGTTATTGTAGCACCACACGATTCGTTTAATAATAATGATAATATTTCAGAATGAACCACTCGATAATAGCATTGGGTGCAGCAAAGTTACTTCAGATTGCATATTAAAACACGGCATAGTAGATGACAATTCCAAGCAAAAACCAGAACACTTTGGTGACAAAATTAATAATTACTGCAGCATTTCCAGCCCTCGAATGAATACAGACGGAGTTGAAAATGTTATAGACTCTTCTGGAGGTAAAATAATATACTTTTCAAAAATAATAACAAACCAAAACCACAATACATTTGTAAATTTTATTTCAGCTGGCATGGATAGTGAAATCAATACAGTGAGTGATTCATCTAATCTCCAAAATCAACTAGATGAATTTGGTGATAGAATTGAAACAGCTAGCAATTCTAACACTCTATTCAATATAGACGACGAAATCATCACAGATATTGCAAAAGGTGAAACAAACAATACTGTTAGTTTGAATTCCAAAGAACAAGCTATAATAGTTGTTGAAGGAGACATTACATCAGGGGATGTAGTTGTTGAATCAGGGGATGTGAAAGGCGATGAAGTATGCAATATATTTCAATGTAACCAGATAAATTGTTTTCCCATAGTATCAGCAAATGATAATGTGATTGTTGAAAAATTTGTCATCATTGAAGATACGAATATTATAAGTGATGTAACTTTCAATGAGAAAACTCAAGATAAAGCTATATTCGACAAACTTGTTTTACCCAGCACTTCTACAACGAACTATATCAACAGTCCATATGATACACAAATACTCAATTTAGAGGATGCAGAAGAGCCACCTAGGCAATCGGAAAATAACGTTGAAGAATCAGAAGAAGATGATAGTAGAGACTGCAATTTTAATCCAGAAGATTTCAGCAGTAGCTCTGAGGCAAGCAATGCTGAAATAACATCTGCCGACTTAATGAACGCTGAAGAAATCCAGAGGAAAAATAAATTAAAAGATGAGAAGGAAAATTGGAAAGGACGTCCCAAAAAAGGCAGACATAACAAATTTCCTGGGCAAACTTTTGCTACAAGAAAAAAATTAAGAGATTCAAATTTACCTCACTACACTGTTAAAGGAAAACTAAAGGAGAGCAAACAATTTATCAAAAAATATGAATGCAACTGCCCAAAGCAATGTAACCAGAGACTAACAGATCAAATCAGAGCTGATCTTTTCAAAAAATTTTGGGATTTGGGCTCATATGATATCCAAACAGCATTTATTACGGCAACTGTGAAGGAAATACCTGTGAAAAGAAAACGCTCGAAAGATCGTCCAGGAAAATCGTATAGTCGAGTTTACACGCTTGGAAATGTTGATGTTTGTCGAAATATGTACATAAAAACGTACCAAATATCTACAAAACGTGTAAACTCCGCCTTGACTAAAATTCGCGAAGGTCGATTAAAAGATGAGAGAGGGAAGAAAGGTGGAAAAACCAAAGTTAATGATGAAACAATCCAGAAAATTATTGATCATATAAATAAATTCCCCACTTATGTGTCCCATTATTCCCGAGAAGCTACTGATTCTAATTTCTTGACACATGATTTAACAGAAATGAAGATGTTTGAAATGTATATTGAAGACGGCAATCCTAAAGTTAGTTTTACTTTCTTCAAAAACATATTTTATGAGCGATTTAACCTGAGGCGAAAACCGCCTTTGAAAGATACTTGTAACAAATGTGACCTTTTTTCTATGCAAGTTAAAACTATTTCAGAAGAAACCAGTAAAAAAAAAGCCCAAGCTGCATATGACCAACACCTTGTGAATGCAAATTTAGCAAGGAGTGAATTGCAGAAAGATACAAAAGAAGCAAACAGCAATCCTCTTCTGGAGACTCTTTGTTATGATATGGAAAAGGTCTTAGGTTTACCCAAGCTCCCAACCAACCTTGTGTATTATAAAAGACAGCTAAGTATTTACAATGAAGGAATTCACTCAGGATCAACAAACACACCGTATGCCTTCCTTTGGAAAGAAGGAGTTGCGGGAAGAGGCTCTCAAGAAGTGGGTTCGTGTCTTAAAAAATATATTGAGTTGCATCTAAAACAAGGGGTACAGGAGCTAATACTTTGGTCCGATAGTTGTGGAGGCCAAAACAGAAATATAAAAATCGTACTTATGTTGAAAAGTATTTTAATCGAGCATCCTACTCTGAAAATTATTTATCTGAAATTTTTGGAATCAGGACATAGTTTCCTACCTAATGACACCGACTTCGGTCAAATTGAGCGTGCCCTTAAACATCAAATTCGGATTTACACACTAGATGATTTTAAATCAATAATAGAAAACTGTAAAAAAAGTCATCCTTTTGTTGTGGAAGTAATGAAATCAGAAGATTTTTTTTCAACTGACGGAATTGAGAAACAAATAACCAACAGAAAAGTATCCATTAACAAGGAAAAAGTAAGCTGGTTGAAATCTAAAATAATTAAACTTGAGAAGGACAAACCTTATTCAATTTTTCTCAAGGAAAGCCATAATTTTGAAGATCATTATAAAGAAATTGATATTTCTAAGTCAGTAAGAGGAAGGAAATCTATAAAAGATCTTGTAAAATTAAAATCTCTTTATCCAGAAGGAAAATCAATTTCAAAGAAGAAGTGGGAAGATATTAAATCTTTATTGCGATATATACCCCTCGACGCAAGAAATTTCTATAAAATTAGCAACATCGAAGACTTTCAAGACGATATCGATGGATTTGGCCAAACTTTGGATTTCCAAGTAGAAACGGATGAGTAAAATGACACAAATATTTTGTTCCCTACTTCAACTTGTAGCCTTGTTATTATTATTCTTATGGAAATAAAAGCAATATTTTTTTATTTATACCGAACCATTTCAATATTTACCCTTTCTGTAAATGGAACCAACCACAAAATTGTGATCTGGTACTCTTTTAAGAAAAATAAATGTATTCAATCTATTTATTGAAAAGGAACCATCCACCAAAAATACTCTAAAATCAGATGTCTGACGCTTGTATACATACATTATCATGTATACAACCATATCTGATCATTTTCTTGACAAAAATGTCATAAGATGTATTGAATATTTGATATTTTTTTTTAAATGGGTCGTTAACTTTAATCGCCAATTACTCAAAACAATGAATCGGCTCTTGGTTCCTTTTCAATAAACATCATCCATATGATCATAGTCATAAAATAGTGTCTTAACGAATATGTATTTAAGCCTTTTTAGTGATTCATTAAAAATGTATCATCTACATAACCTAAACAGACATCAAACTTTAATATACTTGAGTCATCGGTCAAGAAACTTGTTAGTTACTTACCGTAAATTATTTAATTTAGACGATCAACGCTTTATTTATTATCGACGAAAACATCTTGATTCCAATTATGTATATAATGGGATCATAAATCTAAAAACTCATCCACCATCTTGAATAACAAATTTTGATGAAATATTATTCCTAACTTCAGATTATTAATTTTCAGAAGAATCTGACCATAAATCACAAAAACAAAATCCTCCGATTCAGAAAACTCGTCAGTCATACACTGAATTTTCACATACTGTATTTGCTCAAGTGAAATTTCACATTTCTGCCAAGTCTAGACTGAACCAAGATATTATCCTCATTTATCCACGAGAGTATGGATAAAAAGTTGTTTTGATCCCTTTAAAAAAGCACGGCACTGTGCCGGAGGTGTTTTGTTTACGTTCGACTGTCAGAAACCCAAAACACAACAGTTCTCGCGAGAGTTATCTTCAGTTCACAACATTTCCCGTAGATTCGGCATTGGGCCTATCTATTGTTTATATTATTGATCTGAGGTCTCTTTCGAGCCAAAAACACGATGACTGAGTTAGTGGACCAACCCCAGAAACTAATTCCATACCTCAATCGTGATTCAACTTGACCATAGTAAACTTCGAGCATCTGTTTTGTGTTCAGAACTGTCCTCAGATTCTTCATCATAAAATTCAGTGAGTGGAGTTTTCACACTAAGGACTCACAATGTGTTTTCCAATTCAAACAGCTATCTATGTGAATACCAAGAAATATAATGAGATACGTCTGTAGCAATTCGTAAATTATCATAGGTTTTTTGATTGGTTCTAAATCTCATATAATGTGTTTTGGTAACCTCAGTACTATGGCTTCCAAGGAGAACATTCAACTTGTTCACGAACTACACAAACAAATTGCCGATATCTTGGCACATAAAAAACGATGTCTGAAAAATGTGTAGACTAATTAGGGAACGAAATTTTACAATAGCAAAGGACTAGGAACACATATAAGGGGGTTTCTAAGTATCCATAGAGTATGCTGAAAGAACCCCGAATGGAATACAATGGATTTTGGTTTATTGCGGAATTCACTGAAACTCTAGTATGTTGTAGATCATGATCTGTAGGTTATATTTCGAATGGACCATAATCACATCATATGATTAGTTTCTGAGAAACAGGGTAAGTAGTTACACAAACAGAAAATAAAGTTAATTTATCACAAATTCAGAATATTTCTGGTTTAGTTTCGTGATTTGGATACCTTTGGAAATGCACCACTTTCGTAATACAAAATAGTACTCAATTTACCGGGGTCGTCACAAACGTTCTCAAAAGTATACCATTTCGGCATTGTTTACTTTACTTATTAGAATTAAGATATTTTTTAGTTTAATTTCGAGATTTTCCTGGATAATAATGATGGTTTGGAAAGCAATACTATTGTATTACAAACATGGTACTTTAACTATGTCGGGGTCATCAGAAAAGTACTTAAAAATATCCTATTTCGGAGTTATTTACTCACTTCATTCTTTCAGTAGGACCTTCGAAGAACTCTATATTTTCAACGTTTGACGTTGATATATGAAAACTCTCAAGCTATAATAAGTGAAAAACCTTGTCGGTGACACTATATCTTTCGACTTTCTCTAAAAATCCGAATGTGGCACAATTTTCATAGTTTCATAATATTACTATAGGTAATAGGTATATTTGAAGATGGGTTGGATAAAAAAATAAAACTGGAGATAGGTGTTTACTCAAAACGTGTGTGCTTTTGTCGCATTTTTCGTAAATGAATATCGTATAAAAATAGCGTTGCTGGCAAACATTTAAAGCTTCAAACTCACCCATGAATTCTGTTCTCCTAGCTACAAGGCCAGTCTTTCCTGCAGATCACTATCCAAATTCAGGAGGAGTAATTTTAGCTTCTAGTTTGCTGCTCGCATCCAGGCTTGCCTTCTGAGCAGATTGATACTTTCTGACACTCAGGAGAAACTTGATATCACTAAAAACCATTAAGCACGAATAGAAACATGTCTTATTTGATATTTTAACGTTTTAGAGATAAAATTTACAGAAATTATTGCCACATGTGAGTCATCAATTTCAGAGGTTAGAAAGAATTAATTTATGACATTTCAGGACCGACTCGTCGAAAGGATGTTGATTGCGGCGCCGGTGAGTGAACATCTTCAACCACTCGCCTACAGATTACCTGAGACAACCACCACCAACCAGAATTCAACCATAAGGAACCATCACCAACCATACCCTTGGTGAAACAAAAAAAAAATGAATTATAAAAACAAAAAAAATAAGTCCAGTTGTCACCTCAACTGTGGTGAACTATAGCGCCACCAACTGAAATAGTGAAACCACCGTTTCACTAATAAAAACAAATACAAGGTTCGGGATACTCTCATCCTTGGCACTGTGAACAAGTCCTCAGATGCAACAGATCTGTGGAGTTCAGCAGAAACACAGTAGCCTTACCCAGCTGCCATTTAAGGCTTTGCTATGCTCACCCGGAGGCGCACCGCTCGCCCAAGTAAGACTCCCCAATGCTCTCCCTTCCAAAGATCCCGCTAGTAAACCAGCTGTCGCATCTGAGCTGAGCTCACACCTCACCAAAGTGAGTCCCTAAAACAAAAAAGTTTGAAGTTGACCATCCTTTTTTTTAGAACAAGAAAAGGGTAAAAAACTTCCAGAATAACTCCTTCATTGCGGGATATGAAGTAAAATTTAGGATAAGGGATTTAATCACAAAAATTCAGCCAAAGTACTGCAAAACTGAGAAACTATCAGAAAATGTTTGTGTAATCCTGCAACACACAACATGAATAGCGATAAGCTAGACAAATTGCTGATTGAGATGTTAAACAGACATTAAAATAAGTAGGCAACCAGCTTCACATAAGCCACAACACTCGTAAGAACGTAAGAAGTTAATGTCTGTATTGAGTTTCCAATTTACTGAGAATTGTGAACTTTCTGAGTTCCTAGGCAATACTCCAAGCATGAATCTGATCATATAAAGAGAAAGGATAAAATATTCAAGAAAAATTTAAGTAATTTGGCAACAATACTGAGTCAAGAACCTATGATTGAAAAAAGGAAGATTGTGAGTACATTACTGAAAGTACACTACGAAATGCAAACCTAGGAATTACAATTGTGTAAGTGATATGATGATACTGCACTGCAGAAGGCACTACAAGGTAAATGCTGATGCAACATCACAATAATGATTTCCTTGTTAAGAAAACCAAACTAAATGTCAGCGGACGTGTAGCACTGGAGATAATCCTCACAGATGTCAATATTCTGTAAGAAAAAGATAGAGAAAAAGATCAGTAATTTGGGACACCTGATTAAACTACTAAGGCTATCTGATTATACTGTTGAGAACCAATCAAGTTCTGAACACTCTGATTCCAAAAGCACATAGCATTCAGAAAATAATAAGAAGATACTCACAGAGGAATTTTCCTTCATTACAGAATCTCGTTAAGTTTCTAACAGGGTAAGATAATGAAATGTACTCACTCTCAATATCAATGACGACAAGGCAATATTTACAAGATTTGAATGGATTGCAAACAATGAAAATATAGAAAAATTATAATTACAGTTATAAGCTATGAAATTTATACAGGGGTACTCAGTAGTGTGCCAAAAAACATACAGGGTAGTATCTAGAATGGCGTAGTTAAAACTAGCCACTGTGAATAACAAACAGTTAGTTACTGTCGTAGGGAGAAACCAAGACAAGTTTCCAGCATGAAGGATCTCTTGGAATTCAACAAGAAAATCAACTCCTTACTCGAAAATTATCAAAATTTTCCCCTACTGGTTGGGTAGTATATTCATCTTCACTACTCTGACCTGAATCTGACTTTGAATCACTACCACTATTACTACGATAATCGTCAGTTATATCAGGTTTTATGTCCTCAATATGCCAATCACCCAAGTATTTCCCATCTCTATCTCTCAAATTATAAACTAAAGGAGAGATCACCTTATTAACAATACACGGTATGAACTTGGGAGCAAGCTTGGCTGAAAAGTTATCGCAGGCCTTAGAGAGAACATAGTTCTTTTTCCAAACATAGTCACCAACGTGAAACTTTAAAAAACGTTTCCTCAAATTATACCTTTTAGAATTTTGAACATTAGACTTGTATAGCTTCTTTAGAATAACTTCGTAGAATGGAGGCAAAGCTTGGGAATCCTGAATACTATGGATTTTGTCACCAATGGATACAACATTATTTGCATTCTCTGCAATCTTCCCATAGAAGTCTCCTGATACTGGAATGTTCCTGGCAAAAACTAGGAAAGCGGGAGAGTAAGTGGTGACATCATGTCTTGCAAGACGAATAGCTTGTGCCACCTTGAAGATAGACATCCCAGGTTTTGTGATTTTCATGAACATAACATCGAATAGCAGTTTGTTTTATTAACTTTCAGTGTGATTTATTTGGGCATAATATCTTGCGTTATACCAAATCTTTTGGACAGAATATTCTTTCATGAGATTTTTAAATTCTTTGCTGGTAAATTGTGGACCATTGTCGCAGGCAAAAATTTGTGGAATTCCAAAAATAAGAAAGACTTGATTTTCTATAAATTTTACTATTGTAGGGACCAAGAAGATCCGCAGAAATGAGTTGAAATGGATGATTAATATTTCGATAGGACCCATCAAGCCTACTTGAGGTAGGTTACAAGATTTGCTGGCTGCACAAACTTTATACATTCTGATATAACGATAAACTGTATTTCTAAGATTTGGCCAATAGTACAATTCAGAGATGCGAGATAAAGTTTTAGAAATACCAAAATGAGAGAAAATAGCGTGATCATGAAAGGTTTCCAAAATTTCCTGTCTATTTCCAGTTGGAACAACGATTTTCCAATTGGTTAGATTACTTTCAATGTTGTACTTACAAAAAATGTGTTTATACAAGATATTATTTTCCACCTTGAAAGACGGATAAGACACAGGGTGTTCCTGAACCTTCTTAATCATATTAAGATACCAGTTATCACGTTTCAAGGTAGATATATCTAGCAAGGCAATTTCAAACGAACGTGATAAGGCATCTGCAACAACATTGAGAGTAACTTTTTTATGAACCATAGTAAAATCATGCTGAGCTAATTTCACTAACCAATGTGCTAATCTTGGTGAAGGATCCTTCATGTTTCGAAGCCATTGAAGTGAACTGTGATCTGAGATGACAACGAAGGGACTACCATCCAGATAATATTTGAACTTGTCAATACCAAATATAATTGCAAGCAATTCTTTTCCAGTAGTGGTGTACTTTCTTTGGCATGAGTTCAAAGTTTTGCTGGCATAAGCAATTGGATGTTCCATTCTATCCTCTTCCTGAAACAACACCGAACCAACACCTGTGTCCGAGGCATCACACATCAAGGCTTTGAAAAATCAGGGCTTGCCAATACAGGAGCACTAGTAAGAGAGTCTTTCATTTCCTGGAATGCTTTGTAGCTTCAGGAGTCCATACAATTGGTTGACCTTTTTTTCTACCATGGAGTAAATCCGTTATTGGACTACATAAACTAGAGAAATTCTTGACGAACCTACGATAATAACTGACGAGGCCAATGAGATGTCTGACCTTTTCTAGGTCCGTTCTTATGCCATGTTCATCAACCAAAAAACCTAAGAATTTAAGAGAGGGACGGCAGAAATGATATTTCTCAAAGTTAATAGTTAAATTGTCTTCCTTAAGCCTATTGAATACTTTTCCCAAAATTTCCAAATCATTTTCAAAATCTGGAGTGACAATAATGATATCATCCAGATAGTAAAAACAATATGGTTCTAAGGCAGGTCCAATAACCAGATCCATAAGACGACGACGACACATACTCTGACTTGCTCATTCTAATCCAAAAGGCATAACGAAAAATTCCACCAAAGACCTTTGCCATGTACAGCAAAAGAAGTCTTTGCACGGGATGATTCTTCCAATGGAATTTGGAAAAATGCTTGTTTCAGGTCGATTGAACTAATGAAACGAGCATCACGGAGCTTGGTGATGATACAGTCAATCAAAGGTAGGGGATAAGCATCCTTATTAACTGTCACATCGTTAAGTTTCCTTCCATCGAAGCAAACTCGAAACGTGCCATTCGACTTTTTCAACAACCACAAAGGACTACACCAAGGCGATTTGGAAGGTTGAATAATGCCAAGTTTGATTATTTCATCTACTTCCTTTTCCAGATGAGAATGCATTACCTGAGACAAGGGATATTGTCTTTGTTTAAACGGCCTTGCATTTCCTGTTTCTATGGAATGTGAAATCAAATGGGTCCTGCCAATTTTCTCAGCTGGTCCAATTTGTTTAAAAAGTTCAACAACCTTCTCAAGTTCACCCTTTTCCCGGTCACTCGAGTTGGAAACACTCTGTATAGTATTTACAGCACAAACTGAAGAACCTCTGACTTCATAAGAAAAATTGTCCAAATTCATGGCCTCGATATGGAATAGTTTTAAGAAATTTACCCCCCAAATTAGGGTTTGTGTGATAGAAGGAATGACGAACAACTTAAGTTCCTTACTAACACCATTTGAAAAAATAGGAATATTGACATAACCCAAGAATTCCTGAGGTTTTCCATCAGCTGTCGATACTTGCAGAAATTCATCATAGAGAATGGGAACTTTGTGACGATTCAAAAGAGAGAATCCAGATGATCCAAGAATTGAAGCATTTGATCCAGTATCAACAAGAGGAACTACAGATTCAGCAAAAATGTTGACCCTAACATAAGGTCGGTTGTCATTGCTTTGTTAAAGGGGGGAGAAACTCTGACTTTAATGCAGAAGTTTTTGACTACAGATAACCAGGAGTTCCATTCAGAAGTGGTGGTAGCACAGACTTGTTTATTCTTCCTAGAACAAACATTTTTGACATCACACAACCACTCAACCCACTCTCGGAAAAGAAGTTTCACTTCTCTGAGCTGTTTAGGGGAAGAGATTTTCCCTTTTTCTTCCATGTGGATTGTGTGGTTTGGTCTGGACCTTCCGAATGACTGGTGACTGGGTCCAGTTTCATGACACCCTTCGGCAAGTTTTTTGAACAACGCTTACATCTAGTCTTGACAACACCCTTGGAACCACAGCCAAAACAAAACAAAAGATAGACTAGGGATCACCATATATGTGGCCAACCAAATCACAGTTCCAACATGTTGAAAGTGGACTTGTGGAAGAAGCACACAAATTTCCTTAGAAAGATGTGTGGAGTTCCTAGTTGAGCTAAAGGACGGACCTGCATAAAAAAAATCTGGACAACTCAGGTCAGGCTCAAGCAAAGAAGCTTTACGAGAGGATGGAGGTTTGTACCGACTAGACCATATACTGGACTCTTCTATCCGTTTACATAGTTTAGATAGTTCAGTCGAAGAATCAATATCAGATAGAGCCAGTTGAGAAACAAATTTAGGCAGCAAATTTCTGCGAATTAGATTAACAATAGTCTTTTCATCTGGTTTTGATGTCAACCTGTTATATAAACCTTCCATTGCAGAAATATACATAGTTACTTTTTCATTGGAACCCTGTTTTCTATTTCGAATTCAATCTAACAAATCATCATTGTAGTGTAGGGTAGAAAGTCATCTTTTAATTTTGAAACTAGTTCGTCCCATGTCTTGAATGTTGAACGACTATTATTGTACCAGGTCCAAGCCTGAGATTTGAAAAGATCCCCTGCAGAAATGAATAACTCATCTTTAGAAACTCCCCTTGCAATTCTCACAGATTCAACTTTTTCAAGAAAAGAAATGACAGACTCTTTATGAGCTGTTCCAGTGGAATAAATTTTCCATTTATAGGCAGGGACTGGTTTAGTAAATAGAAATTGTGTCACATTTGAAGTGGAAGGTATAGGGGTTGAAGTTGCATGGGAGATTTTCTCATCAAGATCACCCTCTATAGTGAGAAGTTCCAATTGCCATTTTTCCTTTTTGAATTCCTCTGATTCATCAGTAGTTTGAGCCCTATGAATGCAGCCTGATAAATGAATGAGACGAAAAACTAATCTCTTATATGCAGAATCAGAGGAAGTTCCAACAAAATCTGAAATTTTTTGTTTTATATCATTAAGTGAATCTAAGATGTTTTTCTCATCTTCTAAAAATGAGAAAGGATCAATAATTTCAGCAAAACTGCGGTTGGCACATTCTTGACTGAGAAGACCTCTCAGAACTTTACGTTTGGAGTCTACATCTCCAGTAGGTTTTATATTCCTGATAGCAATCTCATAATCATGTTCATTCACCTTCAAGTGTTTGGGGTCAATTTTTACAAGCACATTTTCAAAAATTCAGAAAAATATCGAGAGTAAAAAATCAATAAATGAGTGTGTTTTGATTTGATCAATACACATTCATTGAAAATAATACAAGATAATATTCAAGTCAGCAAACCTTGATCATAAAATGTTACTGACTGAGAGTGCACAAAGGAAATACTAAGCAGGTAAAAAGTTGAGGCGCCAAATTTGTGTAACTCCATCCAAACCTGGGCAGTGATGTGGAAGAGCTCGAGTCGAAAGTTCAAAGAATCATGAGCGAGTTTAACTTCGACAGATTCAATAAAAATAAATTTAAAGCTTCAAACTCACCCATGAATCCTGTTCTCCTAGCTACAAGGCCAGTCTTTCCTGCAGATCACTATCCAAATTCAGGAGGAGTACCTTTAGCTTCTAGTTTGCTGCTTGCACCCAGGCTTGCCTTCTACGCAGATTGATACTTTCTGACACTCAGGAGAAACTTGGTATCACTAAAAACCATCAAGCAGGAATAGAAAGAGGTCTGATTTGATATTTTAACATTTTAGAGATTTACAGAAATTATTGCCACATGTGAGTCATCAATTTCAGAGGTTAGAAAGAATTCATTTATGACATTTCAGGACCGACTCGTCGAAAGAGGGTACGAAATGTTATCCGAATAAGATTAAATTGTTACATTTGTTTTCAAAATTTGACGATATTGGTACAGATAATCAACAGTGACGCACATGAGGCCATCATCCTGAAGCATGAAGATCAAAAATACATTTTGGAAATTTAGAAAAATATGCTAAAAGAAATATGTATATCGATTCGATTATTGAATCGATCAGAAATTGATTATTTTAATCATTCAAATATGTATACGACCTTTCATTTCCGAAGGGAAAATCAAAAAGCAACCGACTCTTCGAGTGCTCAATTCAGAAAGGGACGAAGAAGGAAGAAGTCTTTTCAAAGATGGAAGTCAATCTCTCTCACTCTGTCTATGTTCAGTGTTACCAATCGCTGAACAATTAAATGAATTGGAACATCTCAATAACATGTGATACCAACATGAAATAAAAAAAAATGAAAAGTAACAAAATGTTTTACATTTCGTTACAGAATCAAACCTTATCTACTGCATACTTTTTTTTCTTGACCGCAATATCAAATAATGTATTCCTGAATACGGAAGAAATAGATTTAAGGTAAACAATAAAAAATGTCAAATTATGAACAGATGGGAGAAAACACTCCGTATTTGCTATCATTGTTCCGAATAATGCATCATTCAAATATATCGGTAGCGAGATTCAGAAAATTGTGGAATGGTTCAATGAGATGGAGATGAAGAATTGAAAACTCTAAGTGCCAAAATTGCTCGATTGTAGAATAAAAACTTTTATGACAATATGACAATTTTTCTCATGTTAATGGTAGAGAATACAGATACATGGAACATTTGCTTGAAAGAAATAAATCTACTCCAAATCAAATGATCGCATTCATTGTTTTATTTCAGCAAAATTATTATAATAAGAAAGTCATGTAAAGTGAGACGACTGATCAAAAATAAAATTTACAATCGTCATGCATGGAAGGTTTGTTATTCGAACTGAAATAATCCGCCAGCCATGTAAGATGAGGTTGAAAAAACTGGATTCGGTAATTTTCATGCATTGCGGGTTTGCTAATCAGAATACACGTTCTAGGCGATATCAAGTTGTTTCGAAACGCCCATTTTTTAATCATTTTGCAAGGAATGAAAGCAAGAACGACGATTGTTAAAGCATCATTCACCATATAATAAAGTAAGTTTTTTTGTTGATATAATAGTTTTTCGTGTTGTTATGATTATGTAATGTTTAAATAATGTTTTCACTCGATTTTTATATTTTTGCAAAGTATTCGATTGAGATAATAGTTTAATAACCATCCTCCCACTCAGTTGAAGTGTTATTGGTTTCTCCACAACCGTTAGAGAATTCGTTCTGGCAATTACTTTGCTCTTGATATTGAACAACTATTCTAAGACACTTGCTGTCTAATGCTTTTTGCCTGTATTTCAATATATCACTTGGTAAGGAATGAATATTCTAACTCAGTTGTATCAATAATAATGTTAGCCTTCACTAACATGATGTGAATTTGATTATATGTGAAAATATGTGATTGTGGAGAAAGTATATTCTGTTACTCGGTTAGAATGAAAATTCGCGATGCTCGTAGTTCCTCACGCCCGCTTTCAGCTCGCGCACAGAACTTCCCACTCACATCTTATTGTCATTCTAACCTTGTTACAGAATATACTATTCTATATTTATATTTTCCATCAACATTTCCTGAAATCCAAACTCGGGACATTCAATAGAAATGTTGTTATATTTTTCTTGATACTCGGTTAGAACGGAAATTTGCGATGCTTGTGGTTCCTCAAGTTTGCTTTCAGCTCGCGCTCAGAACTTCTCACTTGCGTCGAATTCTCATTCCAACCTTGTAACAGAGTAAACTATTCTATACTTATATATTTCATCAGCATATCCTAAATTTCAAACTCAGAATGGATGTTCAATGGATGTTTCAATTGGATAATTGAAATAATGTTATATTTTTCTTGATAGATGGATCTTCCAGCAATTAACCAGAGTGAAGCCGCCACCACGTACAAGCCAACAGTTTCTCTCAAAAGTCTACCAATTGACCAACTGAACCTGATTGAGGATATTCGGTTTGGGGAAGAAATTGTCGAAGAACTTGCAGACGTTACCGTTTTCTGTCGAAGAGAGTGACGGAGGTGGTGGAGCAGTCACTATCTGTATTCACACCAAAGAAATACAACTTGGTGACCCGCAAGTATACGAAAAGCAGCAGCAGAAGGGAGGTGGAGGTGTTTGAAATCCAACCTGTACAGTGGAAAGGAGAGATAAAAGTGAGTTACATTTCTTAAATCGATAGGACTCTCTTAGAAATCGAAAATAATCACCCAAAACCAATGCCTAGCTTTACATTGAAATCAATCAGATCACATATCCAAAAATGTATCCCAGCTTTCAAAAAATATAAATTTTCAATTGGACAAAAGCATAACATTCAAACTAAAATTGAAGAGCTCAAACGGATGCGATTTTACATTGAATCTATAAATAAACATACTGCTCCTAAATAGAAGCTTCAGTTTGATGGATAGCTGTGAACTCCATTTTCAATTCCAGAATTCAAACGAGACTCGTTGTGAACTTAAGTCGTAAGGAAATCAAAGATTTTTTGCGGGATTCATTCAGATTGGTAAAAAATTAAATTTTGAAAACCCTAAAAGTGTTTGCAATGTTGGTAGTTAACTTTTTATTCTGCGACGATTTTGTGAGAAGAGCGAATGATGGTGAATTAGTAGATAGGAAGCACTTCAATACACCTGATACTATTGTAGACGCAGAAACGGATTTGGGTGATTGGTTCAGAATTCGCCGAGAAAAACAGTGGCTAGGCTTTGAGTAAAATAATTTCGTTAGAAGTTGCAATCAATAAATTTCAAATGGGAAACGGTTCATCTTATATCAGACTACCGGAGCAAATTTTGAAAAAGAGGGCATGTAATAATGTAAAGAATACAGATTCCTCGTGTTTTCATTGGAGTATAGTAAAATTCGAAAAATTGAGTGATATTTCAGTTGATGTATATGCTTTAGAATTGATTAAAAGCAGTAAAAAAGGAACATTCTACTCAGTAGTAACTATACGTTTAACTTCAAAAAAGCAGGAGCGTCACGTTAATTCTTTGATTATTCAAGATAAATATTTCCCAAAATTAAATGAATATCCACCTGTGGATAACGAAAATGTTGAAATAAGATAGCATTATTGATTAAATCCATGTCAAAACTTTCATCGAGACAACTGAGCAAATCAAATACTAAAAAAATTTCGTGTGATAGATGTTTCAATTATTTTCATACTCATCAAAATTTAGTTGATCATAACATACTGTGCGAGAATATGAACGAATATAATTTTTTTTTTCGAAATATGACTTTGTTGAATTCAGAAATCATATTCACAAGCAAAAATACCCATTCATAATTCACGCAGATTTTGAATCACAGCTGGAGGAATGTAAAACCAAAATATCTGAAAAAATGTTGAAATATAAATATTATAAATCTTACAGCGCAGGATTCTATTTCAAGTTTTCTTATGATGATTCTTCGTCATTTTATCGAGGATATCATGATTCGGATTGTATGGAGTGGTTTGTTAGGAAAATGTCAGATATTTCTGAATTTGTTGGGTCTAAAATCAAAAATAATGTACCAGTGACGAGTACACCCGATATTGCTGATGCTAGCGTATGCTATATTTGCGAAAAACCACTTTCCAAGCAGGATATAATTTTAAATGACCATTTTCACTTCTCAGGGGTATTTCGAGGGTGAGCGCACCAATTTCTCAAGATATAATAGTCATTTTATAATTCGAGATATTTTCAAGCATAGTCGCGTGAATGTACTCCCAATAAATGGGGAAAATATATTTCCTTCACTAAATATGACTCTGAACCTAGTATCAAATTTAGATTATATGACTCTTTCCGCTTCTTAGGGGCAAGTCTCGATGCTCATGTATCAACTTTGAAAATAAATGATTTAAACATATTGAAAAAAGAATTCAGTAGTTTGACAGAACCACAATTCAAATTATTGACGAGGAAAGGTGTTTTTCCTTATGATTATATTGATAATGAGGAAAAATTTAATAAAACTGAATTACTGAATAGACAACATTTTTACAATTGATTGAATGAAACTAATATTTCTGATGAGGATTGCACCCATATTGAAAATGTTTGGAAGTGTTTCGACATCAAAACACTTAGAGAATATAGTGACTTGTACATGCACACTGGTATTATTCTCCTCGCCGATGTTATGGGAAATTTTCATCTATCAAAACCTACTTTCTCGACCCAGCTCGGTATTACATTATGCCCGAATATACTTGGGATTACATGCTCAACTATACGAGCTGCAAATTACGAATATTGAAAGATGTAGACATGCTTCTGTTCATCGAAAATGTAATCAGAGGAAGAATACAAACATCGACGTCACTTCCATCCCTGATAATGCAGAGGAAGGTTGTATTCTCCAAGTAGATTTGGAGTATCCTCCAAACCTGCACGATTCATAAAGATTTCCTATTTCATCCCAAAACATCGTGCACCACCAAATTCAAAATTATCAAAGTTAATGCCCACTCTTTATGATAAAAAACAATATACGCTGCATTATCGAAATTTGAAACAAGCTCTAGATCATAGATTGATATTAACTGAAATACATGAAGTTTTGAAATTCAAACACTCCCCGTGGTTAAAACCCTACATCGAATTGAATACTCGATCAAGTAGCTTTGAAAAAGATTTGAGAAAACTAGCAAATAATGCTGTTTTTGGCAAGACAATGGAAAACATTCGTAACCATCGCATTGTTAAATTGATGCGAATGTACGAAGGTATGTGTATATCAGTATGACTATTCTCGATTTATCGAAAATTGTCCATCGAACAAACTGAAATCGGCTTGAGTCCACACGATGATAAACGTAAACTCATCACAGATTCATTTGACCCAATTCCTTGGGGTCATTTTAATTTGAAATGATTTTTTTTGTTTCAGATAGTCTCAAGTGTTTGTACGATGAATTTAAAGCAACTCTGCATACAAACTGGTTGTGAAAATCTTGAAAGTGCTACAAGCTTCATTCAAGCATCACTTATGCCATTGATATCAACCAAAAAGTTATTATAAAGTTATTATAATTTTACTCATTTCAAATGGTTACAGATTAATCGATACCAGCATGAAATTGATTTTGATTTACCTATTAATTTCTAAAACTTCGATAATTTTTATCAAGTGCGTCCTGATTTTTGGAAGGCATTACTAAATGTTGACAATTTAGAGCCATGTTGCCATCAGGACTTCTTTGCGTTTGAATGAAATTTTATGAATCCGATGAACTTAATATATTACTTTGCGAAGGATGTGTGAAAGCCTTTATCGTGGCATGGAAACTTTTCCACCCAAGAATTAAAGTGAATTTTGCTGTTAGACATAGTCATAAAGAAGTGCATACGGTATACCAACAAAAATCGAGTTGGTGTCAAAATTGTTTCACTCACTTTTTATTCGATTTAAGAGATCAGCATTACTGTATTGATGACTAACATAAAGATAAAAAAGATAAATTCAATTAAAATTTTTCATATCTGTATTATTTTTATGAAACAAACGAAATGTAACTTGCTTTATCACATTTTATATGACATTTTATGTTTAAATAAATGGAGAAAATAACATTTTTCCCTGTTTAATTTTTTCATTTCTCATAAAGAATATTCAACAGAGAAAATTATTCATAAAAATGAATCAGTTTCGTCAGCGTATTTTTCAAGTCATCCAAAAGTTTGCTATTGGGGCATGTGATATCAAACACGTTCCAGTCAAAGGTTCCTACTTCAATAAGCTTTGTTTAGAAATCATTTTATTTCCTTTGAAAAAATACATGTGTTTATCTATGTAGCGAAATGCTAAAGTGATACCATTAGGAATGTCTGGAAACACATCTTCGATACGTCCTCTGTCAATGATGGAAAATGCATTGATATCCATCCCATCCAATTCAATGAAGGAAGCATTATCATAGAATATGTAAGATTTCCCTGCATACATTTGGAATACAGCATTCATTTTGGAATGTTAAAGCATTATTTTTTTTCGATGGTCTAATAAATGCTATTTTTTGATTTCATTCTTACATAAATAACATAGTATCTAACAAAAGGCGTACCTTGTATCTGTATAGGCTTTCGTCGGTGATTAAGATATTTATTATTCGCAGTCAGTAAAATTATTTTTATTTTCGACCTCCACTCTTTCATATTTTGTGTATTAAAAAAGAAATGATATTTCACAAGATTTGTTTCATTTTATTCATATTCCAGTTCTATACTATATTATTCAGTATCTCATATGAACATTGCAAGGGTTCATCACAACCTGCAATGAGAATCACTGCTAGTCTCTTCGCACTGTGTAGTTCTGGCATATTATTATCCGTTCACTCAGCGATATATGTTTTTCATAAAACACAACGTACCCTTTGGAGATTACACAAGTGTATTAGTATCCCATAATCCTGAACTGAACAAAAATTCCATTTAAGTCAGTCCTGTAAATAAAGGAAGAATATTTTAGTTCTTTTGAGTCACTGTATAATCATCAGTTAGTCACCGAAATGAATAATGTTGTACTTACCTATCAGTTATTTTTTCATTTTGTGATTGTATTGCATTATTAAGTAATATTTATCATTTCTGTATTGTTTTGATGTTTTGTTTACGAAACCTACGATCATTTTTCATTGCACGAAGAGGTTTAAATCGGTCAGTTCTGTCAGTGATCAGCTGTTTCTTTGCAGCGGACCTGTTTATAATAACCGTATATTTGTATTGTCACTAACTACTAAATTTATTTAATGTGTCGTATGCATTGTCGCATTCCAAGAGATACGCCAACCTTTCTTGTTGAGCTTACCTTTCCTCTGATCAAACCTTGGTTATCGTTCGAGTGATTTGACGCAGATTTCTGTATTCGAACTATCGAACTACTCGAATTTCAAAGTTCTGATGGAATGTCTGAGTTGACACTGTCATTAACATTTTTTATATTTATGTAAAAAAAGGCTTCCGATGGAGCCATCTTGATCATGTGTATTAAAATGGTGAAAATGGAAAGCAGGCTTCTTTGCCATTTGACCGTCAAGGGGTGCTGGTGTCCGTCCCCGATCAGATTTGATGAAAAGTCTGGCATATTAGGAAAACAAGTCATTTCGTTTTCACAATTAGTTTGCCCTCTGGATCTAAGAGGTATGAGTTTTTTATTTTTCAACCTAACATTTGTCATTTGGTACAATTACTGTTGGTAATTTGTAACACGTGCTGGAATGGGTATTAATTAATACTATTCCACAGGGACCTTTGGTTACCCCCACAATCCGTGCTGGGATAAAAATAAATTTTTGTTATGGACAGATTTATGTTTGGAAGCTAGGCGAAATGTTTGTCCAGTTAGTCCAGTTATATCATGCCGTCCCGTAGTCCTGTGTTCCAGATCATTACCTGGAACTGAGGATTGACTGAATCACCATCTCCCGAAGGCTGATCGATGTTTCTAATACCTAAGAAGATTCATCCTTTTACAATTGAGGAATGATCGTATGTTGGAAAATATATCAGCAAGGTAATGTCCTCGACCATTTTTTTGTTTTAATTAAGCAGTAGATATTCTACATAATTAAGAAATATTTCTATCTAATCGGCCAACATTAAACAATCTCTCTGGATGTATCTCCAGGAGACCATTCATTGATTTTTTTTTATATATATAATGTGTACTTCGCCAATCATTTTGTGTCATAATAAACTTTAATGGGAATTTGCTGCATATTATTTCATGAATATCTGTCAACCGAAACTATTCCAGGTTTCTAGATTCCATAATATCAAAGATATAGTGGCGCTCAAAGGCTTGTGGAATTTCAAACTACCAAATTTTAATTAATTCTTTTAAACCACGACCCAGTGCCACCAGACGAAGAGCTGCCGTTCGCTGTGGGCAAATTAACGCCACACAAGTTTGGCACCCGAGAACGTGGGGCTCCAATTTTTTCTCAATAAATTTGATAGTTCAATATCATGTTGAAAATTAATATTTTTGTTGTTTCATGCACACACTTTTTGAATATAATCGGTGACAGAGATTATGAAATAATTTTGTAATTTTAATGTTTCAAATTTTGTTAATTTAATGAATAGTAAAAACAGGGTTTGTCAAAATGAGTGTTGAAAAATTTCAGGTGAACCATTTGGTCGATTTTGAATTAGAGCATGAACTTTCTATTCGTGGTATCACAACTGCTCGTACGGTTGCAGATAAGCGGAAAATTTTGAGTAAACTTTTGAATAGGGAACAAGTGAACCCTGACGTGAATTTAAAGCTGGAGACATATGATTGTGATGTTGGGAAAGAACAAGATGCAATTGATAAAAGTTTGACTTCCATTACAGAATTGATAATGGACTTCAGCGATGCTGGTCAAGTAACAGATACTCTGTTTTTTCGAGTAAAATCTAGGATTGCCCTTGTTTCAGATAGGTCTCAGAGACTTTTGAAAATGTTTAATATTCCAGGAAAAATTGATAATAATATTGAAAATGACTATCAAACATTTCTAGATGAAAGTTATGCAACTTTTTTGAAACTGGATGCTGATCTATTTGATGGTATACAAACTGCAACCCCCGTTCCTACAAATGTTGGTGTGCAACCACCACCAGTGATTAACGTTCCACAACCAGTAGTAAATTGTTCAAACAATTTCATTCCAATTTATAAATGGGGGGTCAAATTTAATGGAGACCCTAAGGCAGTCCATTCTTTTTTAGAACATGTCACAGAGCTAGCTCAGTCACGTAAAGTTAGTGAGCAAATCCTTTATGAATCTGCGATAGAATTTTTTGTAGGCTATGCTTTTGCTTGGTACCGTAGTGTTAAATCAACTGTTACTGATTGGAAATCGCTTGTTACATTACTCAAAAAAGATTTCTTAAGTACTAATATTGATGAGGATGTCTGGGAACAAATTAAAAAAAGGAAACAGAAACGGAATGAAAACTGTTGCTATTTTTATTGCTCATATCGAAACTTTATTTGGTAGATTGTCGCGTCAACCAGTAGAGTCATCAAAGGTTATTTGAGAAAAAATATTTTACCGGAATACATTAGTCAGTTGGCTTTACATGAAATTTCAACAGTTGCTGACTTGTCGAAATTATGCAGAAGACTTGAGGGGGCCGACAACCTCAAAGGTAAGAACATTTTGGTAACACAAGTAGCCCATTTGTCACAAGAAAATAAATCGAACAACCATTCGAGTAAGTTTAACAGAAATAAACATAGAACAAATCTTAATCATACCGTTAAGAACCATAATGAAAGAAAACCTGATGTTGCTAATGGAGAACATATTTCAAGAAATGAAACTTCTGTCGCTTCCAGCAGTAGGTCTGTGTCTTGTTGGAATTGCGGTTTCCCTAATCATGTCTTTTCAGATTGTAGGACTTAAAGGAAAATGTTTTGTTTCAAGTGTGGTTTAACTGGTGTTGAATTTTCTGATTGTTCGAACTGTTCAAAAAACGAGTAAGGAGTAAGGTGTTACGTGGCCATGACTCCTCCCCAAAAACAGGAGCCAAAATTAATATTGTAAATTTTAATAAAGATGATTGGAATAATTGGTTATGCAGTGTTGCAAAATTTTACAAAAAATCTATAAAATCCTTAAATGAAGTTTCTCCCCTTTTTATTGAAAAACCTTTAGATAATAGATCGTATATAGTTGTCCGTTTATTTGATCAAGATATTACAGTTCTTCTTGATACTGGAGCTACTGCTTCATCAGTTTGTTCAGCTGGGTTAGACATTTAAAAAAAATTCAACCTCAAAATTAGCCATACTCATTCAAAAAATATTTCTACTGCAGATGGGACACAAAAAACAGTTAAGGGTGTAGTATTTTTGCCAATTGTGATTGACGGTGTTTGTCAAGTAATTCAAGCTTTAGTAGTTCCAAGTTTGCCTCATTCTTTTATTTTCGGTTGTGATTCTGCAAACAATTCAATATCAAAATAAATTTCAATAATAATAGTTGGCAAGTTCAGAGTATTATTTCTTTTTGTTCACAGATTGATGTTGTTAATGGACCTAAAACATGTAATAATATTGTGAATTTACAGTCATTGGATGATTTAAGTGTAATACAGCGTGCACAAGCTGGAAGTGTTATTGCTTTCTTTAATGGTATTTCTAGCAAAAATAGACTTGGTCGTACCGATAAGATAAGATAATATAGATACTGGTAATGAACCTCCTTTTCGTAAGAGACCTTCTGTGATGTCTCCATAAATGTTAAAGATTTTAAGTGATGAGTTAGATGAAATGTTGAAGTTGGGAGTAGTAGAACCATCTCAAAGTCCTTGGTGTTCACCGGTATTATTGGTTAAGAAATTCAATGGAGAGTACCGTTTTTGTTTCTATGGTCGTCCTCTGAATGCAATAACGAAATATGACAGTTTTCCTTTACCAAATATTGAACGACTGTTGAGCTCATTACGAGATGCAAAATATATCTCATCTATAGATTTAAGAAAGAGCTTTTAGTATAATTGGCAGAGGTCAATTTCAATTCATCACGATGCCGTTTGGTTTATGCAATGCTGCCCAGACATAACAGAGACTTTTTGATGCAATTTTTGGCCCTTGTTACGAGCCTAATATATATTCTTAAAGGAAAAATTAAATCAGGCAATTTTGACCATAAATATAGATAAATGTGAATTTTTTAAGACGTCATTGAAATTTTTGGGATTTATTGTGGGTTCAAATTCATTGAGAACAGACCTAGATAAGGTTACTAGTATGGTGAACTATCCGCGTCCACGAACAGCAACAGAAATTAAGAGGTTTGTAGGTATGTGCTCTTGGTATAGGATATTTATCAAAGATTGTTCAACTCTTTTATCACCTATCGATGATTTGCTCAAGGGCAAACGGAAATCTCAGTTAATACAGTGGAACGACGCTGCAGAAAATTCATTTTAAAAATAAAAGAGTTATTGATATCTGCACCCATTTTATCTCAACCAGATTTTTCAGAAAAATTTTATCATCCAGTGTGACGCTTCTGGCACAGGTTTAGGAGGGGTTCTTACTGAGGAAATAAATGGTGAGGAACGTGTTATTGCTTATGCGAGCAGAACTCAATCCCGTGCAGAAAGAAATTATTCTGTCACTGAAAGAGAGTTATTAGCGGTAATATTCAGTATTGAAAAATTTCGTCCATACATAGAAGGAGTGAGTTTCACTCTAATTACAAACCATTTTTCTCTTTTGTGGCTCAACAATTTGAAAAATCCTTCTGGCAAACTCCAGAGATGGGCAGTTCGACTTCGTCAACATACGTTTGATCTCGTTTATAGAAAAGGTAGTAGTAATATTGTTCCTGACGCTTTGTCGCGTATTCCTTCTGAGAATGAAGAGATATGTATGTATGATGTTGATGTCGATAAAATTGATCCTTGGTATGATAATTTGAGAGAAAAGGTATTGCAGAATCCTGATAAATATCCTCAGTGGAAGGCAGAAAATGATTTTTTATATAAATTTATTTTCTCGAATATTCCTATTGAATCCAATATTCCCGAATGGAAAATTTTAGTTCCGAAATCCCAACGTAGAGACGTTATAAAGTTACTACATGATCCACCTGTTTGTGGCCACTTTGGTTTCTTTAAGACCCTCAATCAAATTCAAGAAAAATTCTATTGGCCTAAATTAAGGCATGACGTTATGAAGTATATCAGATCTTGGGTATGTGGTGCAAAGAAAATGCCAAATAATGCAAGAATGGGGTTATTGGGGAAAGAAAAGGTTGTTAAACAACCATGGGAAATTATTGGGTTAGATTTAATTGGACCGTTACCCTCTTCTGAGAAACGTAATGAATGGATTTTAGTTATTTCGGACTGGTTCTCGAAATACTCACTTTTATTTCCTTTGAGAGATGCTAAGGCTTATCATATCGAGAGGATTTTGGAAAACGAACTATTTCTTGTATTTGGAGTTCCACGACATATTATATGCGATGATGGTAGTCAATTGTCTGGAAAAACATTTAGGAATGTTTGTAAAAAATATGGAGTTAAGAAAATTTGGTATAACGCCGTTTATTCACCACATGTAAATTTTGTCGAAAGGAATAATAGAACTATTGAAACTGTGATTCGTAGTTATGTAGATGAACACCATAATTGGGATCGGGAAATTTTTAAAATTTGTCAAGCTATTAACACTGCGAAACACGAGGTCACTGGGTTTTCTCCTTCATTTTTAGTGTTTGGTAGCCAACCTCCGCTCTCAGGAAAATTTTATAGCGATGTTCAGCCTGAGGATGATTTTAAGATATTACCGGAAGATAGGAAATCCTATTCAGAAAACCTCCAAAATTAAGGGAAAATTTTTGATGAAGTCAGGGAAAAACTTCATAAGGCGTATGAGCGTAACAGTAAGGCATACAACCTTCGAAGAAGAGATATAACTTTTGAAGTAGGAGACAGGATTTGGCGTCGGAATAAAGTACTTTCAAATGCCGCAAATCGCTTTACAGCAAAGCTTGCCCCCAGATATATTATTTCAGTTGTGAAGAAAAAGTTATCTAAGTTGGTGTTTGAACTGACTGATGTAGATGGAAATAATGTAGGCCGTTGGCATATTAAGGACCTGAAGGCTTTTGAAGGCTCAGGGTCCAGTGATTCTGAGGAAAGTTTATCTTCAGACGATTCAGCATAAATCTGAATGAAGTTTTAATAAGGTTCACTTACCTACAGTTAGTTTTTTTTGAATTCCTTTTTTGCGTTTATTAAGATATTCTGAACATTAAGGAAATTCTATTTCATCTTAACACTTATTTGGACTATTATACTTCCAGAATCATAAAAATGGTCTATACTAATAGACAATTTTTTTTTTTTGGAGGGGGTGTATAGCATTATTTTTTTTCGATGGTATAATAAATGCTATTTGTTGATTTCATTCTTACATAAATAACATAGTATCTAACAAAAGGCGTACCTTGTATCTGTATATGCTTTCGTCGGTGATTAAGATATTTATTATTCGCAGTCAGTAAAATGATTTTTATTTTCGACCTCCACTCTTTCATATTTTGTGTATTCAAAAAGAAATGATATTTGACAAGATTCGTTTCATTTTATTCATATTCCAGTTCTATACTATATTATTCAGTATCTCATATGAACATTGCAAGGGTTCATCACAACCTGAAATGAGAATCACTGCTAGTCTCTTCGCACTGTGTAGTTCTGGCATATTATTATCCGTTCACTCAGCGATATATGTTTTTCATAAAACACAACGTACCCTTTGGAGATTACACAAGTGTATTAGTATCCCATAATCCTGAACTGAACAAAAATTCCATTTAGGTCAGTCCTGTGAATAAAAGAAGAATATTTTAGTTCCTTTGACTCACTGTATAATCATCAGTTAGTCACCGAAATGAATAATGTTGTAATTACCTATCAGTTATTTTTTCATTTTGTGATTGTATTGAATTATTAAGTTATATTTATCATTTCTGTATTGTTTTGATGTTTTGTTTACGAAACCTACGATTATTTTTCATTGCACGGGGAGGTTCAAATCTGTCAGTTCTGTCAGTGATCAGCTGTTTCTTTGCAGCGGACCTGTCTATAATAACCGTATATTTGCATTGTCACTAACTACTAAATTTATTTAATGTGCCGTGTGCATTGTCGCGTTCCAAGAGATACGCCAACTTTTTTCGTTGAGCTTACCTTTCCTCTGATCAAACCTTGGCTATCGACCGAGTGATTTGACGCAGATTTCTGTATTCGAACTATCGAACTACTCGAATTTCAAAGTTCTGATGGAATGTCTAAGTTGACACTGTCATTAAATTTTTTTATATTTATGTAAAAAAAGGCTTCCGATGGAGCCATCTTGATCATGTGTATTAAAATGTTGAAAATGGAAAGCAGGCTTCTTTGCCATTTGACCGTCAAGGGGTGCTGGTGTCCGTACCCGATCAGATTTGACGAAAAGTCTGGTATATCAGGGAAACGAGTCATTTCGTTTTCACAATTGGTTTGCCCTCTGGATCTAAGAGGTATGAGTTTTTTATTTTTCAACCTAACATTTGTCATTTGGTACAATTACTGTTGGTAATTTGTGACACGTGCTGGAATGGGTATTAATTATTACTATTCCACAGGGACCTTTGGTTACCCCCACAATCCGTGCTGGGATAAAAACAATTTTTGTTATGGACAGATTTATCTCTGAAAGCTAGGCGAAATGTTTGTCCAGTTATTCCAGTTTTATCATGCCGTCCCGTAGTCCTGTGTTCCAGTTCATCACCTGGAATTGAGGATTGACTGAATCACCATCTCCTGAAGGCTGATCGATGTTTCTAATACCTAGGAAGATTCATCCTTGTACAATTGAGGAATGATCGTAGGTTGGAAAATATATATTATCAATCAGCTAGGTAATGTTTTGAACCACTTTTTTGTTTTAATCAAGCAGTAGATATTTTTTATAAATAAGAAATATTTCTATCTAATCGGCCAACATTTAACAATCTCTCTGGATGTATCTCCAGGAGACCATTCATTAATTTTTTTTCATATATATAATGTGTACTTCACCTTCACCAATCATTTTGTGTCATAATAAACTTCAATGGGAATTCGCTGCATATTATTTCATAAATATCTGTCAACCGAAACTATTCCAGGTTTCTAGATTCCATAACATCAAAGATATAGTGGCGCTCAAATGCTTGTGGAATTTCAAACTATCAAATTTTAATTAATTCTTTTGAACCACGACCCAGTGCCACCAGACGAATAGCTGCCGTTCGCTGTGGGCAAATTAACGCCACAATGTGCAGGTGATAGGAGAATGTCAATATCTTTACCGATTTGTTAATTGGGAAATGAGCTTGAATAGAATCTATTATTACCACCGACAACCAATAAATTTCCATTGCCAGTGTGAAACATGTGATTCACTTGTATAGTTCCTAGTTATTCAGGTAGTTAATTTTGTAGATTCTCGGGTTCGCGTAATTTCACTATTTTTTCAGATGTAATATCTATTTTCCACAATAGTTTTTTAACTATAATGTACAATCGTTAGCATGGAAATTCAGGAGCATACGCCAAAAACATTGAATCTGGGGAAGATTCAACTTCACATAAATTCCTAATGAATACAGATGCAGTTTGTTCGGAGAGTCGTCTGTTTGCGGTATGAGGTTTGAGTGTTGTTTTACGAGTGGTGCTGCTGGAAGTCATCTGAGTAGTACTTGTTTTTGGGAGTATCTGAGTAGTGGTTGTTTTTGGTGGTATATATTTGGGTTTTGCAGCAAATCGGTCCTTTCGACTATACAGCGCCTCGAACGCGTTTATATCATCACGATGTATGGGGCGGAATTCAGTCTGATACCATGGGAACATAATTGCATATTTTGTATCACTATGATCTAATCCTAAAGAATGACCGATATCATAAACCGCAGTCATCAGTGAATTCGTATATCCGTAAGGTATTCCACCGTTCCCTGCATACCACTTTTCTTTACTATCAAAATGAATTCCTATGCAAATTTCAGGTGGTGTAGGAAAGAAAGAATGAGCGAGAATACGACCAGGGCCGTCGAGAGGAAAACCACAATAAGCGGTACCCATACAAGTACTACTAAATTGATGTTCAAATTTAACGAATGATATCGTAATATCTGATATAGTGGGTATTGTCATCATTTCAAATGTTGAAGTTGATGCATTCTCCCACATGGCAAAAGCTTTTTTGAATAAAATAAGATATTCACTATAATCCTTATAATTGTTACGTGGATAGCGTGATAAATACTACCCCAGGTGTGTTTTATTCCATTTGCACTCTAAAATCAGTTTCAGCAGAATGACATCGGGGTCTCGCAATCAGATCAAGCGTTTCATCATTCAGGTCCCCATCCACAGGCAAATTACTCACTTAGAGATGTTGAAAAATCTACCTGTGAATTATTACTGACGTATCCATACGTTTCAAGGATTTTTTGCACACCACTTGAGTTATTAGTTACTTTACGTTACCATGACTCAATTATATCGGAAACACCTCGATAATAAGAACAAAAGTTCAAAGCGTCCAGCATAGCTACTCAATCTGAAAGTACTCCCATATTTAAAATTGTTTTAAAATTGTTTTTATCGTTAACCAGCTGTCGTCCCCTTACGAACGGCAGCCCTCAAAAGTAGAAACTTGTGCGAGCCAAGGATTAACGAGGTCTTACCTTTTAACGTGCGATTCCTAGCACTTTCTCGGGCCATCAGGTAAAAATCTGTAGTCGCTAAGGATTCGAACCTAGCCGACCAGCAGTCACTGGTTTCGAACGATAAAGTCTCAACCACTGAGCTACATGACCCTATGTATATTGAGAACGTCGACGACTTCTTGCTCGGAAAGTTCCACGTTGAGAATGTCTTTGGAAATTGCTATGTGCTTGATACCGCTTTCGATGTACTGAGTGACGTGAACCAGATCTCCACATCGTATGGTAATGGGATCATACTCATCTAAATATCTATCGACTGGAGTTTCGAAGAAAATCTCCTTTATTGCCAATAGGTTATCGATGAGAGTCACCCACTCGAAAGTGGTGGAACTAATTCGACGAGGTGAAAACTGCTGTTTCAAAATCATGCATGTACTGAAGACCCAAATCTTATACAGATTCATCGGAAAAATCATTGACAATAGTCGATTTTCTTTTTGGGCAGCAATTTTGTACCGTTCAAGCACCTTATCGATCGCTCAAAGATGCTGTTGCTTATAATCCTCAATATCACTATCACACATCACTTCAAAATCAGTGACACTACTGCTACTACTACTGTAACCATTGTCGAGAGACATTTTCTGTTGGACTGGAGAGCAATATATTCCTGCATATGATTATATAGATTCAGATCACGTGATTGTTGTGATTTTTGTTGGTGTTGTTCGGTGCATGAATATGAGCAAGATTGAAAACAGGCCTATACATTTCATATAAGTTGTGCGTATATTTCATAAGATCCTATACAAAATCAGCGTTTTCTACCCAGCTGTTATGTTATTATAAATTTCAGTTCAGCATTTTTTCGTAATTCTTTTCCATAGATAGCACCTCTTATCGGTATACCTTGCATATCTTCCAACATAAAGGTGGCGGGATTAGTGATGTTGGTTTTGATGATTATGAATAGTTGGTAGCCCAATTAGGTGTATAACCTTTTTCAAAAACGTATTTTGCTTCACTGATTCGCACAACATCATCGACTCTGAACTTTTTCGGCCCAGCTATTTTCAAGTGAGTGGATGTTGATTTGAAAATTTTTTTCTTGTTGGATTTGTTGACTTTAGACGATTTCATACCTATATTAGAGTGTTGAGTATAATTGTATAATTTTGTGATTTCATGTAACATATTCAACCATTTGTAGGTGCCATTCAAACTGAAATACTTGTGAAGTCTTTCTTTCAATATTCTTATGACACGTGCAGCTATGGCTGCTTTCAAGGCGCTGTATGTATTGGAGTAATTTATTCCATGTTTTTTTATTAAACCTTGGAATTTATTGTTGTAGAATTCTGTTCCCTGATCCGTCTGCAGATTTTTCGGACAACGTTTCATACGTTTCAAAATATCTGCAAACTTTTCATTAATATCCGCACCCGTTTTCGTTTTCAGCGATCTAGTAGTAATTTCGATTCTGATGAGCGTACGGCCTCATTTCAGCTAGATCCACTGATGATGTTTTGACGTCGAGGAGTCAATTGGTCTGTGTAGTTCATTTACGAGTTAAATCTTCTCTATGGAAGACATAACTGAGGTAAGGGATAGAAAAGCATTACATTTATTGCTTTGGTAGATGATCTAATTTGATAATGTTTCGTTGCTGATTCTTCCAATGGTATCAATGTCAGTTTTTGAATTTGTTTTATCGAATTCTATTTTGATGGTTTGTTGTTTGAATCGATTCAACTCCTTTCTTGAATTTTTTGTTTGATGCTCTTCTTTGCTCCATGAATATTTTCACATCCTCATTGTTTGATTGAATCACTTCAGATACCTATGTATTTAGTTTTTTCTGATATATGATTACGAATATTTTTCATATCAGCTTTATAATCCCTATCAAATTCATCACACAAAGCAAATAACATCTTGTAGCGTTCTTCGTTCATTTGAACTAAGGTATTGTTGAGATTTTGCATTTCTCCATCGGATTCTTTCAACAATGTATTTACTTCATTTCGGATATTTTTCGTATATACCTGCATTTCAGCGGAGTCGGAGTTTATGTACGGAGACCGACAATTGCTCGGTACACCGATCCATTACTTCAATTTTATTTTAAAACCGTTTTAGATCAACCTTCATTCCATTAACCAAATTAGTAATTTTATTGATTTCATCCACATATTCTTTGCAAGCTTCATCCGTACCTATTGTGGGTCGTTTGACATTACTCAATTTCAGATTGTTGAAGTCGATATTATCGTCAAGTGTGTGCAACAAACCTCCGCCGGGTGTGCGGGATGTTGCAATTTTCGCTTTCTGACTGTGTTGCTGTCGCTACGCCCAAACTTATCGATAGCCATTTTGAAAATGATTATGCAACGTTCAACGCACAATATCTTATAAACAAATTATCGAATTATTTCAGCTTCTTTGAGCTCATTGATTATGGCAGGAATATCATTATCGTGAAAGAAATTTCCGGCGTCTTTGGAGGCGAAAAGTAATTTAAGTCGTTCGCACAATTCATTCGGATCACCCCAATAAATATATTCCACAGGCTTAGTATCATATGACATGTGTTCTACAATAGGTTTTCGATGAGTCCGTAAACCAGCACCAGACGTTTTTCAACGATAGCTTGCTGGAGAAAACGTCGGTCTGATGATGTGTGTGTATTTGTAACTCTGACTCTTTTTTGGTGGTCACGAGTATTTTTGTGAGCATTTGATTATTTTAAAATTTCTTTATATGCTTGCAAATCCTCATCATCATAGTTTTCAGGCATGTTGAGAAATATCAACTCATATAGGCCGGGAGTTCCTTCAATTTGAAGATTTTCTATTACAATATATTCGTTATACGTTTATCAAAATCGATTTGTTTCCGACCTGAAAACCATTTTGACCTAACCCCATCATATACGGGTCCATATAATTTATAAATATCATCGCTCTTTCCCCAATGTTTCATAATGTAGGGTTAAGACATCTCGGGATACGGGTCAATATATTCCTCTAAAACATCTTCAGAAAGCGGCATCGGAAGATCACCTTCTTGCTCCCCCTCATTTTCCTCAAATACATCAGCATCATAATCCAAATCATCACCCGTATCTGCAACATGTTCGAAAGGTAATGACGATTTCTCTTGCTCTTCAACTTTCTTTGGTTTAGGTTCAGTTTTTAGTTCAGTTTTGATAGTAACTTGCGTTGTTATATTCATCAGTTCATTCAATGGAGTAGATAGAGGTTGGAAAAATTTCTGTAATGATTCATCTTTTTCAGATTTACCCAATTTTAACGCTAAATATTTTTTCGAATAACATTTGCAATTTCATTGATTTTATTCTTTCAAATGACATGAACTTCTGTGTTTAGAGGTTTCATGACGGCGAATGATACCTCGCAATTCATACCGGCATACGAATCGAAATCGATTCAAATTCCAACATTCAGCACACAAGCTCTTGAATTCATCGAAAGACATGTCTGGTGAAACGTGGTCATCGAATACATGTTTCAAATTGATTTCATCCTGTTTGGATAGCACAATCATATTGCAATTGTCTCGTATCAGCTGTTTGGGGATTTTTGAGTATATCTGATATAGATAGGCAGCATCAATGTTCTTGTGTCGGCACATGGAGTAATATTCTCGAATTTTCTGCTGGCTATCACATGATTCATCATCGAAAATGAAAATGGAATTAAATTCAGCATCGTGAGGACTTATGATTTCTTCATTTTCCCTAAACGGATGATATCCTACACCTCTAACTTTCTCTAATATCTCTTGCACTAGCTGATATTTCGGTTGATATAATGATTTGGAATATACGTGAATGTTTTAGAATTTAGCACCATTATATGACGTGGAAATCAGTCAGTGTGCTTGTCAACTGAAAACACCGCATTTTCGTGGAGTCTTCATGCGTGACACCTTGCCAGCTTGTGAACCTTGGCAACGAGAATGTGTTGTATTGAACTTGGACTCTCAGCTGAACATGGGTATTAATTGGGTGAAAATGACATTTTTATTTCCTCTGAAAACTTCACGCAGAAATAATAATACAATAAGCCACCCAGCTAGAAGAGAAGTGTCATTTTCAACGTTACGAATTTGCATCTGATTCATAGCTTTGCCTCTGCTCACTCTTATGTAAATTCAGCTGCAGACGCGCCACTCAAATAGCTATCAGCCCACTTCTCAAGCGACGTGAAGTATTTGGTAGTAGAAAAATATCTGAGGATATGTAGTGACCGTTGAGTCATTACATGCCGGGGATTCTTGATCTTGTTGCTGTTTGGTAGTTTGAAGGGTAAATCGTTGATTTTGGAGCGTTGTTGGTTGAAATATTGCCAGTTGTGGAAAATCACCTTTTCAAAACCCTTTGGGGGGATCGCAAACACGTAACTCATCTCGTCGTCCTACAACTGTTGTATTTTGTGTGGAACCATTGTTAACAAGGTAAATCATTACTTTACATGGTTAATCTCGTTTTCTTTATCTATGTGTTGAATGTAATTTCCATAAGGGCGCTTTTCGCCAAGCCGCCATCTCATTTCTTTTATTTTTAAACGTTAGTTATTCAGTGATTCGAGTCACTTGTCGAATTTATATGGGTTCTGTATCATGCCAAGAAAATTGTTTATGAGACCATATTCACCTCAGTAGATAATTGAGGCTTAGGAACACATCAGAAGGTTATTATAATCCATCGTATATTCATTTCTCATTTCATGTGAAAGTATTATAGAAATCAAGGGGGTGAAGATTTCAACCTCACAGAAATTTAAGTTTGCTGCAGGCCGAACAAACTTTCAATATTTTAAAATGCAACTGAGTTTATTGTTTTCTCAGTTTTTACTGTTGTGTTAATTTTAATCCTAAGGAATGTTTGAAACTATTAAAAACTAATTTTGAAACAATAATAGTCGTTTGATGTATTTTGAAATTTTTTATAATTGTATGTATATAAAAAAAACTTTTTATAATAAAGGTTATTGGTAATGAGAAAATGGATTCAATATAAAAATAGTTTTTTCTTCACATATTCAGAAAGACATGGAATTCACATATTCTGAAAGACATGGAACGAGTAATGATGTAATGAAAAGGTTATATTCTCTAATATTACCAGGTATAAATACAACTCTTTTGAAAAAAATAAATTCAAAGTATTCGTGAAAAATGACGATGCTTCTGCGAAACACATATTGAAAGCTGCAGTTGAAAAACTATTTTACACTGACTCGTAAAATCAAAGTTCGGTTTACCAAAACGTACTAATTTTCAAAAGATTTAAAATTATAATCACCTTCTGATTAACTGTTATCCTGGTTGGGAAAAAGTGTGAATAGAGATGTACACTGTAGAAAATAGTAACACCAGACAACACCAGATAACACCTTTCCGTCTCCATATAGGTCCTGATAATTATTATAGTGAAATATAGCACCGACATATTTCACACCGTTTCACATCGTGTAACATAAAATACTGTACATGGTATTGATTAAAACTTTGATTTTGTGGAGGAAATCCAGTTCTTGACATAATTTTTTGGGTTTATAACCTTCCACAATCTGAAAATGAAAAAAAAATGTAATCCAAAGAAATCTGTACAAGTGTAGAAGGGCAAATTAATTAATTTGCCCGATAAGTTACTGCGTTCACAAGACTGCTGTCTTGAAAAAAATTAATTTTTGTCAGTAACGTACTCTACACTGAATTTGCCTATCTGAAAAAATGAGATCGAATTAACAAAGAATACTTCTCTTTTTTTGAAAACTGTTGAAGTTTCGGAGGCTGTATCTGCCTCCGTTATCAAAACTTCTTAGAAAGACGCTGAGAAAACTGAATTTGAATTGCGATTTTGGTAATAAGACCTTTCTTTGACAGAGTCAAATGAAATCTATCATTTGCGATTTTGGTAATAAGACCTTTCTTTGACAGAGTCAAATGAAATCTGTCATACATTCTTTTGATTGACATTTGGTATCTTGATACATAGGGTGTTCGGTATCAATCAATCACCATTCTATTAGTTCTTATTTCATCTCTGAGGAGGGGTAACCAGGTGCGGTCCATTTCGATGGAATTGGTTGAGAAGCAGTTGTTCGATAAAAGAATGCACGCAGTTTCCTTCAACTTTCTTTTTTCTTGATTTGATTCTCTCAATAAAATTTTGGTATTATTCCATTCCATCATATGATCGCCATCAGATGTTAGAATATGTTCAGATATTTTCGAACCCGTTATTTTTCGATTTCTGATGTAACTTTTATGTTCTTCCTGGCGCACAATCAATGGTCTTGATGTTTCACCTATATAACTATTACCACACGAACAAGGTCTTATTACCAAAATCGCAATTCAAATTCAGTTTTCTCAGCGTCTTTCTAAGAAGTTTTGATAACGGAGGCAGATACAGCCTCCGAAACGTCAACAGTTTTCAAAAAAAGAAAAGTATTCTTTGTTAATTCGATCTCATTTTTTCAGATAGGCAAATTTAGTGTAGGGTACGTTACTGACAAAAATTAATTTCTTTCAAGACAGCAGTCTTGTGAACGCAGTAACTTATCGGGCAAATTAATTAATTTGCCCTTCTACACTTGTACAGAATTTTTTTTCATTTTCAGATTGTGGAAGGTCATAAACCCAAAAAATTATGTCAAGAACTGTACATGGTGTTGATTGAATTCGGAATGATCAGAGTTCACACCTGAAAAAAGTCTTAGAAAACACCATCGTGGTGGTCCATTTGAATGGTTTCGAAGAAACTGCTTCAACTGTGTTGCATAGCACCTCTTTATGTGGAAATAATATTAGTTTAAATAATCTACAATAGTAGTGAGTGTTTCTGAACACTAATATGGTGTAAATTGAAATATTCTGATCTATACAAACATAAGCAGCAGGTGAAATTCAACACGAGTTTCATGAATATATTCCTAGTTTGAACGTGACAAACACTTTATTTTTATACCGCTAATACAATTCAGTGTTTTTTTTTTTATCTTCGTTAGTACACCAACACCAGTCTGAGAGCTTCTTCTGGTAGGTATATTTATCATCAAATAACACCAATCAGTCTTCACCTTGAAACAATCCGGTGTGAATTAACGACACCAAAGGCATCTGGCGGTTGGCCCAAGAACTGCTCAACCTTTACTGGACGGAGGTCGGGCTCTGCTGTCTCGATATATTCTTTCATTTCAGCTTTCTCATTTCTCAGCTATTCATATTTCTCTGTGCTGCCTGAAACATGCTATTACGGTCGCGTTCGTATCTCAAGCTCCTATGCTCTGTAGAGTGGGCCCTCTAGTGAAGGCGCTGGGAACTATCGGGTAATCGTAAACTGCTAGCAACGGAGCATTCTACTGATAATTTCGACTGGATGGATGCAGGCCACATGACGATATGACAGTTAACTTGGTGAAAGGATACCGCACACTTCAATAGGAAAAGTGGCCCTTTGTTTTGAATGATTATTAGTATACTTTATCCCAATTCTATTGTTTATTTGTTCGGCAAAGAATTTTCATCGTGAACTCCTAAAATCGCGTAGAGGACTGGGGTTAATTGGAAACCTTTCATCTGCAAGCTATTCGTTAGAGTAATGCTGGTATTTTGTATCCTAGGGTATTTGTTGGAGGCCTACATTTCGAATTGGAGACGAACTCTAGTGCAAGACTCATTCTAGGTTCCAGTTACCCGTGGCAATTGGAACTGTAGATCATCTTCAGAGTCAGACTGTGCTGACAGATCTACAAAAGGTGCAGCTAGAAGCTGTGATCACGAGGAATAAGGAACTCATGGGTTCTTCTTTGGGATGAACTACTGTCGCTGAGCATGTTATGAACTGTACAGCCGCACCCATCAAACAGGGATATTATCCGGTGTCGCCAGTAATGCAAGCCCACATTGCTAAAGAATTAGACGAGATTGTCTTTGTTAGTTATCGAAAGGTTTAGTAGTCCTTGGTCTTCGCCGATCTTGATGGTGAGGAAGAAGGATAATTCGTTCAGATTCTGTGTTGACTTTGGAAAGTTGAACGCTGTGACAGAAAGGGATAGTTACCCCCTTCCCTATATCTCTAGTATTCTGAAAAAATTGAAGAACGTTCATTATTTATCGACTTTGGACATTAAGTCTGCGTATAGGCAAGTACCTGTTGCTGAGTCATCACGATCTTTCACGGCTTTCACAGTACCTGGTATAGGACTCTTCCAGTTCTGTAGACTTCCATTTGGATTGCACAATAGCCCAGCAACGTGGCAGCGTCTTATCGATCAGGTCCTAGGTCCGGAGCTTGAACTAAATGTTTTCACTTACTTGGATGATATAGTGGTGATTGCTAACTCTCTCGAAAAAAACACATGAAAATTCTTGATGAGGTTTTCGAACGGTTGAGGAAAGCCAATTTGACTGTCGGTTGGGACAAATGTCAATTCTGTAGACCAGAATTAAAACACATGTCGACTCTGATAAGGTTAAGGCTATGTTGAATATTTCTTCCCCAAAGAACGTGAAAGAATCACGAAGTATCATTGGAACGTTTGCTTGGTATCGAAGATTCATATCCGATTTTGCTACGTTGATTTCACCGATTACTTCGTTGATGGAGAAAGGTAGAAAATTTTTGTTGACACCTGAGTATGAGGATTCCTTTCGGAAGATTGAGGATTTTCTGGTATCAGCACCTGCGCTAAATTGTGTTGTCCAATGCGACAGCAGTGGATTTGGAATTGGCGCGGTACTGTTGCAGAGTACTCCTGACGGTGAGTTATGAGTTATTTGAGTAGGTCTTTGAACCGGCAGGAACGAAATTATTTGATGACTGAACGGAAATGTTTATCTGTTCTCTGGTCCATCGAAAAACTGAGGCCATATCTGGAGGGAATACCATTAACGGCTTTGACGGACCACGCTTCATTGGTCTGGCCCCAGAATCTGAATGATCCCATAGGTAGACTTGCTCGTTGGTCCGTGAGGTTATGACAGTTTGATTTCAAAATCATACATCAAAAAGGTGAGGATCACAATGTTCCTGATCTTTTCTTTCGATCTGTTCCAGTCGTTGATTCTATTGAAACTGGCCCAGTCCAAACTACTGATCGCTGGTATAACAAGATTTGTAAAGGCGTTGACTCCAAACCACTGAAGTTTGTGCCATGGCGTTTGATTGAGGGAAGATAATTCAAACATGTTGGTTCGAAAAGTAGTTGCTTAGGTGAAGAGGAGGATAAGTGGAAAGAAGTTGTTCCGAAAGGTGACCGTAAGAAACTATTGGAAAAATTTCATGACAATCCTATGGTGGGTCACATGGGTGTCTTGAAGACATTTAAGGGGATCAGTGAGAAGTATTTTTGGCCAAAGATGAAGTCGAATGTTGCTCGTTATGTTAGGAATTGTAATAGCTGTGCTGCTCATAAAGTGGAACAGAGGCCTCCGAAAGGGTTAATGACTGCGCAACCCTGCGCTACACAGCCTTGGGAAGTTATTGCTACCGATTTGATAGGACCCTTTTCTCGATCGAATAAGGGTTATCGTTTTCTCTTGGTTGTCTTGGACACGCTTAGTAAATTTCCGTTAGAGGTTTGTCTCAGATCTTCTAAAGCCCCTTATGTGGCTAAAGTAATTTAAGAAGATGTTTTCCTTAGGAGCCCCATCTTAGGAGCACCAAGATTATTGCTCTGTGATAATGGTAAACGATTTATTTCCAAAATCTTTTCCAAACTGATGAAAGACTATGGAGTGAAGGTTCGGTATAATGCTTTATATCACCCTCAGGCTAATCCATCCGAGCAGTACAACAGGACGCTAAAGACTATGGTGGCGACTTATGTCTCTGATAACCATCGGAAGTGGGACGAAAATTTGGCAAAATTGACTTGTGCCACTAGAACGGCTTATCATGAGACTATCGGGGTCTGTCCGGATGCCTTCTGAAGTCTCTAGGTGGCCAAGATTTTTAAGTGATCTCCTCCCAAACTGGCATTTCTCTGGGTTGACTCGCAGGTTGGCAGCACGGAGATGGCGGAAAACCTCCTGCAGGTTAACGAGATGCTCTTCAAATGTACTTCCCAATGTCATCCAGATATGTAAAACAGAAAGGGTCCATCTCCGGTCCTATGATGATATCCGTAAGTCTCTGGAAGGTGGCTGGGGCGGCGTGTAGTCCAAAAGGCATGACTGGAACTGAAATAGTTCGCGGCCGGGAACGGTAAATGCCGTGATGGGCTTCCTGTCCTTGGATAGGGCAACCTGCCAGTATCCTTGGCGCAAGTCGATACTAGAGATATAGCGAGCGCAGTTTGTCCAATACGGCGTTTATGAACGGCAGTGAGTAAGCATCCTTTATGGAGACGGAATTGACCTTCTGGAAGTCCATACAAAACCTCGGCTTGCCATCTTTTTTTCGTACGATGACTACGGGCGAGCTCCATGGACTTGCGGAAGGTTCTATGATGTTTTTCTCTAACATCTGGTCGACTTCAGCATTTATCACTTCTTGCATTCTGATTGGCTCAGGATTCAGAAGGCGGATCTTGTGTTCTACTGACGGTGTTACTCCGTGAATCTCGTTGAACTGCGGTAATTCTTCTTTCAGGAAAGCTTGCAATCGGATCTCCTCCCCATCAGTAAGAGTCAGCGGTGGCCGTGGCTCGGTGACTCCGATAGGAAAACAAGGAACGGACTGAGCTTCCACGGTAACGGGATGGTGGTTCACCTAGATCAGACCATTCCCCAAATCAAGGCTAAACTGTCTCTTCCGTAGGATGTCCATTCCTATTACCATACCTAAGGAGAGCCCATATAAGTGCCCAAATGTTTCCTGAAAGCGGTGGTTTGGTTTTGGAATTGAATCTCTACTTGGTACGTTGCCGGGACGGCGACGGTTTCTCCATTAGCCAAACGGGCTGAGCTTGCAATTGTTGGAGTTTTTGAAACTCCCAGCAAGTCCCATTCTCTAGCTAGTCTGTCTCCTACATCGGCTGGTATCGACTAGGGCATTGACGGTGTTACCAAGAACATCTGTCAAGATATGGGTCCGGTGGTCTTCATAGTGGTTCGTACATTTCGGTGTGAAGTTACGACAGAGGTTGTCTTCCTGGCCCGGACTAACGGCGTTCGAGGCATCATGAGGGCTTTGCTGCAGCACCCTTATGGTTTTTCGACCGGGGGCATGGGCAGTCCCGGGACATTATAGATTATATATTAGGGACTTTCGTGCTACAAGCCTCTACACCGCGACCTTTTCAGATCTATTGTGTTTGTCCTCCTCGAGATCATTTAGAGTTCTTTGTTTAGCCCTGTCTTCTTTACGAGACTCCACAGGCTAATTTTTAGAACTCCCATGAATCTGGGAGCTCTTGGTTTTTCTTCTCCCAGCGTTAGAAACCTTTGCCTTGACAAGCCCTCACAGTGGCATAGTATGTGTTCTGATGTTTCCTCTTCTTCCTGACAGAACCTGCATAGCATTTCTTCTGCCAGGCCTATTGTACTCATATGTTTGTTGAGCCTACTATTACCTGTGAGAAGTCCTACTACTATACTAGTAGTGTTCCTCTTCTGGCTTAGTAGATAGTCTGTGAATGTTGGCTGCGGTTGTTTGATAAACTCTTTGGCCTGTCTCATCCCTGGTGCATTGTTCCACCATTCTTGAGACTTCTGTTGAATCCATGATTTGGTGTTTGTTTTTAGTACAGCTTTTGCTATACCGCAATACGGTTCTGGACCATTCAGGGCCTTACTTGCTCCTTCTCGGGCTAGTGTATCGGCCTCTTCATTGCCTCTATAACCTGTGTGTGCTGGTACCCAGGCTAGTGTCAGTCTGTTCTGACTGCCCAGCTCTTTTAGGGCTTCCATGCAGTCCCAAACAAGTTTTGACCAGGGACATTACTCCATCCTTCCTACACCTGGAACAAAAGATCCTGGGGGCGGCTTGGTACTGGCTTTGGAAGTGGCCCGACTGTCCGCACCACCAGCATTCTGGTATTCTCCCAGCTGGTCGGGTACTGACCGGGGTGGAGGCATTGTTTCCACTGGTACTGGGACGGTCTGTCATGTTTCCAGTGGTCACCGTGTTCTCTCTGTTAACGAAGCGAGGGGTGGTGGGTGGCATTTGGTATGTTGAGGAGCGAGAAGACGGCCTTGCGGGGTTTGCTCGCTCTGATCTGGTGCAAGGGGCTGGTATGGTCTTCTGGGCCCTCTCGATCTCCATTCTCAGTAGCTCATACTCTTCGGTCACAGTCGAAAATGCCTGTACATCCCGAAAGTCCGTTCTACGGATCTGGCGTCAGAATACCGGGTGCAGGTTGCGGTATAGCCAGTTCAATTTCTGTTCAGGAGTGATGTTTCCATGGCGACGGATGAGAGTCTGCAGATCGGTTATGTAGTCGGTGGCACTCTCGTGCAGTTGGTGCACCCTTCTGCTGATAGCCACCTCCAAGTCAATGAGATAGTTGACGGAGAAGAAAAATTTCTGGAAGGCGGTGCAGAACGCAGCCCAGTCGGCCCATCGGGATCGATTGCAGGAGTCGATACACAGCGCACAAAATTTATGAATTTTCTTGTGTCCCTTTCGGATTATCATCGGCACCATATGTGTTCCCGAAGCTCCTTCGGCCCGTGGTCATTAAACTGAGAGCAGAAGGAATTCCGTGTGTGAATTATTCAGTTGATTTAATTATTTTCGGATCCTCCAAAAACTTTTCTTATACACTACAGCTCTTAACATCCCTGGGGTTATCATAAATCCAAAGAAAAACTCTCTCAAATTGCAAAGGAAAAAACAGTTTTTGGGTTTCATTTTCGAATCGATAAACATGACAATAAGCTTGCCAAATGAAAAAAGATCAAAGATTCATAGTGCTATCAACACTACGGCAATCGCCTACGTTAATAGAATGGGTAACGTGCAGCACATGACCTTAGATGGGGTGTTAAGAAAAATTTGGAGTTTTTAAGGAAGAAATGTATTTATAGTGGCAGCATATATTAGCTCACGTGATAATCGGGATGCCGATAAAGAATCTCGAACCCTACCGCCGGAAACAGAACGGTCTCTCTCAAAATGCATTTTCTCAATTTGCAAATCAATTTGGGTCGCCAGAGATAGACTCATTTGCATCAATGCACAATAATAAGTGTGGGAGGTACATTTCTTGGCTACCAGACCAAACTCAATCTCCACTGATGCATTCACCATATCGTAGACATAATTTTATTTTTCTAGTTTTCCCCCTTTTTGTCTCATTTTGAGAGTAATTCGAAAGTTGATTGAAGAGAAAGTACAATGAATTTTCATGGAACCTGGTTTCCTATTTTCTAAAAAATCAAGGTTGGAAGCCACTTAACACTCGGTAAGACGCTCATCTTCTTTCTTCTTCATTTAGCTCAAGACATCCGATGGCGGACCACCTTATCCTGGTTGCCGCTCGTGTATCCGTGAAGGATTTGGTATTAAAAAGGTGTCAGAATGTGCAATTGAAACCAGCATCCAGTTGATAACAGAAAGCACAATATAAACTACGGTGGAACTTCTGCTAGGCGAATAGTTACTTTGTTTTCGAATCCGGGGTGGAGGAAGTCCTGGAATTCTTACAACACCTTCTAGACATCCAGGTAATTCGATATGGCACACTGAACTCCCACAGATTGGTGTTATCCCTAATCCTCAAGCTCCCAATTGGGGAAGATCCAAGGGTCAAACGGTTTCTCAACGTGTAACAAGCTCAGAATTCGAGTGGGTTCATTTTGAGGAAGTAGGAAAACTAATGACCTTTTAAACCTTGAAACAGACTCAGAATTCGAGTGGGTTCATTTTGAGGAAGTAGGAAAACTAATGACCTTTTAAACCTTGAAACATGTTTATTGAAAACTAAGGAAACATCAGAATGGCAAACATGACTGAATAAAATTGACAACTTAAAATTATTAATTAGTCCAGTTGTTTGACGAAACGAGCAAAATCGGTTTGTTTATAACCTCAAAAATATTTATTAAAATCTAATGAAAACATCAAAATATCGATTTGGTATGTCTCAATCAAGTTGAAGTAGTCTTAAAATTATTAATAAGTCTCGTTGTTCTGTGAAATGAAGAAAGTCCAGAGCTCTGATAAAATATATACACAATAGCACTTTGGCGCGAAGAGACGCAGGTCGCCGGTAAGTCTTATGACGATGTCAGTGAGGTGTGTTAGATCAGTTTTTCGTGGAAAAAAATTGTTTGGATCCTACCTTGGGTTGTGCAATTTAATATTCTCGCAGCAGGTTACCAGGTGCTCATTATATCCTGTAGACTCGAGTCGCACTTTCTTACGAAAACCATCACTGGATTCACTCAACGTTATCACATCATAACTCGCGCGAGTTATCTGACCTACTGACCCACTGCCTCACTAACGTAGCATTCCTAACCTCCCTTCATCACCTCTCACCCTTCACTCCCTCACGACTACCACGCGTCAGAACTGTCCTTCGACTGCCCCCAGTTTATTGTCTTCTTCACAAAAACCAAATAACAACAAAAAATGCATCGTTCCTTACGCCAGTGGCGTGGACCTTTCAAAGGTAAATAATCTACCAAGAAGCGATTTAACAAATATAGCAGGTAATCTCAAATAGGTGCGGCACAAACGTTGCGTATAATATCATACCTACAACACCGAGATATAATCATGTGTAGGATACAGAACCCGTTTCAGCATATCTAGAGCAATTGGGTCGAAACGATCACCTGCCATTGATTTTACTTTCCATAAAATTAGCAACAATAAAATAAAATAAAATAACCTTGCCTTCAAATTCCCCAAAAAGCCGTCTTTTTGTATAGGCTCTATACTGAAATTCTACTTGTACCACACGAAGGAACTCAGAAGGAAAAAACTTGAAAGATGTATTTTCAACCAGTAGACCACCTTACAAATGCGCTACTAAACAGACTGTTATCAGATGGGTTGGACTTACCTTGAACGAAGCAAGCATTGCTTTCCATTTTGGTCCCCATTCAGTGAGAGACGCGTCAACATCGAAGGCTTACAAGAAAGGAATACCAATGGAGATCATTCGACAAACAGCAGGTTGGTTCGAAGCGTCCCAGACATTTTTTAAGTTCTATAACCGCCCCCCACCGTCTTCGATAGAACTTTATTAGAGCAGTGAAATACTGATATAACTTTGGTTTTGTTCCCACAAAAGACTTACCATTTTAATTTCAACGTACGCGATATACTTAACATAGGCAAAATATCGTTATCAGCCACCAAAAACTTGTACGTTAATATATTTCGCCAATTCAGGTAGAATTGATGTATATTTTGTCATTTAATATCGATGCACATTTTGGTAACGAATCTACTTCACAAGTTTATCGAATTCATACCTTCATGCCCTACTGTATAAATTCAACACCAACATCGGCATTACAGGTTTTAAATTGAAAGCTTGACCTTCCCAGTCTGATCTGAAGTGATTTTCAGCTGTTTGCAAGCAACACGGTAATATAAATTAACTGAGATTATGCCATTATGCTCAATTTATAACTAACGAAACGGTATACCCCAAAAGCTCAGCTTGGTCCATAGTACTCAGTTTTCATATGTCGTCGTGTCCATAGAACCATAATTGTGTTTTATAATTCCCCAAGACTGCAGAGACATACTTTCGCGGTATTAAATGATATAATACACTGTAAAGGATTATTTAGTAACCCTCGTCTCAGAGGAATAGAAGCCGCTAAAGTGATTTATCGTCCACTTGGTGACGGTTCAACCTCTGGCTCATATTTATCATCTTGTTTAATTTCCTATATTGTTTCAGTTAATATCTCGCAACTTTGTGTGCGGAATGTTCAGGAACAGAAATGCAGGCGTATGGTATAAATTGAAATAGTTTACATTCTGCCTGAATTTGATGGAGTGCAAGTTGGAAATGTTAGAATTATATATAGCACAAGATCAAGGTGTTTTAACCTGACACAAAATCAGATAGAAATGATTTTTGGCACACTGACAGTTCTTGAGAAGTACTTTAAGAAAAAAATGTTTCTGCACCTATGGAAAGTGGGGAAAATTCCCAGGAAAGCTCAGAAAATCAATAACTTGGGAGGGGCTAGAGATTTCAATATAATGTATGAAAACATACTTGTAGAACGTAAAAATCTGCATAATGTAGGAATATCTGATTATATGCGTAGTCCGGTGGGCCTCTCCGATGTTCAGATTAGGAATATGTACAGAGCTGAATAGACTATATGAATTCGGATCACCGACATCATTATGGAACATTTTAACGTCGAACGAATATGGCGAGAGCAGATTTGAAGGACTGAAGTGTATTCAGTTCATTCCGGTTTTTAATTTCTAACGAAGACAGCGTCTTTTTGTTTGTGTTATTTGAGTGTTAGACATACCCAATACGAGTATGGGTAACGAAAAGCAAAATTACAGAAAGTCAAGTTCGCGAACAAGAGTCACCTTTTGTCAAATATTAGTTCTAGTGGCATTTCCTGAAGAAGGGAGGTGAAAAGACTTCAGTGTAATCAAGACAAGATGAAACAGCAACTGATGTCGCTCGCTGTGAAGGCAAGTAACGCAACATCCTGAACATTTTTCAAGGTTGGGGAACTCGGAAACTACATTTTTTCATTCACCGTATCATTCGATCTAATCGATGTCGTGGATTCACTGATATTTTCTTGCATAAATATGATTGTTTTCAGATCAACTGAGAAACAAACCTCCACCCTCGAATCATTTTTTTCCTTTGGTTTTTTTGCATCGATTAGCCATGTGTTTAGCGTGGGCTGTGTTACTAACATCTTTATTGATTTGACCGATACTTGATGGTTATCTATAATTACTCGGATTTGAATGAGAAACATTGGTTTTTCAAATATCCACAATATATTACTTCTTGTAATATGTAACGCGTCACATTGTAGAGTGAATACTGAAGGTAAAGTTAAGATGCTGAATTTTGCAAATAACGGTTTACAATGTTCTCGGCTTTGCTATTATTCGTACAATTTTTTTCTGTAGTTTAACTATTCTTCCACTTTCTACGGAGTTTCCCCAAAGAAGAAATCTATAAGAGAAAATAGAATAGAAGTTACTATAATAATATGTTAGTGCGGTATCTAGAGTAGTGAATTTCCTGATTTGATACACTACTTTAATTGATTTTTTAGATAAGTAGTTGACATGTTCTTTCCAGTTTGTGTCAATAACTTAACGCTATTCTTTCGACTACCATTTGAGATAATAAGCTCGCTTGTTTTTTCTGTGTTTAGTTTTTACTATTCTGGTGCCTTCGCTATTGTTTCAATATTTGCGAGTCTTAGGTTGGTAATATGAGGGCTTATATTTAAAATTGCAGAAGAGTGATCAGCATAATATAATGTCACAGCGTCAGCTATTGATCCTTGGGGAACTCCAATATCTACTGACATTATGTCTGATCTCATAAACATCTAATTTTGCCAGTAGGTAGTCAAGTGTGACGCAATCAAATTTCCAATTTCCAAATTGCTTTGGATTTGTTGTTAGAGTTTTCTATGAAATCTTTATTCGCTTTTCGTTTGGCATAATCAATTGCTTTTTTATATTTAATTTTTTTATAAAGGTCATTTACCTCCTGTGACTTGACGCATTGTTTTATAGTATTTTTAGCTTCTACTTCACTTCTCATTCTTTTTAAATTTTCATTAAACAAGTTTATACCTGATACACGTTTACATTCGATAGTTTTTTTCTGGGAAATGATTATAGAATGCGTCTAGGAATTTCAGAAAAAAATTCGCCTTCTCGATAGTATATAATAATAAAAGTTTTCAAGTGAGTAATTATTTTTTCTATCGAAATAACTACGTTGTTTCAATTCCAGAAATTACGTCTCCTCAATTCAAGAAATACATTTAATCTATCTAAGACAACATTTTTTCTGTCCGTTTACTCTGTCCAAGAAATCACGTTTTCACCGTTCAAGAAATTACGTTTTCTCTGCTCAGGAAATTATGTTTCCTCTTCTCAAGAAATTACATTTTCTTTTTTCAAGAAATTATATTTTCTCTGTCCTAGCAATTACGTTCTCTTCATCTGAGAGATTTCGTTTTCTATATCCAAGGAATTTCGTTTTCTTGAATGCAGAACATTTCTTGAGCGAAGTAATCGTGTTTACTCTATCAAAACTGTTGTCGTTTTTTTTCTGATAAGTTACGTTTTCGTGAAGTTAAAAAATCAAAAGTTTTGAAACAAGTAATCTTATTCACTTACTTGAAGATGATAATGATTTCCATCTAAAACATTACATTCCCCCAAAAATATACATATCTTCTCTATACAAAACAACAAGTCAACAAGATAAAATTATTTCACAAAATTAAAAACTACCCAAACAAATTTACGCCTACTTCACACGATGCGCGTTTCGCTAACAAAGTTAGCTGATGCCTTCAGCTCCTGCGAACTGCGTCGAGAAATTGAGGTACATTTTTAGTTGGTGTATAGTTTTCTATTCTCTGAATCAATTTAGGTTATCAGCTGAACCTGTTATTTATGTGTACTGTAGGTATATCTAGTTATATGACTGTATTCTGTTTGCCAACTGAATCGCTTTATCAAGACCATTATTGACAATATAAGTTGCTCATCGTAGTTTTCTTTTTTTGACCCAATTCTCTGTATTAGGTGTTTCTGGCGTTTCTTTGAATCGAAAAAAATATCAAAGCGCGTTCCTTCTAAAAAACACAATTACTCAGAAAAATATTAAAAATATCTCCATAGAATTGACCACTACTACTATTATCAAAAGAAGATCACCACTCTTATTTTTAAACCTGCCAGGGGCATTGCATTTTGATTTTTGTTCAAAAGTATGAATAGAATATTCATAAAATCTGTTATGGAATCATCTGCGGCTGAAAAACAAATTTTAGTCGCTATTTTCCATCGTTCAAGATGAACTCTTGTGAGGTATTCATGTTGAAAAGGGAAACATTCTCCATGAAAATCAAAAAATATAAAATGTGTTTTTTCTGTAATATCTAACAGGAAACAACTACTTCCCCGGCTGAAGCCACTCTGGACATTGAACTACGTCAGAAAAATATTGTGAAAAGAAAAAATCTGAAACTAAAAATTCCCATTTTCATTCAGATAGTTGTTTTTCTTATTTCTAGTTTCATTGAAAATTCGTTAAATAAATTAGATAGCGGGAATTTTATTCAAAAATATCACTCACAGAAATCGTTTATTTCATTGAAGCGAAGTTCGGTTCTCTCGCATTTAATCCCCTATACATTTTTGTCGACGAAAATCTATTTCGCTTCACCGAGCTCAGACGTGCTCTTTAAAAAATTGTGTTTCTTGTGAAATTTCTTTCATTCTTTAAGTTTCCATAATTGAAAAGTTTTCAATCATCAAAGATTCAACCAAAGTAATTCGCCGTTTTGGAGTCCAAGGTAGAACTTTGGAATTCAAAATAAGGGTAATTCCAAAAGGTGCAGAACCTGAGAGCTGGGTAAGAGATGCTATTACGCAAACTGTATTTGAGGGTTAGAGCGGGCTAACACCAACGTATTATGTCGGGTTCACTTTTTGATCTAAGGAATTTTCACGTGGACAGGGGTGGATGAGATTCAGACCTGCGTCTGAAATAACTACCGATGAAATATTCGTTAAAATCTTATCCATTTACCAATCGAATCCATCGGGTTTCAATACTGAAACTTTTTGTTTGGGTGTTACCTCGGTGAATATGCCTGTTGGTAATGGTCGAGTCCGTTGGTACAACATATTTACTGAGGAGTGTAGTAAGCGGAAAGCCATAATCGTTATCAACAACAAAGATAACTTTTCCCGTGCTCTTGTGGTCGCCAGATTTAAAATTTGGTATGTCGCATAGTACTTGATTACGCATATTTTGACCCCTCTACTGAAAATTCACCACTTTCGGTTTAACCAGAAGTGACCCCAAACTTTTTTTTCAAATGTCAGCCTGTACATGTTTTTTCAATATCCGAAAGAGCACGCAATTCGTGAAAACCCTGTTCTTCAAAATTGAAAATTTGTTGAAAAATGACGGAGATACAGTTGATTGATCAGTCAAACAAAGTGAAATGAAATTCAAAATTAAATCATCACAACTGACAAACGATATCAGAAGTTATCAGAGGAAGCTTCGAAGTGCGATACAGTTGAAAACTGAGTTTCTCGTGTAATTGCAGCTCTCATATAATCCAACAATTATCAGAAATTTCCTAAAAACGGAATAGTACCCATAGAGAAATGCTCACAACTGCCATTTCTTAAATGGCAACACGTTCTTTTCACTTCGTCATGAAGAAAAATGATTAATTATCGGATAACTCGTGTGAAAAATTTTGAAAATTCCGAAAGAAATCGCAAATACAAGATGTTTTATCACGAGTCTTCTCAAAATTAGATATTCTTCAACGAAGGCGGCTATGAACATAAAAAAGCAGCATTGATTAAATTCGTAGAACAAACTTTGACTTCGTTGACATAATATGAGCTTTTGTTTATTGCTTTCTTAATTATGTTCTAAGCCGCCTACGTTGAAGAATATTCAGAACACTCATCATGAAACCTGATTGTATTTTCATTTTCTTTAGGAATTTTCCAAAAATGTTCACACGAGTAAACTAATAATGTATGACTTTTTATCATGACGAATTGAAAAGTGCATGTTGCCATTTAAGAAATGGCAGTTGGTGAGCATTTCTTTATGGATACCATTCCGTTTTTAGGTAATTTTTGATAATTTTTGTGATATATGGAAGCTGCAATTACATGAAAATCTCAGTTATTTCATTTGTGATGATTAAAGTTCGATTTTCATGGCCAACTTTGTTCGATTGAACAATCAATTGTATTTCAATTTTAAGAACAGTTTTATCACAAATTGCCTCCTTTTTCTGATATTGAAAAAATATGTACAGGGTGTCATTTGGAAAAAAAGTTTTGGGTGGTGAATTTTCAGTAGAGACTTCAAAATATGCTTATTCGAGTACTATAGCGACACACCAAATTTGAAATCTATATCTTCAAAACTATAGAAAAATTGGGGGGCGTACCTCACCTCGTGGTGACCCAGTATATATATATATATTATATTTATATATATTGTTATATATAATAATAACCATACTTCATAAACACTCGTAGAGTGTACCCAAAGGCATAGCCTGTGCGGGTAGAGGACGGCTATTATTATTATTTGCCGTGGCGCTCCGCAGCGACTTACTGATTTTTTGGTGGCTTATTCTTTTTCAGCTGCAGGAAAACCCGGAAAACCTACAGCAACACCTCGGGTATATATTGATAGTAAATAGGCATTGCAAACTCATTTCTCAATCCGATATTTCTGGAGTATACAATGCATCGTGGTATCAGCTCTATCCTCAAAGTAGTTCTGTGGGGTGAGTTTATTACTATGAACCTAAAATTGCCAAGTTGGTTCAGTCTTCGGTTCTTAATACTCAGCCATTTTGTTTCTTTAAATTAAATTAAATCAAACTTTCTGATACCATATGCCAAGCGACAGCATGAATTTTAAACCTTCTGTATTATTTTCATATCTGTTAGCCAGGAATCACACTGATCGACTAGGACCGATCGTCCGCGACCGTCCATCTACGACCAAAATTTCCAACACGTATATTCTTATCGTACAACTCACACTCCATAATCATCATTGACCGTCCTCGACCGTTTTTCAAAGACTATGTTCGAAATTGTAGTCTGCTGGAAATTTTGGTCGGTGTCACACTATCCTGACGTAATGTCATTTTGACACACATTTATGATGAACTTTTGACTTCAAGAAAACTCATGTAAATAGGTATATTTCCTACCGGAAAAATAAAATGCCTGTTAGGAATTGCAAAACTATTGATATTATGAATTTGACTCATTTTCAATAAATGAACAGACGATTCACATAACCTTTCGAATGTCAAATTAATGTCAGATTTACAAAATTATTCCAGTGGTCGGTCGTGGATGGTCGATCAGTGTGACTTTGAAAGTTTTCATTGATCTACTTCTACTTTTGGTCGTAGGTGGACGGTCGCGGACGGTCGGTCCTGGTTGATCAGTGTGATTCCTCACTTAATAGAAGGCAAAGGCAAATCTCATCAGTTGAAATGACTGAGTTCTAGTGAGTCACATAGCATTTTGCTAGGGTCTAAATTTAGGGGAATTGAGCAGTTAATGTGCGATAGATATTTCACGCCCTTAATTTACTCAAAAGCTCAGTGGGACGTGGATTTGACAATAAAATATTGATTTCGATATGCTTGAAATATAAGGTTTGATTTTCCGGAGCGCCACGGATTTATCGCCACTGAAAAATCTGAAACCACCTTGATGGGATGGACAATCCAGTGCAATATATTACTAAAATAATAAGCAACAGATATAGTGATGTAAAAATATTATATAATATGTAGAGGTTTTCTTCTGAAGTTGGATTACTTGCATTAGAACAGAGAAATAGCCATGTACCCTAATAATTGAAATATATTGAGAAATATGTTAGGCAGAGTAGCAACAAAGGATCCGCTGTGGAAATATGTCACCAAACAATTACACTCATGGGCTTATTAAGTAAAAAAGAAACCTTATGGGTAATCACCGACTCATAATCGAAACTTATCTGATAGCACCCTACGTAGCCAATGATTTTCAAAGCGATTTTCTCATTGAACCATGTCAGTACGGTGGATAGGTCGAAAGGCCTTCCAATTTCTCAAAACAGTTAGATTTGAATCTAGGCCTTGATGGTTATGTGTGCTCTGTGTGGACGACACAAATGTCACGAATAACAGGTAGAGGAACGTTACAAATGACAAGTAGTAAAGAACGGAGAATAGAGAACTAGGAACTAGAAAGAACTCTAAAACAAACAATATCAGTCAATAGCAGTAAATACTTTTTAGCGGTAGGGTAAGATCTTCGACTTGGATGGTTCTATGTCGTCTGAGTTTATGTGTTCCAGTGGCTATACCAACACAATGTGGCAGAACAAGTCCTGAAAATCGTAAAGAAATAAAGCCTAAGCATCATGGCGATACGATTATCTGTCAGTCATTTAGATCTGACAGCCCATCAGTGTTGCCAACTGAACGAACATTTGTTTACGCCATAAACGAATGAAAATGAATGACTGAAAGCGCGTTCTATAATTCGTGGCAACTATTTACCTCCATTTATAGGTCGGTTTATACTTGCTCGAATTAGTAGAGCTTTGGTTAGTATTTGAACTAATATTCGGAAAGGTAAATAAATGACAATAAGAAAGTAATCATACGATGAAATATGGAGAATGAAGTGTAGAGTTCGTCTCAATGACATAGAATTACATACATTATTATATTAAAACAAGGAAGGGTATCCTCCTCTACTCGGAGAGGCATTAAAGTTCCCAGAAATTCAATGACAATTAGCATCAAAGCTTTCCATGACATTAGTCACTCAACAATAAGATTCAATGAAGTGTAATCAGACTGGTAAATGAATAACTTCAGAAAAGTCTTTACATTTTTCTGAAGTTATTCATACAATACCACTAAATCGACTACGCATATAAATAACAGTTATAATCAACAACAATGCATATCAAAAAGGAATGTCATACAAGACAAAAAATTGACATAGCGAAGTCAATGTACCTAAGATAGGAAAGGTTTTTTTCAGTCAAAACTCCCTTGTTAGGAAAGAGTCGAAGGTCAGTTGATATGTCCAACGAATACTATTAACTGTGAGAGAAACACAAATATAATATCTACACAATTGAATAATTGAACTTATAATAGTTAAACAAAATATTTACAAAGATTTAGTGAATCTGGGTTCTAACATAAGCCGGTGTTGGCAATTCGAACAAAACAAATAAAAAATTTCAACATATCCAAAAACCCAGTAAAATAAAAATAAAAAATTTGTCTTTACAATAGGGTGATAATTTATTCAAACAATTCCCTCATTGCAGGTTATCAGTGCCACAAAAACAGCTCAAATATGCAACACTGTAAAGCTCATTACCAAAATATATGTGAACCGAAATATGAAATATGAAATATGCTGCAAGAAAACAAATCCCGAAATTACAAATATTAGCCCAGACCAACGAAGTGATTCTTTGACAGGAGATTAAATCATTACCATCACTATCAAACCAGTGGTTTTTATATACAACTGCAAAAAAGTAACAACTAGTGGGAACTCGCCTAGTTCAAGAAGCTTCAAGCCGAAGCTAGGGATAGCCAACTCCTACCCCGAACCACGGAACCGCTCGCATTCAACTTCATCAAGGCAAAAAAGTGAAATATCAATCAATCACAGACAACGCAAATCATCAATAAAGTCTGTGAACAATAACTATTATCAACGTATCCCAGACCAACAAAAAATATAAAATTGTACTATAAGAATGATACAAAATTAATTTCATAAAGAATTTACTGAAACATAACATCCAATAATACTACGGATAATAATTTTTTAATGGTATCAAAATTATAGAAAAACATACCAAACAAAAAATATAGCAGTGTTGCTGTCGTGAGATTTTATAATTGCCGCACTCTTTCCGAGATATTATGAGTGTAAAATCTAGTTGGGAACTGAGTCCAAGCTCTAGTTGCTTTAAGCATACGCCAGGGACATCAAAACCAATGATGCTTTCAATCTGGGTGAATAATAATGGTTCATCCTCATCCTCATCCTCATCCGAAGAATGAGCCCTTCAAGTCTTTTCTATGCCAGACAGACTTCTTAGTTTGGCAGTGAAGTTTTTAGCTGAATTTGAAATAGCATTATTCCGTTCCATACCTTCTGTCCAACTGAAAATTTCACAGGACGTCGCCGAAGGTTATAATGTTGTTTATTCTTAGTATGTGCTTTCAGTATTCGAGTTTGCACAGCTTTATAAATTCTAGAAAATGCATTTTTTTGTCTTCTGTAGAACAAATAGCATAAGGTGACTCGCCAGGAACATCAAGGGAGACCTCTCGTACAAAATTTACAAAATTAGGAGTTCTGTTTTATTTCAGCTAACAACTTTTGATACCATCGATCCGCAATTTGAGCATAATCAGAATTTTGACAGTCTGTGATAATAACAAAATGATCACCTTCGAGATAATGTCGAAGTTTTTCTACCGCAAATATGACAGCTAGGCATTCTCGCTCCGTGGCACTGTATTTTCTCTCCTGCGCAGTCAACGATCGAGACAAATACGCAATTACCTTTTCCCCATCTTCAAAGTTCTGACTCAAGATCGCACCAATATCAAAGGCGGAAATGTCTGTTTGCACATAGAATGTTTTACTAAAATCAGGGCACGTCAGAGTCGGTGCGCTCACAAAACACTCCTCCAGGTAACGGAATGATGATTCACACTCATCCGTGCAGCAAAATTTTACATTTTTCTAGGTAAGGTTACATAGTGGTGCCACAATTGAGGAAAACTGAGGTGCGAACCTCCTATACCATGATGCTGTGCCAATGAACTGCCTCACCTGCTTGGCTGAAGTTGGGGCGCGAATATTCGAAACAGCTTCAACCTTTGAATCATCCGGACGGAAACTATACCGATCCACAACAGAGCCTAAATAGTATTTTAACTCAGGTCGGCAGAAATAACATTCATCAAAGCTAACTGTTAACTCAGCAGAATTCAACCTATCAAATACTTCACATAAGGTTTTCAAATGAGTATCAAAATCCTGTGAAATAATGATTAACTGATGGAGGCAAGTCTTGGACTAGTATTTTCTCAATCAAACGTTTCCAGGTAGCCGGAACGTTCGTCAACTTGCCAGTACGCACTTCCAATATCCAATGAACTCATATATTTCGCATCGCGAAGTATATCTTATATTGCAAAAATATATGGTAAATGATAGGCATCTTTAATTGTCACCGCATTCAGTTGACGATAGTCCACAAAGAATCGATATGATCCATCTTTCTTTTACACACAGGAGAAGCCCATTTCTACAAGGTTCAGTAATATCCCTTGATAAAATGTCCCGAATTTCATCATCAATAACTTGCTGTTTAATAGATGAAACTTGATAATAACGTTGCTGAATTAGTTTTGTATTGGGAAGTAGCTCAATTCTATGTTCAACCAAATTAGTTCTACCTAAGGACCTTCCCATCAAATCTTTTTTATGAGATTGAGAAAGCATTTCGTCACATTCTATACCAAACATCCCAACTGATTGTGGAAAATCTGGAGAAACGCCAAACTCTTATTTGTCTCAAATCCGGAATAATATTCTTCCAGAAATCCAATATTCTAGAAATTAATACCAAGAATAAGAGTCTGCGGCAACTCGGGGATAACCGAAATATCAATAGCACAAATCTTGCCAACTACGCACAGGGGGTGGTCACGTAACCAACACTTACAAATTTGACCATTCGCCACTCAACACTCATTGACAGAACTACATAATATTGAACCCAGTGGTCTTACAAACTCATAACCAGCTTGGCCAACAGTTGTTCTGGATTCCAGAATCCAAAAATTCAGTTATAGGACGTCCCAAAACAGAAATATCCAGGTATGGACGTTCGTCACCAGAAACACTAGACACAGAGAGTATATAATCAAGAATTATTTGCTTCCTAGAATCTAATAAAGAAACGGTCAAATTATTTGAGTCAGGAGAACCTTCCTGACCATTCAAGGTTTCTCCATGTAGAGTTTCCCTGTTGCGTAAAAAAAGAGTTGATAGCATGTTTGTTGTTATTCCTACTCCTATTTTCCCATCCCCTAAGTTTTTGAGAACATATTTGACAATCACGAACTGTCACATTACGAGCTCCACATTGAATGCAATTTTTTTTTCCTTCCAGGTAAACCACCTCTGGAAGTATGGTTATCACTTCCACAATTAAAACAACTACCCAGAGATAAACATTCTGCCAAATCTGGTACAGAGTCACTTCTTGATGAAGTGGAAGCATACGGCAACTCAGGAATCAAAGATTTGCTTCTTGAAGGTGGGGGTACGTAGGATTTCACCAACTGCCGTTTCTCATCAAAAGCACGACAAACATCAATAAGCCCAGTTATAGAACTAACTTGCTTGAATGCTAAAAAATGGATGATAATATGGATCAATACGTTCCATCACCAATGAAAGTTGAACTTCATCAGCTACGGGCGTTCACATGTCATCAAACAAACCCTTCATACTTGCTACTATTACTTACTTACTATTATTTTCTGGGAAACAGTGGAAAAAGTCCTCTTAAGGTGGAATTTCATTCAAATCTCACCAAGAAAAGTGTTCTTCAGAATTGCAAATATCTGAAGGGTACGAACATAAGTATTTCGAATGATCTAACCCCTATACAGAGAGATCACTATAAAATCCTCAGGAAACATCTTATTTTGGCAAAACAAGACGACAACAAGGAGTGTTTCATAAAAAACAACAAGTTGCACGTGGAAGGAAGAACGTATACTGCATTAGATCTTCTGGAACTGGAAAAACAAGAAATAAAATCACCTAAACCCAATAGCACTCCAAACACACCTACAACAATTCAAAGGACAATTTCTCTCGAAAATAAAGAAACATTCAAGCACAACAGGAACCCTGCAGACGACCTCCTGAAAATTTCATTTCCCGCTTCTAGTTCCAGAGAATCCACAACAGGAAAGAAAGTAACACAAGAAAAACCAAGACTACGATCGAACAAATGAAATTATAGACCTAATCTTAATATAAATCAGCTTTCTTTCTATCACTTCACTTATAAAACACTTGTTTTCCTGTAGCATTAATGTTCAGATCAACTGCATGTTGTAACTATATCATACAAACTACCATCCAACTAAAATAATACAATGGACCATTTCACAACATACTTCTCAGATAATACCTTTGATGCTACAGAAATCAATGAAGTGGAAGAAATTAATAAAATAATGCCTCTGGATAATTCTCAATATTTTTCCGTTTATCATAGTAATATTAGAAGTATACAAAAAAATTTCGTACAACTTGAGGCATTACTGTCCCAGTTATCTTCGCCCCCCAGCTGTATTATTCTGTCTGAAACCTGGAAAATAGAAGACAAAACATTATTCAATATCGATAATTACGATATAGTACACACCAGCACTAGAATAAACCAAAATGACGGTGTGGTGATATATATTAAAAAAGGATTTGTGTACAGCTATGAAACTATTAAAATTGGCCCGGTATACTCAATAAATATGAAAATCAAATTAAATAAAGCAACTATTAATCTGTTAGCTATTTACAGGTCCCCATCAACTAATTTGAGAGAATTTATTATCTCTTTATCCGAACATTTAGATAGGCACAATTTTAATGAATTCGATAACACTTTCATAGTAGGTGATATGAATATCGACATTCTAGAAAGTTGTACTGAAACTGATGACTATCTGAATCTTTTATATGAAAAAGGTTTTATTTCTATGATAAATAAACCAACGAGAGTTACTAGTAATTCAAGCAAGTGTATAGATCACTTTTTTGTCCGAAGCAAAAACAAAGATTATCAACACAATTTCAGTTCAATTATTCTCAAGACACTAATAACCGACCATTACACTATTTTATTGAATACCAACATTCATACTAATATACCAACACATGAAGATAATAATAAAATTCTGAAAATAATAAATGATAGGAAAGTTTTGAGAGAAGCGATAGCAGCTGATTGGGGCAATATATCTCAATGTTCTGATCCGAATACCACTTTCGAAATGTTTTCGGAAAAACTGAAAAAAATCATTGATCAATGTACTGAAATACAAAAATTGAATTCTAAAAAAAAGAAAAAACCCTGGATAACCCATGGTTTGATCCAATCAATAAAAACACGGGATAAATTACATCGAAGGTCTCTGGCACAACCCCAGAATGATAACCTACGGAGAAAATTCATATCGTACCGGAATAAACTAAACAGACTACTGAAAAAATCTAAAAGCGATTATTTCGGTGCAGAAATCGATAAGCACGCTGGATCCTCGAAACACATGTGGCGAGTGGTTAATGATTTCACAAACAATTTTAAGTCAAAAAGCAACGACATTAATGAACTGAAACTTGAATGCGGTAAAAGTATAAGAAACACAGAAGAGATCGCGAATGCACTGAATGAATATTTTTCAGAAATAGGCTCCAAACTAGCAACAAAAATCTCCAAAAATAACTATAAGGAGAAACATCCAAATTACATGCACTCAATCTACCTAAAACCGACCACACCTTCTGAAATAAAAAATGAGATATTACAACTGAAAAATAATAAAGCCCCAGGGCCCGATGGAATAAAAAATGAAACAGTCAAACTCATTTCGGAATACATCGCCGAACCACTATGCTGGATTTTCAACTTATGTCTTGTGAATGGGATTGTACCGAGGGCTTTCAAACTCGCTCATATAATACCAGTACACAAAGGAGGAATGAAAACAGATATGGCCAACTATAGACCTATATCTTTAACTTCATGCTTCTCGAAAATTTTCGAAAAAATTATTAAAAAACGATTGATGGAATATCTAGAAAAACATAAAATCATCAGCGATAGGCAATACGGATTTCAAGAAAACTGCGGAACCCAGGATGCTATAGCTTTCATCACAGGAAAAATATATGAATTCGTTGACCAAAAGAAACCATGCTTGGGTGTTTTTGTGGACCTGGCAAAAGCTTTCGACACGGTCAGTCACAAGCTTCTGCTGGAGAAACTTGAACATCTAGGTTTACGAGGAGTGACAATAAACCTTATCAAAGATTACCTTAGTGGCCGTACGCAGAAGGTTGTGCTAAAGGATACACTAAGTTCACAAAGGACGGTTACGTGTGGGGTTCCACAGGGAACAGTCCTTGGTCCTGTACTATTTTTACTTTACCTAAATAGCTTGTTGAGTCTAGATTCACTTGGCACGATTGTTTCCTTTGCCGATGATACTGTCATTCTATACACCTCCGAGTCATGGAATACAGTTAGGGAGAAAGCAGAAAAAGATCTGGAGAAAATAAAAAAATGGTTTGATTATAATTTACTAACAACTAACGTCAATAAAACAAAAATTCTAGCTTTCACTTCTTATGAAACGAACCTACCTGCATATAAAGGAATATTTTTTGATCACCAAACTGTCGAATTTGTTGAAAGTGTACGATATCTTGGCATTTATATTGATTCTTTTCTAAGATGGCATGTACAGATAGAGAACCTGAAAAAAAAAATTCGATCTTTGTTGTACAAATTTTATCAGTGTAGATACATTCTTTCCTTGGATAAATTGAAAATAATATATCACGCACTCGTCGGCTCCTTATTAAGTTATGGAATCATTGGCTGGGGGGGTGTTAGAAAGACCACACTTAGTTCATTAGAGGTAGTCCATAAAAGAGTTTTGAAGATAATAGCTTTCAAACCATCTTCATATCCTTCTGAAGAACTATTTCAAGACCTGAAAGTAATGGACCTCCGACAAATATATGCAAAAAATATACTTTTTTTCACATATAATAATAAATCCACTTACCTCATAAAAATAGATCATACACACAACACACGAAATAAAACATCAGATAATGTGCACCTCCCCAAAAGTCAAAAAGCAATTGGTCAACGAACTCTTAGTTATATTGCTCCAAGAATTTACAACCACTTACCTGCAAATATTAAAATAATTGAAACTAAATACTCCTACAGAAAACATGTTAAAGAATGGATCCTGAAAAAAAACAGAACTTTTTTCCATGCATTAATAGATTGAAAATATCAAAAACCTAACCTTAGTTTTTTCAATATATCATTAACCCCAATTTATATTTATATTGTATTTTTTATTTCTATTTGTTCCCAATGTTTCCAAGCTGTTTCTTGTGAAAACATAGGTAAATCTATTATTATATAATAATTTTTATCTTTTTTATACTCTTGTTTATTACATATCTAGTGTGTTTGACATATAAATGTATAAGTTTTAAATATTGTATTGTATTGAATACGGCAAGATTAGACTAAACACACTGCCATAGACAGTCCCTCACGGACTAATTGGCCCTGTTAGGTTTATTTATGCCAGATTTTCTCAACTATTTGTTATTATTTTTATTGAAATTATACTTCTTGTGTAAATAAACGATGATGATGATGATGATGATGAATTACCAGGTGAAAAAAAAAAAAAAACATATAAACCAATTGACTCATCGGGACCTTGTGTCTTACGCGTCTACGAGTCTTTATCAGAATTGGCATGTAAAAATTGCTGTCGCATTGATCGAACTAAAGAATCCCAATCAGAAGACCAAGTGTTTACTAAGTTATATCAAGTAGCAGCATCTCCTTCAAATAAATTCTCAGCGTCCCTAGATAGTATTGATTTGGATAAACCTCAAGATTTTCTCATTGCTCCTACCTTCTCAGCAAAAGTAAAGAACGACATCTTTCCAGGCTTCCCAGTGAATTTCATACCCCAATCACGAACTGGAATTGATCTAATTCTCAAAGGTTCATCTCCATCACTGAAAGAATAACTAGAACAAACAGCAGAGCTGTATGCATTCGGTGCTGTCAAGGATTGTTTTTAAACTGAAATATCAATTACTGAAGGATCATTATGGCCTTTACGTACAAGAGAAGGTCTTGCAACTTATCTAACAACAATAATAATCCAGTAATGACAGACAAACTAGAGTAAAAAGTGAAAAATGAATTGTAGCAACCTGAAGCTCGGCACATGACATGTCTTCATCATGTATTATTAGAAAAAAAATTGTTTTCCAAAAAATCAGAGGTAGAACCTAAAGAATGTTTCATTTAAAAAAAATATATTTTCTTTTGTTATTTCAGAAAATATAAGATTGATCAAAAAACGATTTCGATAGGTTGAGAGATAATTCAATTCTCCACAAGAATGATTTTCAGTAATACCTTATGAAATACGCTCGTTTACTCAGAAAACGTGGTTTAACGCCGACGTCACATCTCATGCTCGCACTAACCCGCCACTGCAAGTTCAGCCAAGGCCGAAAATTAGATTGGTCATAACTATACTAAAAATTATAGTAGAAGAAAAAGAAAAAATGCATACCGTTCCTCAAGACTTCTACTTCCTCATGCGAATATAACATGTGAGTATCTGAGTACCTATAATGTGTTTTGTCCCACTTCACATAACCCTTCTACGATATTTACGGAGGATCCGAAAGTCATGGATATTTTAGTTGATATGAAATAATTATACTGGAGCAGGAATCAGTACCCTCTTTGGACCATATGCAACGATTTAAGGCTAGTGAGACAAGTCTCACTTATACAAACCAAAGAAAAAACTAAGTTTTACTCCTGCTTCAGTTTCCAACTCATCTATAATACCGGCAATGTCTTCAGTAAATGTTGAAAATAATCGCTCATACACATACACATAAAAAATGAAGTATGTGAATTCAAGCTTGAGGTTTGCACTTCACAATAGTGTTATTGAATATATATATATATATATATATATATATGCAGGATATGAATGAGCGATTATTTTCAACATTTAGTGAAGAGAATGCCGATTTTATAGATAAGTTGAAAATGAAGCAGGAGTAAAACAAAGTTTTTTTGGCATGTATAAGTGGGACCTGTCACACTACTTTTAAAATTGTTGCATATAGTCCAAAGAGGGTATGGGTAGCTGCTTCAGTATATTAATTCCATATTTACTAAATTATTCATGATTTTCAGATCATCCGCAAACATCTCCGTGAAGTGCGACAAAACACATTTCAGGTACTCAAATACTCGCATATTATATTTGCATGAGAAGGTAGGAGTCTTCAGAAACGATATGAACTTTTCCTTTTTCTTCTCCGATCATTTTTAGCAGAGTTATGACCAATCAAATACTCGGCTTCGCCAGAACTTTCAGCGGCGGGTAAGGGTGAACCTGAAATTTGATGGCGGCGTTCAATCACGTTTTCTGAGAAAACTAGCGCCTTTCATAAGAAATTACTAAGAATAATTTATGTGGAAAATTATATTATTTTTCACCCTGTTGAGTTGTTTTCCCGATAAATCATATACTTTCCAAGATTACAGCAAACATCTATTTTTATATTTTTAAACGAAAAAAAAAAGTTCCACCCCTGGAATTTTGGTAAACAATTTTTTTTCGTGTTTATCATGGTTCCATCTACTAGCATACCAAGTTTGGTGGTGATACAATCGATTCTTGTCTCAAAATCCAATCGTACTGGATTATAACAATTGTACTCGATAATCCGATTTAAGTTTTTTCTCTGCATCATTCTGAGGATTACACTTATTTACACGACCTAATACATGAGCAATTTTTGAAAATATACCTACAAAAGTTGTAACTTTTCCTGTACTTGAAATGTCATCAATGAGAGTTTTCAATAAATCGATATTAGCAGAAATAGCTGTAGAATCATCAACAAATTTAAATGGATATGCTGGATATTTTATTATAATATAATAATAATAATAATAATAATATTCCCTCATAAATACTGGTAGAGTGTACCCAAAGGCATAGCCTGTGCGGGTAGAGGACGGCTATTATTATTATTTGCCGTGGCGCTCTGGGGCGACTTACTGATTTTTCGTGGCGTATTCACTTTTCAGCTGCAGGAAAACCTACATCACCTCTTCGGGTGGCTGGCGTGCACTCCAAGCTAGCACTAGACGAGATTGGCATCTGGACAACACACAATACACTTGCGTACAACAAGGACTGTGGTCGTCTATCGATTCCGATTGAGTACTTCAGAAAACATCTCTCGTACAAACATCGGGCTCGAACCGACTACCGCTACACTGAAGTTTCGAACGGCCTGCGCCTTAGACCGCCAAGCTACCGGCCACCCATCAGTGAAGTTTTTTTTAAGGACAAAGCTTTCCGCAATGCAGATCTAATATCAGTTACTGTTAAGTATGTACCATCACCAAGACCTCTAATCATTATTTCATATATTATTTCTGTTGTGGTGTGGATATTTATGACTCATTAGTTTTTGAATGTTTATTTGTTTCACAAAGTTTCAGTTCAATAATCAACGAATACAAAATAATCATTTATGTTAATGTTTAAATAGGAAGCGCTTATATTTTTACTTTTTTTTTCTAGGCCGCGTCACAACAACAACGTTGCCAAGATACATCCTGTCATTAGTCATAGAAACAATACTACCAATTTACTGGATTTGCCATTGCTCTCAACACACCCCCTCAATGGTTAATCTCTTCAGCACATACAGTATACTCATACATACTTTACAATGTCATTACAAAATAAAATAATCTAATTTTGCATGAATGTATATGATCTTATTGGAGTTTATGCATTGGAAAATAACTCATATATCAATATTTAGAGAAAAGATAGACTGACATCAAAATTTTTATTATGACGACTACAATCTCACTTATTTTCAAAAATACAAGTTGATGTGATGAAAATATGAACTCAAGAAACAACTATTGTATTATTATATTTCAACAACTTCTTGGTGCCATGATGCTTCAAGGACTCCCCCAAAGTTATGAACCGATGGTGATGGCTATTGAACATTTGGGTGTGCTTATTACGAGTCACTTTATCAAATCGAGGCTATTTCAAGATACCAAATAGGATAATGAACGACATTCTTCAAAATATAAACTCCAGAAAAAACTATTGTATTATTATATTTCAATACTATACAGTAGAAACAATGAAATTATTTTCACTGGATTTGCCGATGCAGATTGGGCCAGCGATACTTCTGACAGAAAATCTTTTACTGGATTTGTATTTAAATTTGTAAATGCTGCTGTTTCTTGGGAGTTTAGGAAGGAGTGATTGTACAAAGGAAGCGATTTATTTAAAAAATTTGATGAGTGAGATGTGGGGAGTTTCGGAACCAATGAAATTGTTCAACGATAACCAGAGTGACAAAAAACTGCTGCAAATTCTGTTATGCACACAAGAGCGAAGCATATCGACGTTCGTTTCCATTTTATTAGGGACAAAATTGAGCAGGGAGAAATTTTCTTGGAATATATCCATACATCGAAGATGATAGCGGATATTTGTACCAAACCTCTTTCAAAACCAAAGCACAAATTTTGTGTTAGTGGCTTGGATCTTTCGAGAATTGCTTGACTATTGCATTACGGGGAAGTGTTGAAATACAATAATACAATAGTTGTTTCTTGAGTTTATATTTTTATCACATCAACATGTATTTTTGAAAACAAGTGAGATTTTAGTTGTCATAATAAAAATTTTGATGTCAGTCTATCACGAATAAAATGATATTTTAGATGCACATATTTTAGTTTTTTATAAAATTCTGGGTTTCTACTCACTTTAATGTCAGACTGATTATCCTCGAATATGGTTATACAAACCTTATCCTTTAGAATTTTCAAATCATATAAAACATTCTGAAGCCAATAGGCTTCGCTTGCAGCCAAACTCAGAGCTGCATACTCTGCTTCTGTCGAAGACAGAGCGACAGTTGATTGCTTTCGTGAAGTCCAAGATACACTACAACCAAGAAATTTGAAGATCTCCAGCCCAATCAGAGTCTGAAAAACCAGTTACAAATTCTTCAGAAGCTAACTTTCTGAATACTAGAGAGTAATTTAATGTACCCTGTATATATCAAAGAACTCGTTTAAGTGATTGCCATAATTCGGTACTAGCACAGGTTTGGTACCGACTTAAAATACTTACAAGACACAAATCAAGACGAGAACACAACATTGCATACATTAATGGCCCTATGAGTGTGCGACATCTGTTTTCAACTCCAAAACTCTCAGATTTTCTTCCTTTTAAGACATCATGTTTAAAATCATCGTCCATAGGAGTCGCACAAGGCTTACAGTTTTCCATGCGCAGGTGATATCTGCGACTGTCATCACCTGGCTCAAGGCTTTGAGTTTCATCTAATATATCGTCTAGTTCAACATTCTCTTTTTCGACAGCTTCAATGGTTTGATTTTCACCATTTTCTTCCCTCTCATCTTCCTGATTTACACTTCCCTCAGTTATGACTTTAGGAACTGTCTCTCATTCACCAATTTATTTTCTTATCTCATTGGTGAAAATATTACATCGTTGCAATGTTCAACTTTAGATGTTTCAGGAAAATAGATTCTATATGCTTTGACATTTTCCCCAAAGGCAAGAAAAATTCCTTGTTTATTTTTCGGGTCCCACTTTAGCCTTTTTTCTTTGGGTTTCTGTACTGATACTCTGTTTCCAAATACTTGAAAGTTGTCAAAACTTACAGTATTATTTTGCCACAACTCATATGGGGTTTTATTTTCCATAGAGCTTGTACCTGTACGGTTTAAAATGTACGCAGATGTATTCACAGCTTCAGCCCACATTCGTTTGCCCATGCTATATATTATTGAACGAGCCCTCCCATTCTGCGGAATATATGCCACTGGCCTTTGATGTACAATCCTACGTCTTTTTAGTATGGCTTCTACCTCTTGGTTAACAAACTCCAGGCCATTATCAGATCTGAATATTTTGAGTTGTTCATTGGTTTCTCTTTCAAACTCCACTACAAATGATTCAATATTCTGTTCCACTTCGGCTTTATGCTGCATGAAGTAAACTTTTCTGTATGATGAAAAATCATCTTTGATGACGAGAAAATATCGTGCACTCCCTCAAGATGCAACCTCCATTGGTCCGCAAACGTCGGCATGGACCAACCTTAGGATATCAGTGGCTCTCGAATCACTTACTGGATAGTTCATCAGCAAGACACTGTTCACATATGAAACCGTCTGAATCATCTGAAAACTGAATTTTATTCAAGTTCAGTAGTTTTATTCGTTTTATATTCTAATGAGCGAGTTTTTTTATGCCAGACACTTAGGTTTTCAATTTTCTCAACCAAATGGCATCTGGGAATGTTTACATTGTTCCCATCGCTGGTGTTCGTTTTGACTGACACTTGATAGGAGCTGTGTTTTCCATCAAGGTGCGTTTTGTTTACAGGAGTGAACATCATTAAATACAATTTATCTTGGTGTGTTGCTTCAGCTCGAACTGTTCCAGTTTTGTCTAAAAACTCACGTTTATTTCTCTCCGAAATCATTGAGAAACCTTTATTAAGAGCACATCTTACCAAACTAGGGTGAAGCTCAAATTAGGAACATACAATACATTTAATAGGATTGTTTTTATTTGTGTGTTTCCAGTCTCTGCGTACAGCGTAATGTCTCCAACACCTTTGACATCTAAAATTGTCTTAGATTTTCACTTTTACAGCAGAGTAACTTTCTGTGATGGTTTTGTGCAGATTTTTATCCCAGCACATGTGCTCACTTGCCCCTGAGTCGAGGCACCAGTCACTTGCTGATAATTTAGTCGTTGATCCTATAAATGCATTTACTGGCGATTTGTCTCTTCCTTTCTTGTCTTCCTCACTCTTCTCGTGTCTCCCTTCTGAATCCCTATTTTTCTTGAACTAACATTCTTGCATTCCATGTCCCACCTGTTGACAGTAGTTAGATTTCTTTATCTCTCTCTTTCTAAAATTATGGTATTGTTTTCCATTTCCTTAGATAAATTTTCCCTTTTTGTAAAATTTACTTGTACCAGTTAGGGCTGTCGTTTCTTCCGTTGACTTGAATCTTTTCTCGTCGATCAAGAGTATCTTCTAATGTTTGCTTTTCTATGGACACTTATCGGGCATGGACATTAGAATTCACCTCTTCTCCTGATTGTTTTAGCTTGCTCCGGACTAAGTTTGTCGCCGTTTACTATATTGAACAGAGACCGTCCTTTGAGGGTTACCGTCGTTTGGAACTTCCACACAACCCAATTTTCTCCATTCAGTTTCAGTTGGGATACTTGTAGTTGTTGACTTTGCTCCATATGTCCACTACTAGTTTTTTTCTTAAAAAAAACTGCCAAAATGAACAACTAACCTCGGCGTGTTCCAGACTAAAAAACTAATGATATTGGTTCACTGGGCCCATAACCTGTTGAGGTGTGGATATTTATGACTCATTAGTATTTGAATGTTTATTTATTTCACAACGTTTCAGTTCAATGATCAATAAATACAAAATAATCATTTATGTTAATGTTCAAATGAAAAGCTTATATTTTTACTTTTTTTTTAGACCGCGTCACAACAATAACGTTGCCAAGCTACACCCTGTCATTAGTCACAGAAACAATACTACCAACTTACATTACTGGATTCGCCATTGCTCTCAACAATTTCATCTAAAGTAAGACGAATGACATCCAATTTAATTTTTGATGAACTCATTTTTAAAGAAAAAATTTTCAAATCATCCAGACAATAAAATACTTCAAATGATATAAAACTAATTTTAAATGACCAGGAATCAGAATTACAACAAATTAGTCACTTGACGCCGGACGTCTCTGAGCTAAACTATATAAAATTGTCAAGAAAACTAAATTATACTAGAAATAAACACTTTTAGGCAAACGACGCCGGGCGTTGGTAAGCATCGGAGCGCAAGAGACGTTAAAATTATATAGAAGTGCTGAGAAAACCAATATACACCAAAAATATGCACTTTCAGAAAAACGACGCGTAGCGTTGGTACAGCTTTGGTACGCGTCAATACAGCGTCGGTACTTCAAAACTATATGAAAGTGATTACAATACCCAAAAATATACCAGAAATAGCACTTTTCCAATTATTGACGCTGGCGACGGTATGCGTCGCGACGACTGAAATAAAAAAATAGATACACACACTCCACCACTTGACAACAAATCTAAACAATCCAGAGCAAGAGGAAATAATTTCAGCTATCAAAATATGAGATAACACAACTCACGAAAAGACTATTCTCTATCCCGATCCAAGATACCAAGAAGGAAAATACCTCTATGATTACACTAAACTGCTAAGCTTCAATTCTAGTTGGAAAATTATAAATAACGAATGAAAAGCAACCAATATAATCAGTCGGAAGTGTTTACCTATCAGGTATTCTATCAATATTCATTATAATGTGAAGAGAATAGAAAAATATCTAATCTATGAAATCAGAAAAATTGATTTATAACCGTTTGAGCGCCATTTTGTTAGGAGCGGAATTAAGGGGAATTGAGTAGTAAATGTGCGATAGATATTTCACGCCCTTAACTTACACATAAGCTCAGTGGGACGTGGATTCGACAATAAAATATTGATTTTGATATGCTTGAAATGTCGGGTTTAATTTTTCGAAGCGCCAAGGATTTATCCCTGGTGAAAAATCCGAAACCACCTTGATGGGATAGGACAACCCACTCCTCTATATCACTAAAATAGTAAGCAACAGATGTAGTAATATAAAAATAATATATAATATGTAGAGGTTTTCTTTTCAATTCTGAAAATGGGTTACTTGGATTAGAATAGAGAAATAGTCATTATACTACTAATTAAAATATACTGAGAAAGGCATAGTGTCAACACAGGATATCCAGTGTTTGCAGTAGAAATATGTCACATCACCAAACAATTAAATTCAGGGGCTAAATGTGACTAGTTGAGATCATAATAAGGATACTATTAGAATGAAATATCCCTACAGCAAGTATTATACGTGTGACGTCACCTTGATAGTTTACGAGGACTTATCATGTTAAAAAAGAAGCCTTAAGGGCAATTACTGACTTATAATCTAAACTCGTCTGATAGTACTCTACGACAGCACATCAGTGTTGCCAACTGAACCATCACTTGTGTATGCCATGAAAGAATGAAAATGAGTGCCTAAAAGCGGAAAATAAAATCTAGAGTTTTTCTGACACACAATTACAGACACTATTATATTGAAACAAAACAGGGTGTCATCTGCAAAATGAACCCATAACACATTTTCTTCAATTTTACACTCAAAGTATGGCGATTACAATACAGAAACTTCAAGGATGAGTATGATTTTTTCAGCAGATTTTAAATTTGCTCCCAAAATCTATGTTCGCTGTCAAGATAAACATAAATTTCTAACAAAGTCAACCATCCCCAAGATATGTATATCAAAGCACATCAAGATTGTTTTTTTATTATTGAGCTGTAAGTCGTGATTATGAGATAATTATTTTAATCCATTGAGATCATCGTTGGTGAGATTTTTTGCATCATTGTGTATCATCCGCATAAGCTTGGATTTTACAGTGTTTGACAGATGAAATTATATCCGCAGTGTAGATAATGAAAATTAATAGTATAAGTATAAGTGTGGGACACCAGATTACATATTCAGGGACGCAGAATATTTGTCGTTAACAAAGACTCGTTTTGACCTACCTGAAAAAAGACCAAAGAATGAAGGCTTTTACGGCCGGAAGTAAAATGAAGAAGTATAGTTTCCGGGCTTTGAGGTCGTGATCGATTCATCTCCGTGGAGGCGGTTCCTTTGGACGTTTCGCTCACAACTGCGGTGAGCCTATTCCGCTTGGATATTGTGCTATTGAAGAGCGACGTAAAACTGATACAGCGGTTGGAAATCATCCGCAATTAGCCCGGCTGTGACTATGAATTGCAAAGAATTTCCAACCAGTGTATCAGTTTTACGTTGGTCTTCGAGAAGACAACATCCAAGCTCAAGATGCTCACCGCAGTTGTGAGCGAAACTTCCAAAGGAACCACCTCCACGGAGGTGAACTGACCACGGCCTTAAAGCCCGGAAACCATACTTCTTCAAAAAAGACCAAATGAGAAAAGCTGCTCCATCATCTGAGCCATAATATCTGAGTTTACACTAAATTAATTCGTGGAGAAGACATTTTAAAAATCTAAAAGCACTAATGAGCTTAACAGACCTTGTTAAAAGCTTCAATTATATCAGTAGTAACAGTGGCCAACAGTACCTGTGCTGAATTCCTCTCTAAAGCCACAGTGTGTAGTGTGAAGTATTTTGTTTAGTGTAAAATTTTAAAATATTTGTTTATAGATAATCCTTAGTTGTTTATACATGGTTGGTAAGATACTGATAATAATGAGTAACTAATCGCGATCTTCCATTCCGTCAGTTACTGGATAGTAAATGATCATTTTAGACGAAATTGAATCAGAACCAATAGCTTGTGTTTTTGTACTGCAAAGGATACCCTGAACCTCCTCAAGAATCGTAAGTTGACACGAAAATTTGTTTTCAGGATTATGGAAATATTTACTATAAAATTTAATATTTTCATTACAATTATTTGTAACATTCTGAACGAAATTTGCGAAATAGTTATTAATTTCGTTAGGATCTGATAAACTTGGAGGGATTTCAAAATTATTATTGCATGAATATTTAGGTTGCTGAGCACATACTGACCTGAGATAGCCCTTTATTTCAGCTCTCACCATCGATGTAGTGTAATTTCGCAGTTTTTCAAATGTCAACCAGTCATTTTACATTCACTTTTTAAACTTCTGTAAAGATCTATCTTGCTTATTCATCAATAATTTCAGGTTAAGAGTCAGCCACCGAGCGGGGTGCTTCACAAACCGAGCTGAGGTACTCATATATAATAGGTGCATATTTATTTTTTTGAAACTGCTGAGTTATAATTTTTCGAAACCTTTCGGCACTGCCGTAATGATTTTGTTACCGATTACTGCCCCCGAAGTGAGATACCGCACTTCAAAATGTTTTACAAAGAATCGTGTCAGCCTGTTCTTCCTTCTGTCACAATATTCGCACCTTCCTCTCACATTTACCAGATCGGCAGCTGGAGGTTGTGGTAAACTTTCGGGTGTTCCAAACATTTCTGAATCTCTGAGTCTTATGCTTCTTGGAATATTGATCTGTAATCCGCAATTACGGATATGGTCTTCTACTAGCTCCAAAGCAAGCATATGTAAAAATTTACGACGAAACATATTTTTGCCTGGATTTTGCAAGGAAAACAACACCATGAAATTAAGTCTGGTATTTCTGGCACAGTCGTAAGCTGCACACATCTTATCTAGTGTGTCTACGCTGTTGTAGTCGATTATCATCTCGGGTTTTCCTGTGGATTCATTGGGTTCGAAAGTTCTTAGGGGATTTCTCGGTAATTTCTTTTTATCTTTCCCAAAAAGTGAGCTTGTAATTCGAATATAAATTCGTGATAACGGAATGCTAGTGAACCAGTTATCACAGGTTAAGTTTTTGTTTTGAATTTCTTAGTGGTTTAACAATCCAGTGGTGTAAACAGAATTCTGATAAAAGTTTTGAAATTGAAGTGGTGGGATTTATTGACATAATTTCCAAATTTTAACCCCATATAACTTTTTTATTGATGGACGCATTTCTACGTAATTTCCACATTAACCATTTGAAAACGTCGTGAATCTAGTGGCTTCTTCATATTTTATTTTAAAAAATCGATTGTATGTTTTTTGGATTTTCGACCTTGAAAAAAATTTGAAGTGGGTCTTGAAATTTTGATTTTTATTTCGAATTTAGGGCACTCAACTAGAACTTTTGATGCTCTATCTATTGAAAAAAATCTTCTGAATCGGATAATAAATAACAGTGTCAGAGAGGTGGCCCGCTTTCAAATGGTCACTCTGTAAAAAATCTGAAAAAAAAAATTTTTGCTGTAATTTGTTCATTCATTGCAGAGTTTTGAAAAAATGACAGGCGTTTTCGATGAGCACAAGTACCTGACAGGTGATCCGAAAGGTGTGTAATATAGAGAGTCTTTCCTAACTATGGTTCCTAACTACAACGGGTGATTTTTTAGGTCATTTTAGGAAGAAAAGTTCCCCTAAACATATGTCCGGAGTTGCTTCATTTCTGAGATATGAGGCGTTAAAATTTAAAAAAAAATACGGTAAGTAATTATAAAATATTATAAATATCCTAGAATCGACTTGGTTAATATTTGGTACATTCACTTGAACTAATAAGGCTCTCATTAGCCTCAATTAGATTGAAATTATTAGGGTAAGTGGCGTCTCAGTGAGTGGGCACCACAGCCATCAATATTGTGAAAAAAGTACCCCACTGACTTATTTCCCGTAGTATTCCATTGTTTTTGGATTGACCAACTGAAAATACAAATTTTTGGCCACTTATATTTTTTTCATATCTAGCTTCGTTTTTGAGAAAGACAAAAAATTCACTTCAACTCATTCTAAAAACTGAAAAAGCGCAGGAGAGCCACAAGAGTGTTTTCTCACTATTTCGACTTTAAAGTTAAAATCTCAAATTTACAGTAAAAATTTAGACTTTAAAGTCAAAATTTCGACTTTTATTTTTTGATACTCGAAATTTCGACTTAAAAGTCGAAATAATGAAATAAAAACTCTTGTGGCCCTCCTGCGCTTTCGTAGGTTTTAGAATGAGTTTTTTGGCGAAAACGAAGCTAGATATGAAGAAGTCCAAAAATTTTTATTTTCAGTTGCTCAATCCAAAAAGATCTACGGGAAAAAAGTACTTTTTTTACAATATTGTTGCCTGTGGTGTCCACTGAGACGCCACTGGCCCTAATGATTTAAATCTAGTTGAGGCTAAATGAGCGCCTTATCAGTTCATTAAAATTTACCAAATTTCAACCAAATCGGTTCTAGGATATTCATGATACCATTTATTTTTTTTTTATTTCAATTCCCTTTATCTCAGAAACGAAGCAACTGCAGACATATGTTCATGAGAACTTTTCTTCTTTGAATGACTAAACGAATCACCCACTGCAGTTAGAAACCATGATTAGGAAACACCCTGTATCTTTCACACCTTTCGGTTCACCTGTCAGGTACTTGTGCTCATCGAACACGCCTGTCAATTTTTTTTAAACTTTACAGTAGATGAACAAAATCATATGGATATTTCAAGCTTCCAGCGAAATTTTTTTTTTTGGAAATTTTATCTACATGCACTTTCAAAAATATAGGAGTTGATGACGTGCAGGGCTGTGGCGTGATGGTTACCGTCCTTAGCATGCTATGACTCATCACTATGAGAATTTCTAGCCTTACAGACACCGTTACTCGGAGGGTTCACTAGCTCTCCTACTATTACTGAGACGGAGATGGTACGGTCAGGTAGTGGGGAAATTACAAATAATCTGGAATTCTCGTGCGCTTCGGAGTCTGAGTCCGCGTGGCAGTGGCGGAAGGTTGAGTATGTCGAGTTTCTTGTCTGTATCATTTTCTAAAATCATATCAAACCAGGAAATTTCGGACAAATAGTTATTGATATCAAAGTTGTCGTAACGACGGTATGTTACATTTTTTGGCTTCATTTTGGGTGGGTCTAATTCATATTCAAGATATACCAACAAATGATCGCAAATGCCATTAGATGGTAAGGTACCAGATTTAATGACGAATTCCGTACTACTCACATTAATGGGATCTATCAGGTTTTTTTTATGTAGCAGTGATTCTAGTTGTTTCCCATAATATTTGCGTCAGTCCATAAGATTCGAAACAATTATATAGATTCGGATTTGAAATATTTAAAAAATCATAATTGAGATCTCCCATGCAAATTATGTCATCATATATAAAGGGCTAATGTAAGAGAAAATGTTATCAAATAATTGATTAGGTTATTGATATTGTTGCTGGGTGGCCTATAAAACACACCTAGTGCAAACTTCCTCGTTTTAATTTTCACTTTCAGAAATAAATGTTCAAGAGAATAACTCACCAGAAAATCAAATACTATCTTTTTAGCATTACACATGACCCTCAAATAGAAACCTACGCCACCTCCTCTGCCCACTCTATCTTCTCCGATTATACCATGCCAGGAATACTAACAGCGACAACAGCGTTGGAGTTCGTAAATGTGAATAAAATTAGCTAGTGATTGAGATCAAGTTGAACATATCACCAACCCAATTATCGTATTTTTTTTATAGAGAATTATGATATGCGATGAAAACAAAAATATTGCAAAAAATGAAATATGTATATGTAATTTTGGCCAATTATTATTCGCGAAGATAACCTGTAACAAAGTGATAAATAATCAACAGCAATAAAAGAAAACTAGTGTAACAGATTTAGTAAGCAGAGCATAGCGTGGTGCCGCTCTGACTCATTTTTAGATGAAAGCTGATCCAAGAATGGTGCAGAGTTTTCATGTAACAAATCTCATTAAATTTTATTATTCAGAGAATAAAAAAATATAAAACGTAAATGAAGCATGAGCAACTATAAGTATCAAAAAATTAGTGAGGTTATTGCTACCGACTGACAATACACCGACAAATCAAAGACGTACTAAAGTAAAACATTCGCCTGAAAGCAAAACGTTATGCTTGAAACCATTTTGCTTTGCTTTGTAGCAAGACAAAATATTTCAAAATACACGAATCACGCAAAACAGATTCATTCAAAAACAGTTTGTCTCGAGCAGTTCTAAAGAGCCTGAAGATGTTTCCCTGTTTTGCCGTACCAGTATGTGTCATTTCATATAATCCGTGGAGAAAGAACAACTTCTACCTTAATTAGTCAAAAGCGTTTTGCCTTCAAACGTTTTTTATTTCAAATAAATGAAAAGAAAAATTTCGACAAAGTCGAATTCTCCATCTCTCCACACTACAAAAAGTGAAAAATTTGAGGCAAATATCTGTCAGACAACAACAACTTCCTCCTACGAACATTGAATTACATCTGACATCAATTTGTGCAATGTTCCTCCAAGAGGACACAATTGCAATTAAGAATTGAATACTATGCCCTATTATTGGTTGGGAATAACCACTTGCAGAAATGACATGTTTCACGGTTTGTTTACCACTTATCAATGCAAGGAAAAGTGTGCCGGAAAGTTTCAAATAAATGAAACGAAAAATTTCGATAAAGTCGAATTCTCCATCTCTCCACACTATCCCACAAAGTGGAAAATTTGAGGCAAATATCTGTCAGAAAACAACTTCTTCCCCCTACGAATACTGAATCACATCAATTTGTGCTTTGATTGATTTTTTGATAAATTTTTGATTTTTCTAATATTATACAGGGTGTTCCTTAAAGACATGCTAATATTTGAGGGGGTGATTCTTTGACTTATTCTAAGGAAAAAACTTTCTATAAACGTATGTCCTAAAAGTCCTAACTTTTGAGATACAGGGTGATAAAGTTATGAAAAAAAATCAGTTTTTTAAGAATAACTGAGATAATATTGTAGACGTTTTTATAAAATTTGGTACAGGTCTTCTATGCATCAAGGTGCATTTTTTGATGCACAAACATTTTCATTTTCTCAACCAGTGGCGTCCGTACGGGTTTTGCATTGAATATTTTTGGAGAAAAAAATACTACGCCACTGCATTCTCCAAAAAAAAAAATACTTATGAGATCCTCATTTATTTTTGAGCAAATTTGATTTCTTAAGTTTTCTTTGTCCGCCACATGGTTTTCGCTTAAAAAAATAAAAATCGTTTTACTTCAGGATCAATTCCTCAAAAATCTGATGTGGTGTGGAAATGATTGTGCATCGACTTAAAGCAAATAAAGGGATCAGATTTGTTCCAAAATGAATGAGAATCAAAAAAATATGGATTTCAACTTGTACAAAAACGAATTTTATTTTATTTTATAAAAGTAAGTTTAAATGAACGGATCAAATTCATTAATTATTGACAATACTAACACTGATTATAAAAATTGTTGGAAATGGCCACCTTCACTTAATAGGCATGCTTCCGCCCGTCTACGCATGGAATTACGCACACGTTGAAATATTCCCGGCGTATTTCGAATAGTTTCACACGAGGCAACTATTCGCTCTCTTAAATCTTCTAAAGTATTAACGGGAGTTTTATACACTAGAGTTTTAAGGTGCCCCCATAAAAAGAAATCTAAACTGTTGAGATCAGGGGATCTTGCTGGCCATTGCTGAGGTCCTCCGTGACCTATCCAACGATTATGATAAACTGTATTTAAATGGTTTCGGACAATTACACTGAAATGAGCAGGGGCTCCATCGTGCATGTACCATATTCGATTCCTTAACGCAATTGGTACATCTTCAAGCAACCCATTTAGTTCTTCTTCGAGAAAGTGTAAATAAGACCGACCATCAAGGCGTCCTGGTAGAAAAAATGGGCCTATTAGATAATCACCAATAATTCCTGTCCATACATTAACCGAAAATTGGTGTTGAAAATGGGTTTCGGTTATGGTATGGGGGTTTTCTTCTGCCCACATATGATTGTTATGGAAATTTTGGATGGCATTCCGAGAAAAATTTGCTTCGTCTGTGAACAAAATTTGTGACTCAAACTGCGGATTTAGTGCAATACTCTGAAGATACCACTGACAGAAGTTCACACGCTGTGGAAAATCTCTAGGGAGTAATGGCTGTACTCGTTAAATATGGTATGGGTATAACAAAAAATCAACCAAAATACGCCAAACAATTTGATGACAAATATTCAGAGTTCTAGCGATCTTCCTCGTACTCGTATATGTTCTTCGATTTCTTGCAGAACGGCTTCCTCAATTTCAAGATTTCTGACGCTTAGAGGTCTACCTTCCGAAGTACCTTTCTTGAAACTACCAGTTTCCCTAAGTCGGCGATGAATATTTGAAAAGGTACGGCTATCTGGTAAGGCACGATTAGGATATCTTTCCTGATAAATGCGTCTGGCTTCTGTTGCATTACCATCAGCGAGGCCATATACGTAATGCATTGCCGCCATTTCTGCATTCGTGTAATTCACCATATTTACCGATATTCAGAAAAACGGCGGACAACCAAAATAACTTCAATAACACACTTAAAAATCAAGTAAATAATTGTGCGCTTCGCTATTCCTATAGCTTTTTTAAACACAAAATGGTATTCATAACTAGTGAAAACACAATATTTATAGTGATTTGAAGAACAAAATGCTATTAATTACAGATAGGTAGCTGAATTAATATCGTAAATTTATTGTCAACAAAATGTTAGGTACCTACTGCGATATGAAGCAATTTCAATTTAATTATTTTAATCAAGAACCGAGCATCTGACAAGAATTACACATTTTTTTGGATTCTCATTCATTTTGGAACAAATCTGATCACTCAATTTGCTTTCAGTCGATGCACAAACATTTCCACACCGCATCAGATTTTTGAAGAATTGATCCTGAAATGAAACGATTTTTATTTTTTTAAGCGAAAACCATGCGGCGGACAAAGAAAACTCAAGAGATCAAATTTGCTCAAAAATAAATGAGGATCTCAAAAGTATTTTTTTTTTCAGGAGAAAGCAGTGGCCTAGTATTTTTTTCTCCAAAAATATTCAATGCAAAACCCGTACGGACGCCACTGGTTGAGAAAATGAAAATGTTTGTGCATTAAAAAATGCACCTTGATGCATAGAAGACATGTACCAAATTTTATAAAAACATCTACAATATTATCTCAGTTATTAAAAGTTAGGACTTTTAGGACATACGTTTATAAAAAGTTTTTTCCTTAAAATAAGTCAAAGAATCACCCCCTCAAATATTAGCATGTCTTTAAGGAACACCCTGTATATTGTCGAGAATCGAGATGTCATGTGCCGAGTTTCAGAGTGCTACAATTCATCCTTCACTTTTGGCTCGAGTTTGTCTGTCGTTACTGGATTAGTGGGAAATGTGTTGGAAATGACACTGAAAGTTGCTCCAAATGCTTGAAAGTGTGTTTGTTGCAGAATCGATGAGCGGTAGTGGGAAAATTGCACTGTTCAAGTCGCCACGCGGTTATATGGGTTCTTTGCTGGCTAGTTTCCCCACTACTGCTACTCGACTCTGTCATGAGCACAATTTCAAGCGTTTGGAGCAACTTTCAGTTACAACTTCAACATTTTTCCCACCTCTTAGGTGAAAATCCAAAATACACACGTTGTAGATATTGATCTTTACTTCCTGATGCCGTTCATAGAATTTGAATATGAGATTTGTCTCAAATTTGACTTCAAATTGAAAAATGAATCGTCATTTTTGTTCGAACTTTGAATTTTATTTACAGGTGTAAATGAAAAATTTTCATGAATTTTTATTAACCAATAATTTATGAATTTGTAGGCAGTTTCTAGTAACTTTCGGTCTGTTATGATACCTGTTCGTGTGATAAATGTTCTTGGGTTGAATCATTTCATGTCATTATGTTGGTATATCTGATAAACTTACAACAGAATTGACGAATAAATTGTGAATAAATACAACAAATATTCGTCAATTTCAGTATTCATTTATTCGACATATTCTATTAATTCAATAATTCCATTTACAACTTCTAATGGTTTCATGTCCTGTGCTAATATTTCGTGAATATTTCCAAATTTAATGAATGAAACAACAATCCATTCAAACATCCATAGTAACCATGTAAAAGTACATATTTATGTGAGTGTGCTCGAATCAGTGAAGAAAAGTGATCCAATTGAGTATGCAGGGGTTTACTTTGCCGGTGCGATTTTAGGTGAATTTCTGCAAATTTGTTTGACAAGAAAGATAAATGTATGAGACAGGCATCTCTCAGATCACCAACCTTCTTGCGGTGTTCCAGAGAAGTGAGCAAGCTTTGACCGAAGCATTACCAACGAGACGAATGGCCCTCTTTTGGACAGGATCTAGAAGTATTGATGTGTTTGGGTGCTGAACTCCATATATTACGTACCCCAAGACGTCTGATTTGTGCCTAATAAAGTTGACGGAAAGTGAAATAATTTTTGGCACAAATTAGAGCACTGGACCTGAGGTAGCTCCAACAAATCATTGATTTGGAGAAGGAACGGGGTAGGTGCTAGAATGGATCTCTGTGGAACACCAGCATTTATTGGTAGAGTATCGGATTATATTCCATCAACCACCATGTGGAGAGATGGGTCTAAGAGAAAGCTAGATAGCAAGGAACACAACTGGAAAGGCAAGCCTTAAAATTGAAGTTTGGCTAGGAGTCCTAGGTGCCAAACGCAATCAAACGCCTTGGGTAGGGTCTTTTCCCATTTTTGGACTGGTTGTCTGTGGTAATTTTCCAGTTGGTCCCCCCAAATCATAAGAGAGGTTCAATAACTTGCAAAGAACTGGTGTTAGTTCGGAAGCACATTCCTAGATAACGATCGGTGGAATTCCGTCAGATACACTAGCTCTGTTGATATTGATAATAATGCATGAATCAAAGAGACGTCCAGGGTTCTTCATACTTAAAAATGTATCGTAGTGACATAACGAAAATAAAATACTTGGATTAACATTGGCACACCGGTAAAACCCTGAAAAAATGAAAAAAAAAATCCGGAAAATAAAACAGAAATAAAAACTCCCAGAAAAAAAAAACGGAAATAATCCCTCCCTCAAAATAAAAATCCTTAGAAAAAGTATTCCACCACGTACTCAAGTATTTACGTAGGGTTAGTTCGTTCTGGTTAGATTAAACTAAATAATTACTCGCAAAATGTATGTACTGAATTTCCACGCACTCAAATGTCTACGTAAGGTTAGTTTGATCTGGTTAGATCAGACTGAATGATTGCTCCTTCCTATGTTTTTCTTTCCTGGCGGTTTTTATTCCCGGGGGTTTTTTCCGTTTTTTATTCTGTATTTTTTAAAGTATGCTTCATTTCCTAGATCAACACTATCAAATAACAACAACTCATTCAAACATCAATAGTATCCATGTACGTGAGGGCGCTCGAATCAGTGAAGAAAAGTGATCTAATATTGAGTACGAAGGGTTCAGCAAAAATCACATGTGATTTCGAATGAATTCTTGCAATTTGTTTCAACAACAAGGATGATTGTAGGGGACAGGCATCTCTCAGACTACTTTTTCAAAAAAATCACCTATTGAGATAAAAAAAAGTGAATGTGGTCGTATTTCTGCAATTTTTTCAAAGTTATTTTTGGAAAAAGTACTCTGATGGTGAAAAAAGTATCGAGTTCATTCAGCAAGCTCCGAGTATTCTGATTTCTCCCGCTCCTTGTTTTACCAATAGCCACTTCTTAAGAGCAAATGAACTCACCAAGTAATGTTCGATCACGTGAATGCCTGGCCGAAGTGAATAATTTCCGAACTACCCTATTTCATATGCCCAATAGTAGAATTGCAAATACTAACATTGAAATAGACTCAGGAATGTGGGAGTATCTATGCTATACTGGACCATTGAGGGTACTACACTTCTCATTTACTTTGACAATCAGAATCAAACATCACTTGGTATATCCGTATGATCTTACCATTACTGTTTGATGACAATAATTTCAGTTGATAGGTAAACTTCTTGTTGATGAAGTGAAAATGTAAGAAAACCAAACAATTTCCAGCATAAATATTTTATACAATAAATGTAAATGTTTTTATTGGAAACATGGCATGTCAGTCACATAAATAACACCCATTGATTACATTTTGTAAGAAATATGAGCTGTTGATGCAGCAACCTCGTAAATATATTCTTGCTGTGACTACCCTACTTTAAAATATTTGAAATATCACAAATGACAATAACACGAGATATTAATGTTTTCATTACGCAGTTTGGGGTGTTTTGTTCTTACCGTCGAATATGTTCAAAACAAAAATGATATCCCGACCCTTATCTTTATAACTGTTAATAAGTTTTGAAGGTACAAGTACTGAATCATAGCCTACGCACTGAAACCCACCATCATTCAAATGAGCACATTCACTTTCCACAATTGCTAACGCATTAGCAGTACCAGGCAAGCAAAGTTTAATTTCATACTTGAACCGACCAGGAAAAGGCTCATCTTGTATATAGTTCAATGAAAACATTACATTATCTCCACGTATGTACCAAACACATTTGAATAAAACTCCATACGTGTAAAATAGATTAATGAGAAACATATTTGACATGAATCCTTCCATATCCCACTTATGTTCATGTTCTATGTAAAGTTTATCGGAATGTTGTAACCTACAATGGTCAGCAATTTCAGTGGTCAATCCACTCCATCTGCATTCTTCGTGATCATTCAAAGGGCATAATCTTGGGCAGAATTTACAAAATTTTTCGTGCAGTGCAACATCATCACCCTTTCCCCGCATGGTACAACCATAGGAGGCATTTCTGCAGGGCACATCCACAATGCGACAAATATACCCCAAAATAAGGTTGATTTCGACAGCTTTTGGACCTCTGCATATTGGACATATTTGGACTAGCTCGGTGCAGTCATTGCAGAGTGAGTGATCATTGAGGCACTGCATTATCGGTGGTTTGATACAGGTGTAACAAACTGGACACTGTAACTCTGCAAGAATTGCTTCTTCCATCGAAATTACCGAAGATTCTGTAATGAAGAAAAATAATAATGTGAAACTGAAAATATAGGGAGTACGCTCAAATAACGATGAACTTAAATACAACGAATTCTATTATTTTTAAATGGAACTTTTCCTCGTTGATCAATAAACTAGTACAACTAAAAACATAAAAAACATATTTGCAAGGACAAATTGGCAAACATAATTCTACATTAAGCTATTCAAGGAAAAGAAACAAGGACACCACGATGTAGGCTTTGTGACAGGTGGAAACACAAGGAAAAAGTTACGAAATTCATGGCAATAAATGAAAGAAAACGTAAGGACCTAGAGAGGATCGTGTGCTGACCCCACTATATGATCATAGCTACGAACGATGAAACAAAAAGTAAAAATAACATGAATCTGACATGGCAAAGAAATTAACGGAACAGGTAAATTATACAATTCTATTTATTATTATTAAAAATAGAAAGTAACAACACACCTACGAAGCAAGGAAAAGGAAGATGGCATAGAGGCAGAATGGAACAATAAACATAAAATAAGTCAAGGGCCAGGTGTAAACAGATGATGACCAATTGAACCAAAAAGGGAAAGAATGGATAGACAAAAAAATGCACGAAATCGATCAATAATGTAATAATAGGAATACAAAAAGCTTTCAGACAGGGGTTCGAGAACAGAGTAAAAAATGCAGATTCAACTGAATGGGGGAAAGAACTTTAACACAGGTTGTCAGGAAAATTTACAAAAGTCCAAGGATAAGAGGACAAATTAATAACAAAATAATAGTATGCTGATGATGTAGCCATAATCGATGAGACTAGAAAAGTAACTGAAGAAATGCTGATGGATATTTTGGAAGAAGAAACGATAATGCAACTCAGAATAAATCTAGGAAGATTAAAGTTGGAGGAAGAGAGTTTGAAGAAGATGAAGAGTTTTAAGGAGTCAAAAAGTTTGAACATTTAGGAGTAAAGATAAATGAAGCGAGGGAGAGGGAGGGTCAGGCATGCAATAAAAAATATCAAATGTAATTAAAGCATACTTTACCGATAAAATTATTGAAAAATTAATTATTGATAACGGGAACTAAAATAAATAAGTTTATGTTGATATACACGGCAGAGACAAAAAGGACAATGAGGAAATTCAGTGAGAGATATACTGGGACCACTTAAGATTCCAGAATAAAAACCAACTCAGACATATATTAAAAGAGGATGTAGGAGACGGAAATATCGCCGAATTAGATGATTATCACAAGTATGTAGGAAAAGAGGCAGTAACATAATCAATGATACAATGGAGAATGGAATATCAGCGGAGGAAGGAGAATAGAGAAACCTACGGACCTACGCAGAGCAGGAGTGACACAATAGCTCGAATAAAATAGATGAAAGGGGAAAAATAGACAAAAGTCTGTGAGGGTGTATAATCATTGTAAATACATCCAAAATTCTCAGTACACCAACAATTGTGCCGAGTATGATTAAATTAGTATTTCGCAATACGTGGAAATTATTTACAATCTAGAACTGAGTTTACTTACGATACAGATTGGAAGCTTCTATCGTGCTATCCCTACAATGGCCCTTCGCTTCATGTACAAAAACCTCCATGCCGTTTCCTGTAAACTGACATCCATATGCAGCGAAGGAGCACTTCACCGTTATTTCGAAACAAATTTTCTTGAACAAACGTTTATTTGAACACTCGGTACAGCGAATCAGATCACCAACAACTTTTCTCACCACGGTCGTTTCCATGCTGATAGTTGAAATAATTTAACAAATAGAATTCGCAATAAAATAAAAATACTTATGTGGTCACTTGTTATGAATAACGCTCTAGGTAAAGATTTCTGAATATACTGAATCTGTGACGATGAATGTTAATTATATTGTAACGAAAGTAATTTGGGAAGAATTAGGCAGAATTTACCAACAACCTCAATTATATGGTACAGGTAGGTAACCATCGTAATACATTTTTGTAATCATTTGATTGTTGTTCAGTATTTTTCTGGGAACTATTAGGAAGCATTTCCTGACATGGTTTTCGGGGGGTTTTGACCTTCCGCAGTTTGAAAATGCAAACAAATATAAATTCCAGAAAATTTATACAAGTGTAGATAGGCTAATGAGTGAATTTACCAGGAAACTTGCTGCGTTTACAGCTCTGTTCTATTTGTATCCAACAAATATTTGTTTTGAATAGCGCCGAAATTACTTAAGTTCGGTAGAAACATGTAAAAAGTAGAAATACTGCAAAAAAAATATTTATTAATATAATAATATATTATATACTATTCAAGCAATATAATACATACACCTGAAATTTGAAATGTATTTTTTATTAGTGGAATTTTCCAAGCTGAATGGTATTAAACGTGAGGGTTGGTAAATTTTACTGTCTCTTTCTGGAATATTAATTTGCTAAAACTAATACTATGAGATATCTGGTAACTTTCAGAATGTACCTTTCTATTTGTTATAAAACAGAATCCTACCTGGGCAAGAGAGATCTGCATGTTCTTGGGCACCGACTGTCCGACTGAGCTGAGGTACTGTAAAAGAAATAAACACGTGGGAAGGTCACGAAGAGAAAGTGACAGTATCTGCCTGGGCAATCTGTTTGAAAATGAATAATCAATATAAAATTTTAGTTTATTTCTATACACAATCTTTTACAATAAGCAACTTTTATCTCATTTTAATAACTAATAAAATAAATCACATTTTGCTACAATATATACATACTCCTTCTATAATTATTTTTGGACATTTCTAAAAACCAATCGGCAATTCCAAGTCGTCTATATATAAAAGTTTTGGCCAATTAAAACATTATCATAGTGGACATTTTTTAGTTTCATATTGCCGCGAGAATTGTTTAAGGTACTTGTTTTTCTTTGACTAACGATTTTGATTTGACGTGTCTTTCAAGATTGCCGTCATAACCGTCATCATTTTGCATGAAAGAATAATAGAAATAATTTAACCAAACTGCTTAATTAATTACAACTCAAATCTTATATATATATATATATATATAAATTTCACAAATTGTCACGATGTATGTTCACGATAAATAAATTAAATGTTTACTTTACCACTTCAGTGTGTATTTATCGGTTAGTTCTACAAAATCCTAATAGATGGCGATTTGGCATCTAAGTTTCACAGATATTTGGTAAATGGCGCCATATTTCTATTTCTAGATTATAGATGGCTGATTGTATTAAAAGAATTAGAAAAAAATTGATTCAATCTATTATAATTACTGATTAGAGCAACACGTGGCTGGTCAGCTATAAATATATAAAAGGAAAGTGTTAGTGGGTATGTCCAGCCTTATTTCTGTGCCATCCACTTGCGGTTGCAGAGGTAGAAGGCCCCACGTGTGCACTTGCAGTACAGTGAAACCAGCCGTCCAATAGACGTGAAAACGTCGTAGCACAACGGATTATAACCCGTAATATATCCAGTGATAAGGCACTCAATATAATCGAACGCACAATTTAAAATCTATCGCTAGATTGGTTTCACTGTAAGGGAGTTTGGATGCGGTGTAAAAATGTGTAATCAGATACTTCTACTTTTTGGAATATTATAAAGAAAATTCTATAAAGTTCTAGAAAATTCGAGATCTCCGTGCAATAAACTGAAACAAAGTCTTCGTAATGCTTTTTAACATACTAAAAAGACCATTAAGCGTAGTTTTTGAAAAGCCCATCATGGAGAGGGCATGATGAGGAAACGTTCTGGAAATCTCTAAAATATAAAAAATAGATTTCTAGAATATACGAAGAAAAATTATGAGAAGTTCCGGAAATTTCGAGATCTCCGTGGAATAAGCTAGAACAGAGTCTCCATAATGTCCTAGAACGTACTGAATATACAATCAAGTGTTTAAAAGTTTCGTCAACGGGTAGAGGACGAGGCCAGAATATAAAAAAAAACATTTCTATAATATAAGAAAAAAAATCCTAGAATGTTCTTGAAGCTTTTGGAAAGTTCTAGAAAGTTCGAAATCTCTGTGGAATAAAGTAGAACAGGGTGTTCGTAATGTTTTATAACATACTGAAAAAACCCTCAAGTGCATTTTTCGAAAGTTCAGCTATCAGGAAGAGGGCGTGGGGAGAAAACATATAAATGAAATTTCTACAATATAATAAAGAAAAGTCAAGAATGTTTTCGAAGCTTCTAGATACTTCTAGAAATATCAAGATCTTCGATGGATAAGCTAGCGCATGTGTAATCATGATCTAGAACATACTTAAAATATAACCGAGTAAGTTTTCAAAAGTTCGGTAACCAAGGAGAGGGTGTGGTGATGTAACTTTCTGGAATATTCTAAAATATGAAAAAGACATTCCTATAATATAAGAAAGAAAATTTCAGAATATAATTGTAGCATCTGGAAAGTTCTAGAAAATTCGAGATCTTCGTGAAATAAACTAGAACAGAGCTTTCATACTGTTTTTAACATACTGAAAATACTCTTAAATACAGTTTTTGACAAGTCGGCCATCAGGGAGAAGGCGTGGTGAAGAAACATTCTGGAAATCTCCAGGAAATAAAAAAATTAAAAATATACTTCTAAAAATTTCGGAATATTCGTGAAATAAGCGTAATGTTCTCGAATGTACTGAAGAGACACTCAAGTAAAAATCTCGAAAGTTCGTTCAACAGGATGAAGAGCATAGTAATGAAACTTTATAGGTACTTGATTTCTGGAAAATTAAATATAAATCTGGAATATCTTCGAAATTTCTATGAAATTCTAGAAAATTTGTTGAAATCGTGAAATGAACTAGAGTAGTGTATTCGGAATGTTCTAGAACGTACGGAAAAAACACTCAAGTGAAATTGTCCAAGATCATATATTTTTTACCCGGGCAACGCCAGGTGTTACAGCTAGTATTATAAAAGTGTTTGTTAAAGCAAAATATAATCCATCCATCACCACACGAGAGTTCGGCAAATAGTGTACAGTGGCAAACAACCTAAATGCTTTTGCTAACTGCGGTATTTGCGTTTAATTTGCACTCAAAATAATGAATATTTGGTACTTACCTTCAAAAATTGTAATTATGTATATGCCAAGCTTCATGATTCAAGAAGAAACTTGTATTCCATTATCATTAACTTATCCAAAGGTAAATTCTTTCATGAAAAGTATATGGTACCGGCATATCTCTCACACAAGGTAGATACAACATGTATGACGGAAGACGGAACTCATTGAAATGACGCCGTGACGAAAAGACAGACACAATACACCAAAACTGTAAACTTTAATAAACACCAAATCTATGACACAAATTCTTTATCTCATAAAGATAGAAATCAACAAGAAAGCATGTTATACTCAGTATACGATACTTGCTCCGTTGTCAATGACATATCAATTGTTCGTGATATTTTGATTCATTCATTCTACATAATTTTTCGAAATATACCTTTCTTCAAAAATACTGAATATGTTGTAACTGAGGATTTCTGTTGTTGGGATAGAGCACACTTTTCTGGAGAGTGATGGCATGGGTCACAGAGCAGCTACACCAGTACACGAAACTATACCTTTATTATGGTTTGTATATTCAGTAGCAAAGAGCAAAGAACAAAGCGCCAATGTGTACAGTGGCCGCTTAAAATTGAACAATCTTTAGTAATAATACCTCAAGCCTCAAGTAGTTTAGCTCTGGCTTTTTTTTTGAATGTCTTACCTCAAAAAAAAATACTGTATAAGACTCGGATGAATATGGGTATAAGCTATACAAAAAAAAAGATGAATAACATCATTACAACTTTTGCAATAATTATTAGATGAAATATTTATAATCATCATGATGATGTACATGACATAGATCATCAACAATCTATAAGAATATTAAAAACAAAGAGTTACCTTCACAAGCATGACATGAAAGTCATTTGAAAACTTTGTTCCTACTTTCGTTTTAAAAGTCGTCCAAATTCTCGATGATATCAGCTTCATTTCATACCTACAAACAAATTATGATTTTACAATAGTTTCGAACATAAAAGTTTATTGGTAATGCATGAAATATCACTAAAATCTTCGTATTTACCTCTGAAAAACGTCTGGGTTTTCATGCAGCAACTTCTCAAAATATGATTTCTGCATACTAAAGCACCGTAAATATCAGTTTTAATACTTTAGATTACTTCAAATAACTTACGATTCGTTAGAAAATGGTCGAAATGCCAAAAAAAAAAACATTAAACTACCTGGCTCCAAACATTATAAACTATACCAAGCAATGGGTAACCCACTTTCACCTTTTTCAGCTGATATTTTTATGAAAAATTTGGAAAATTCATTCATTATTAATAAATTTCACAAGATTCTTAGCTGGTACCGTTATGTAGATGATTGCCTGGTGTTTCTCAACGGTAACACCAATGTGGCCCTGGACATTCTTGACTCTTTAAATAATTTTCACCCCAAAATTAAATTTACTCTTGAAATTGAAACAGATAACAAATTGAACTTCTTGGACCTTACTTTAACTAAAATTAACAATAAATTAGATTTCTCCATATACAGAAAACCTACCCCCAGACTGACCACTCCATTCCATTTAACTCTCATCACCCTATACAACATAAAATGGCCTCCTTTAACTGTTACGTTAACAGGCTTTCAAAGATTCCTTTATCTCCAACCAATTATAATTCTGAAGTGAATATTTTAAAACAGATTGCTGTCAACAATGGCTACCAACCCTCTATTATACATAAATTAATTAATAAATTTAAATATAGGACTGATCGAAGACTGGCCTTTAATTCAACTTTGATAGATAATAATCATTCATTCACCTTCAGTGAAATATTTATCTCTACCATACTTTGATCAAAATATGTGTAACGACATTTCAAAATTCATAGAAGATATCATTCCAGGTACAAAAATTTCCTTCAAGTCTTACAATAACTTGAGTAACTATTTAGTTAATTCAAATAAAGATAAAATTGATAAGTTAAAAAGAAGTGGACTCTACAAACTTGAATGTTCTGATTGCTCTGTCTCTTACATTGGTAGAACTTGCAGACCCCTTATTACTAGAATTGATGAACATTTGAAAAGACCAGATAAATCTGCATTTGTAACCATTTTAAAATTCACAATCATAACTTCAGCCCTAATAGAAATTCCAAAATTGTACATAAAATTGATAATAAAAATTAACTCAGATTGAATTTGTTTGAAGAATTGAAGATTTCCAAAGAACTTTCTAAGATTGGATTTGTTTGAAGAATTGAAGATTTCCAAAGAACTTTCTAATAATGATCACTGCTAATGAACTTGTACAGAGATTTCCTCCCCCTTCACAAAAGGATCACTAACTTCAACTAATAATTTCAATACTTTAATTCAAAATATAAAACAAAAATAATTTATATTGGCACTCCTGCAACATTTTTATAATTCCTATTAGTTCACTCTTCAAGTTGGTACCAATAATTTTCTTTGATAATTTACTTGACAGTTTTGACACAAAGTCACTAGTTGGTTTTCATTCAATTGAAATATCCACATGGCCTTATAACTCCAACATGCATTTCGTTGGTTTTCAGACTTAAATAAGTTTCAAATTTAAACAGATAATGTTTTTACAAATCTCGATACTTCCTGATGCCTGACTAGTAAGTACTCACTAAACTTTCTAAATTCCATAACCTCAAAATTCAATTTCAATTTCAATTAAATTCAAATTTCTTCAATTAGAATATTTACTTTCAGGTAAGCACTGAAGATGACGCAAGTCGAAAGCGCTTTGCAATAAGTAATAAATTTATACACTTATATACAAATTCTTCGCTTCATTCATTAAATCGTTGTTTTTCACGTCATAGAAAAAAATTGTGAATTATACACGGAAAAATTATTATATTTCAGCACTTAGTTTTTTGTCTTCCTGGACGCTTCGCGTCGGGGGTCAACATACAACTTCGAGATGAAATCTAATACTTTTTTCCCTTAATAAATTCAGATAGTATCATATTGAAAGATCTAGTCCTAGTAAACATTGTAAACAGTGCAAAATAAAACATGATTCTCATATCAAGATGAATCAATAAATAAGAAAAGTTTCAATCAATTTGTTCGTACTCTGACTGCTTGAACAAAAATAAAAAGTAATTTTTCATTTTGAAATATGCCGGGCCGACAGATATTTCGAAAATTAACAAAATCACTTCAGAAGAGGTAATTTCAAGTGATATACACTGTACGCCAGCAGCGATGAAACCAACATGATTTCAGAAAATTTATAGTAGGGCACAAAATAGGAGGAACAATAATAATAATGATTTTAGTATCCATTTTGGATACATTAAGTACATATTATGGTAAAACATATAAAATGATAGAAAAATAATATGTTTTTGAGAATACATAAGGCTGCAGTCCAGTTTCGTCTGGTGGTCAGAAAGATGACCCTTTAACTGCTCAGGTGCTGCAGCCTGGTTGCGTACAACGGTCAGGAAATCGACCTAGTAGAAAGATAAGGCCGAAGAATAGCCGGGGTGCGTCTGTCTATCCGTTTTACCTGGGTGTTGGTGATTCAGTTAGTCAGATAGCAGATTAGAAATTTATTTGAGATACTTGATAATGATACGTGATTTAGTTCCCAGTCCCAAAAAGGTCATAAGTAATTTGGTTTCCAGGGACTACCTGCGTATAATCCCTTGTTCTTGTAAATGAAATTTATTGTGACAGTCAGTTGTGTTTTTGAATCGTGCTTGCTCTGTAAACTTCAATTTTCTTTAATATTGATTTACAGTTCCACGCACTCCAATCCCAGAGTAATAAAAGACCATAGAGATTTCCATCCTTGTCTTGAAGGCAACAAAACTTTGTTTCTTTTTCAAGCGAGGGCCTTATCCGTCTGTATTCGATCGGGTAGTTTCGTGTATGCCCGCTCATTTCATTCGTATCATGTTTTCATTCTTTCTTTGTATTTTGGTCCTTCTTAAGGTGGATTCATGCAAGCATAAATCTAAACTTGAATGAATTTAAAACTAAAATTAAGAATATAAAACAATGTAATGAAATGGAGGTGTTCACGCAAAAAATTAAGCAATTAAAATCAACATTAAAACTAAGAAAGATGGCCAACTTTCAACTAATAACTTAATTTCTTCCATACATTAGAAACGGCGCATGCGTAGTCTCTTTACTCACAGCTGATTGCTTTCAAAGAGGAAAGAGGTTGTTTATGTTCGCAATTTCAGCATAGGTCTGAGGCCATATTTTCTATATCTCTTATTCCTCACAACACCAGAGGCTCCCGCAGAAGCAGTAATGTACTCAGTACTAAACCATACTCACTTCTCTTGGTGATAATTTTCATGCTGTACTGTAAACACCAGACCAGAATCTCAAGAGCAAATATAAACATAGAGATGCCTTTCTATTCTTGTTTTTTAAACCAACATCACCTTGTTTATATTTACATCTGTCCTCCAACTAACGCATCTAGTTCCATTGTCCTCTGAACTGAATGTTTACATCCCCTCAGTCCCCTTGACCATATTTCATTGTTGAGAGAGATGGACATCGTGGTTGTCTACGAATCTGTTATGTTTGAGTAGAGAGGGCATCTCTATGTTTATTATTGCTCTGAGACCGGAATAGATGAAACAAAAAACAACAAACCACGATAATCTCAGGTTAGGGTTCACCTTCTGTTTTCTGATCAAAGAATACCCTAAGACGTTTAAAAAATTGAGAGTTATATATATATATATATATATGCGCATGTCTAGTACTTTCTTAATTTCGTTAAATTGATGCTGCATGAACACCGTCATAATCTTAATTTAAAATTCATCTAAATCTTGAATTCATTTTAGTTTTAGTGATGTTGCATGAATCCACCTTTACTCTAAATGTCAACAAACTGCCTTTAACGTTTTACCACCCGTCACCCCCCTCGCCCACAAATTGTATAGAAAAGGATAGTTCATGTTCACTTCAAAACAGATATTTGTGTAGTTATAGGCAGGGCATCTCCATGTCTTTTATTACTCTGAGACTCCAATGTCTACGTAATGTTAGTTCATTCTGGTTCGATTGTACTGAATAATCACTCCTCGAAAAATGTATTTATAAAATTTCCACTCACTCAAATGTCTACGTAGGGTAGTTGGGGTTGGGTTGAATGGCTTGACGTTTGGACTAGTTTGGAGATATAATTCAATTTCATTGAATTGAGAAAAGTTGAAAGATGATAAGAACGCACAATTTCAAGAAGTGGTTAGAACAAAAACATGGGAAGGGTGTAAATGCACAGTTCTGTAGGCTTGGCACATTTTGCTAAGAGAAATGAAACTGAAAACGCCTGGAAGTTTATTGGCGGAATACTACACGCTGAATTTGTACGATTCCATTGATATTTCAAAATGCTCTGCGTTGATCTCTAATCTTAAAGGGAATAATGTTGGATACAGAAGGAAAACAGCCATCCGTTTTTACTAAAGAATAAATTCCAACTTTTTGACAGAAGTGCCAGATCATGCTTATTTGGTTCATAAGGTATAGACAAAATTTAGAAATGAAAACATCAACTTATTCTTTTGTATTTTCAGGTTGCAATGATACTGAAGTGGCAGGGACATGTAGACGGGAAGAATAATACAATAAAAATGTTGTCCACAAATATATGAAGCTTTGGCCTCACCAAACCAAAGCTTTTTTTTTTGAATTATCAGAATGAAAAATTTAGTGTTCGAGTAGTGACAAAAATTACAGTCGAAAAGTGGCCTTCAAATAACGCAGAATATTCAAAATGAAAATATTCATAAAATTATACCGAACAAACGTACTTCTGGTGCACTTTCGGCAAATAAAGGAATAGACGTTGCAGGGTTGAAAACGCACAGTGGGTCCTGTAGTTCAAAGTTTGTTGAGAAGTCCCTGTAAAATAAAATTGAATTCGCAGAAAATAAATTAAATGGCAGCAATGAAGTGAGCAATTGTTTATAATCCGGATTTTGTGTTATGTACTACATTTTCAATCAGTACGTGTTGTTGCAAAAACTCAATATTTTGGGAGTTTGATTTATTTATAATTTTGAACTTGAAGTTTAATTTAATTCATCGCGTGAAAACAGTACTAGGATTTTTGCTACTTCCACCCTGTAGTCTATTCAAGGTCACATCGATGCGAAATATCGCCGGTACTTTTTTTCCCTCTTATAAAAGAGAGAATTGATAAGAATAAGTGACCAGTGAGCGTAAAATGGGTTTAGAAAGACGAAACAAATATAATTCTCTGCTTGTCGCTACTTTTCAAAGTTGTTATATTATAACTTAACTGTTTTTTCCCGCTTCTATGTGTGTAACCGTGTGTGTTGAACAAACATTAAGGTGAATGAAGTCTCCAGAAAGGACCCTTTCGTTCCAGAAGAAAGAAGACCTTCACGAAGACACCATTGGTGCTGTCGTTTGCTCATGTTTATTTTTTGTCAGATACAAATTTATGGTGCTAGTAGAAATTGCGTTATAAAAAGGTCCATTTAATCTCTTCAGAATTTTGAGTTTATTGATTTGCAACATTGGTCCTTCGAGTCGGATTTGTTATCTCGTAATTTTTACTGTTATTGGAATAAGAAAATAAACTTGAAACTGTTTTGAGTGCACACATGTGATTGTTTAGAAATTCGCCGTCTCATTTTACCAGTTTCCCATTCGCAAAAAAGGAAAAGTTATTAAAAAACCTTCACCTTTTTTTTATAGGCAGAACGCTTAATCTTACATTGGTAACATTGGAACATTTTATTAGAATTCTACAAAAAACTATTGTCTGATAAAATATTTATGCTTGAAATTTCTGATTGTTGGCACTTCATAGATTAGATTATTAGATTATATATTAGGGACTTTTGTTCTACAAGCCTCTACACCATGACTTTTTCAGATCTATTGTGTTTGTCCTCGAGATCATTTAGAGTTCTTTGTCTAGCCCTGTCTTCTTTACGAGACTCCACAGGCTAATTTTTAGAACTTCCATGAATCTGGGAGCTCTTGGTTTTTCTTCTCCCAGCGTTAGAAACCTTTGCCTTGACAAGCCCTCGCAGTGGCATAGTATGTGTACTGATGTTTCCTCTTCTTCCTGACAGAACCTGCATAGCATTTCTTCTGCCAGGCCTATTGTACTCATATGTTTCTTGAGCCTACAGTGCCCTGTGAGAAGTCCTACTACTATTCTAGTAGTGTTCCTCTTCTGGCTTAGTTGATAGTCTGTGAATGTTGGCTGCGGTTGTTTGATAAACTCTTTGGCCTGTCTCATCCCAGGTGCATTGTTCCACCATTCTTGAGACTTCTGTTGAATCCATGATTCGGTGTTTGTTTTTAGTACAGCTTTTGCTATACCGCAATACGGTTCTGGGCCATTCAGGGCCTTACTTGCTCCTTATCGGGCTAGTGTACCGGCCTCTTCATTGCCTCTATAATCTGTGCGTGCTGGTACCCAGGCTGGTGTCAGTCTGTTCTGACTGCCCAGCTCTTTTAGGACTTCTATGCAGTCCCAAACAAGTTTTGAGGTAACTTGCACTGAGTTGACTGCTTTTATCGCAGCTTGGCTATCTGAGTATATGGCAATGTTTTTTCGTGAAAAATCGTGCCTTATTAGCTCTTGTGCACAATAGTGTATTGCAACGATTTCCGCTTGAAATATCGTCGCATGTTTGCCCAAGCTCAATGAGATTTTCATCTTCGGCTTGGTTCCGTAAATGCCGGCTCCTGCACCTTCATCCGTTTTGGAGCCGTCCGTGTAGACAGCGATTTCCGCATTGATGGGAGGCCCCCCCTTCCACGCATCCCTGTCCGTTATACTTGTCTTGAAAGTTTTGTCAAAGCTATATCTGGGAAGAATGCCATCTGATGGCATTCTTGTAACCGGGTCGTTATCCAACTCTTCATATAGCTTGTTGTAGTCTCTCCCGTGCATATTGCTAATGGGTGCTGGTCCTCTAAGCAACCTGCTCGTGACAGACCTGGCTTCGGCTTGGATGTATATGTGTAGTGGAGGTAGGTAGAGCAAGACCTCTAAGGCGGCTGTTGAGGTGGTTCTCATGGCCCCGGTGGCACTCAGACATGCTTGTCTTTGTAGTCCTCCAAGCCTTCGAACCACTCCTGCCTGCTTGGTCTTTGGCCACCATACCACTGACCCATACGTTATCATGGGTCTGATAACTCTGGCGTAAAGCCATGTAGTCATTTTTGGTTGTAGCCCCCAATTTTTCCCGCACATTCTCCTGCACAGATTGAAGGCTACAGTACTTTTTTCTATGGTTTTTTGTAGGTGTTGATTCCAGGTCACCTTATGGTCGAAGATGACTCCTAAGTATTTTGCCTCTTGGGCAAATGGAATTTCTATCCCGTTCAGTACCGGTGACCTAAGTCCTTCCAGTACTTTTTTTCGTGTGAATGTGACTATTGTGGTTTTATGCGGGTTTACTGTCAGCTCCTCCTCCTTACACCACCTGTCGACTATATCTAGGGCTGACTGTGTAAGCTCCGATACTGTCCTTGCAAATTTGCCTTTTGCAATAATTGCAAGGTCATCGGCATATCCTAGGCAATGAAAGCCTCTGGAAACTAGCTTTTCAATTAATTCATCAATTAGGATGGCCCAAAGTAGGGGCGATAGCACCCCTCCCTGCGGACATCCCTTGTTTGCTCTAGCTGTCAGTGTTGTTCCGCCAATTTCTGATATAATGATCCTGTTCTTCAAATTGGCGTTTATCCACTGGCACAGTAGGGGATGTACCCCTTTTTTAGCTAGGGCATTTGCTATGGACTCGGTGGATGCATTATTGAAGGCACCCTCGATGTCTATAAATGTTGTCATGGCTATCTCTTTGTCTTCCAAGGACTTCGTTAGTAGCCTGTTGATGTCGTCCAGTGCTAAGTCCGTTGACTTGCCTGGTTGATACGCATACTGGCGTTCGTTGAGCGGGTTTGTTTGTAATACCTCGTCTCTTATGTATCTATCTATCAGCCTTTCCAGGGTCAAGTAGCTCAGTGATTGAGACTAAAGCGTTCAAAACCATTGACTGCTGGTCGGCTAGGTTCAAATCCTCAGCGATTTCAGATTTTTATCTGATGGCCCGAGAAAGTGCTAGGAATCGCACGTTAAAAGGTAAGACCTCGTTAATCCTTGGCTCGCACAAGTTTCGACTTTTGAGGACTGCCGTTCGAAAGGGGACGACAGCTGGTTAGCGAAAAAACAATTTTAACAACAATTTTTTTTCCAACGTTTTAAGTGGAAAGGTCATTAGACTTATGGGACGATATGCCTTGGGTGTCTTGTCGCCTATTCTCCCTACTTTTGGGAGATATATGACTCTCAACTCTTGCCACATCGTAGGTATATGCCGTAATGCTATGCAAGCCTTGAATATACGGCACATGTGTGGAATAAGTATTCCCTGTCCCTTTTGGAGAAATATGGGGTATATTCCATCTACTCCAGGGGACTTGTATGGTTTGAATTTGCTGATAGCCCACCTGATTCTATTTGGTTTCGATATTTCTGTAGCCAGTCTCCATTCCGAAGCCGTTGGCTTGTTTGGCCTGCTTCTGATACTGTCTACTGTTAACGGACCATTGAGAATTTCTGAGGCCGGAAAGTGTGCTTCTGTGGGCATCCTTAGACTTTCTTCAAATGTTGTGGTATAGGTGTTGTTCTTTTTCAAGAAACCTACTTGGTTTACAGTACCTTCTTTGGCTAGAACCTTATGGATTTTCGATCTGTTACCTCCTCGCAGAATTTCCTCGACGATTGTCTTCTGGCCTTTCTTATTTCTTCGTTGTACTGCGTGAGTTTAACCTTGTATGTGGTCCAATCTTGGTTCAATTAAGCTTTGTTAAAAAGCTTCCGCACCTCACCTCTGAAGGTTTCTAGATGCTTATTCCACCAGACTGTTTTGTTATTTTGTTGCCTTGTTTTTTCGGGACAGCTTTCTTCATAGGCTTCAACTATTGCTTTGCCCACTTGGTCTACTGCCCTCTCAAGGATATCTCTGTCACGTATTTCAGTCATGGACCTCTCGAGAGACCCACTGAGTGATGCTGTGTATCTTTCCCAGTTAGTCTCTCTTGGGTTCCTATATTTGACTAAAGGACGAGGTGGGGTAACTAGATCAAATCTGATCTGTCTATGGTCCGAACACGAGGGTTCGTCTGACACGTGCCAGTTGGCAATGGTATCACCAGCTTTTTCCGACGTTAGGGTTATATCCAAAACCTCTTTCCTCGCTGCTGTGACGAAAGTTGGTTCATTACCTACATTAGCTATTAGCAATCTTTCTGTGAGAATGAATTGTAATAGTGACTCACCTCTTGGGTTAACGTCTGTGCTTCCCCACAATGAATGGTGTGCATTTGCGTCGCATGATATGATGAGTTGGAGGTTTGCCCTTGCCGCATAGGCGATTACCTCGCTCAGAACCGGCGGTGGGCATGCCTCCTCGCCTGGGAAATATGCTGAGCTCACTATCCAGCTTCTGATTTCTTCCTCCATCGGCGTGGTTAGGAGACCTGTAACAACATCACCGGTGCATAGCACCGGTATCAGTGTACATTCAACCTTATTACTATATAAGATACATGCACGAGGTTTATTGTTACCTTCTTTATCCAGTACCTTACCTTGGTTGGGTTTTAGACCTGCAATCCTCCCTCCGTGTAGCCAGGGCTCCTGCAAGAGGGCAAGATCTATCCCTTCTTTATCGAACCTCCTGCATACCATTGCGCTAGACGCCCTAGCATGATGAAGGTTCAACTGCAGTACCCTGATCCTGTGTTTAGAGTTTAGTTCGGGGAACTAAACTCCTCTGACTTCTCTGAGTCTTCCTCTTCCATAGGCCCAGCCCCCTCTTGTGCTGTTAGCCTTTTGAGAGGGCTTTCCCCGCTCCGGGGAGGTGTCGTCTCATCATCTTCCTGTACCTCATCGGTCTCCGGAATTGGTTCGTCAACACCTTCCTCGGTGCTTTTGCTGGTTCCTTGCCTCCCTTTAACTCTGAATTTCAGTCTTCCTAGGTTGTAGTAGGGAGCCATATCCAGCTTCTTGATTTCCTCTAGGGACTCTTTGTCCATAGAGAAAGCCCATATTTGACCTTTGTCCGATGGGGTTTTACCCCACACCGTCCAGAGGTGTGTGTTTGAGACCTTTAGCCTACGCAGAATTCTATCTGCTTCCGGCCTTTGTTCTCTCTCATCGGGAACATATGCTGTGCAGGCGTGGGTTCCTGGCAAGTCATCACCTTCCAACACTGTCAGGGTTGCCCCCTCCCAGGGTTTTATGGTTGGGATGACTTCCCTTAGCCAATCTGCACTGATGCGATCCGCACACACTATAATCAGGTAGCCTGATTTATGAGTGCATTTTGCAAATCGCACTTGTGGTCCCTCTGTGGGGATTTTCTCTAGAGCCTCAGAGATTGAGTCCTGGACTATTTCTAGTCTCTCTGGGCTCAAATTGTTCTCTGGGAACCCCGTGTGTACCACAGCAACCTTGACTGAGGAGAGGGCATCTTTGAAGGTGACTCCTTCCTGCCTTGGCTTCTTCCTCAGCTGAGTTATTTGTGGCGGTGTTGTGCTACTTGAGCGAAGGCGTTTCACCGCTTTTGTGCCTTCGGGTGCATTTTTTCTGCCTACCATGGCCTCTTTTGGCATCCTGGCCACCTTGGATCCTAGTCTCGAGGACGGTACCGGATCTCTGTTTTTCAGGAAATTTTCCTTGATTACCAGCCTTTTGGCAATTGTATAATCAAGGCCCCTCTCCAGGTGACTTTTCAGCCTTAATTTAGAGTATCCTCCTAAGTGGGATGTTTTAACCTTCTCATCTGATAAAAGCTCTAGTTCCTCCAGGGAAGATACCATTATCTTATTTTTAATTTTTGGTGCCTGCCGTGTGGCCTTGGCACCAGACGTCTCCGCCTTTTGTTCCGGGTTCGGTTTAGTCCCCTTCCCCCGTCCTTTGTTTTTATTGTTTAGGTCCATATTTGTTCCCACGAGTAGCTAGGGAAGTGTTGGTCCACTACGGTAGAGCCCCGCATGTCGTAGAGGGGTCTAGGATACTCTGGGATTCGACCTGGTGTCCCAGAGGCTCCGTTTGAGGTAGCATTCCCTACTACCATTCAGCCCTCGGCACGGATTTCACACACCTTGACTTGGGGGACTTCATATATACATTCTATACTCATTTACCTACAAGGTTCTTGCCGCTTTCGTTGATTTATCTCTTTCCCGTACCTGCCGATACAAACTTGATAGTAAAAAATGGACAAGATTAAGAAATATAATTATTATCGTGATACTACCATAGGAGATATGACCACTCTGGTCGAGATCGAGTGACATGCCTACGTATAATAAATTGATAACTTTTTTGAACAATGAATGTATAGCACTGGACACGCTTCAGTCGAGCCCTGCGAATAATCGTAATGTTCGCATGGGATATCAGAAACCGCTATCAGGATCACCCCGCACCACCACTTTGTTTGTTAACAAACCACCTGCTCGTTCTCCCACTTATACATGCATTTATTGCAATGATGATCATTCCTGCACCGCATTTGCTTCTAAATCGCCAAGTGAACGCCATAGTTTTTGCAAAAGTCGCCACTTATGTTTTAACTGCCTTAGCAGTTCACGTGATTTGAAATCATGCCGCTCTACATATAAATGTAAAAAATGCCAATCACGTTTTCATCATACTCTTCTCTGCGCAAAGGGTGATATTGCTAGGAGCACAACACTCGAATCTAGCACAGGGAATGTTAGGCCAACCCCCGCTACTCCTCCCTCAGACTCAAGTAGAAATGACTGTTCCCAAAATTCGAATGGTAACTCCTTATTTGCAGCTACAGGAGTTATCGATCTCAGAAAAAATAATGTTTTGTTTTCAACCGATATTTGCGATAGTCGAGGAAATTATCAGCCCTTTAGATGTTTATTGAATTCAGGGAGTATGATTTCGTTTGTTACAAAAAAGGCTATATCAAAATTAGGATTGAAAAAATCTTCTATTTCTATTGAAGTGAAAGGGCTCGGTGCGATGCAATCTACTGTCAATTATGGTGATAGTAGAAATTGCGTGATAAAAAGGTCCATTTAATCTATCCAGAATTTTGAGTTTATCGATTTGCAACATCGGTCCTTCGAGCCGATATATTTTCAAAAGTACTTTTGAATGATTCCATTCCTGGAAATGGCGATGACCCCATAGCAATCAAAACCATTTTAGGTTACATTTTAACGGGAAGCATTAATTTTCATATTTCACCGTCATTTTCTTAATTTTTTTGCAATATGAGTAGTATGTCAAGGCGGATTTCGCCTCATTAATTTGAATTTTCGCTCTCGATGGCATCTGGCCATCGAGATCTCCGCCATTTTGGTTCTTCGGCGAAGTTCTTAAGCAACCCCCCAACGCCGAAGAAGGTGGGGGGAGGGTTGCGGAAGAAAAAAAAAATTTTTTGTCCCCGAGTGGGGCTTGAACCCACGCCTATTGGCATGGCAGCCGAGTGCGCTACCAGTGAGCCATGACGGTTCCATACTTATGTCGATTTAAAACTCGTAGCTTTGATAATGGGAAAAAAAAGCCGATTGGCGGCAGTCGCAATAAACATGGCGGTGTAGGGTGTAGCGTGTGGGGGTTGAGAGAGAGAAAAATTGCAGGTACATGATAGGCGTAGAGAGCAATTGGGTGTGTGGGAGAAGAAAAAAACGACCTCATGTGATTCGTTGTGTCGAAAAATGGCCGTCGAAGCAACGCCCCCCTGCGGTACATGATAGATGTAAAGAGCGGAGGGCGGGGGGCGAGCGGGCGGGGAGATCAAAACGACCTCATGTGATTCCCGGTGGTTGTTTATCCAAGACCATTATTTTCGAGAAATGTCGGCATGAGACACGATTTGACCTTGGATCCCACGGTCTGTGTCACGTCGACAGAGAGCACACACACACACACACATGTTGCATTTTGCAACTCAAATGAAACAAACAGATATGCGTATATTTTTATTAGACTTCAGTGCCAGCGGCGTAGTATGATACACTATCATTATCGATTAAAAAATATTTTTGACGTATAGCTTTAATGAACTTATATATAGATTCGGATATTTGAACACTCAGAATCATTGTCACAAAGAACATAAACCACTCGTAAAGTGTCGGCTCACATTTGGCAAGCTCCAAGGGAGGATGACCTCCAGGAGCTTGCATCGCGGCATACAGGATGGGCTGAGGGGACCTCGAAGTTCTGCAAGACGTCTTCAGCGGGAACCACTGCGTATCGCTATGGGTGTGATTGACATAGATCTTTCGCAATCGGTACGATGAGACGTTCAGCGGGATTTCGGCTTTCAACACAGGCAAATATTCATCATTGGCTAGCGCCTGAGTCATTCTCGTCCAGTTAGAAATGCTCGAATTCTCGTGCAAATATGATACCAATACCTCACTGCACTCATATGGTGGGCTAATATACAGTACGTTCGACAGAACGGCTGCTAGAATTATATAGTTTGTCATGACGGTATGACTGCTCAACGTACACTGAGAAACGACGTATATATCACTCAAATATATATACACTGAGAGACACATACACCATTGCTCAATGTGCATGGCCCTCATGTTGATTGACCGAGAGAGATTTCATACTTGAAACAAATATGCACATATTTATTTCAAACATGAAATCACGCGCAGCCTCTCAATCGCCAGTGTGCGGCGGCAAAACCATTTGACTTTGGGGGAAAAGTTTGGTGTATATTTGCGAAAAATACACCAAGCTCTTTCCCCAAAACCAAATAGCTTTGAACGACCATTTTTGCCATTCACTCTGTCACTCTCTCATTCGCAAAATAAATCGAGAAAATTGGTTTAATACATCTATTAATACATAATAAAAATACAATACAATATGATTAATAATAATAATAATAATAATATATCAAACATTGGTTCTTCTTCCTTGGCTGTTGTAGTTGGCGCCGGTGAAACGTCGTGGATCGGTGAATGCTGCTACCCATTTCCCATCGTCAATTTGCATATTTTGAAAGCGTTTATACATATGCAGCTTTTGTTCGTACTGCGATATTTGCGCCTTGAGTTCACGCAAATTTTGCAAGTGCCGATGGAGAAGAGTGTCGCCGCCACTGCCGACGTGTTTCACCATATCAGGTGCGACGATATCCATAGCCAAATATCGAAACAATGTCTCACAGCACAATGCACTTCTATGTCTCCAGATGCTATATGATTTAAACACAACGGGCTTTGCTTCTCGAGTGGCGGTGGAGGGGTTGTGACGACTGTACTTGTAGTGGCGGCAATATCGACGATGTGTGGCCTTCTAGGCAGATCGAGCACACACTTTAGCAGAAAATCGAATTTTTGATTTCCCTTCACATATACCACATCAGCTTCGAGGATGGGGCGCAGCACTTCTTGGATGTTGGTCTCGTTTAATTCCACATAGCCATCGGAGTATGGAATGCCGTGGATATTCCTTTCCAAATATCTCACTTGGCGTTTATCATTTTCGCTCAGCTCATGGAATGGCACGACGGCTTTGAATAAAAAATGGTTCGTGCGTTGCCCGTCGGTGATGGCAAGTTCTTTTGGCTGGAACTCACCACCCACACAGAAACCCTGGATATCACAAGCTACGAGCTTCATCTTGGCTGACTGACTGATCGACTGAATCACTGAACGTTTGGCTAACAACTAACGCTGAATTTGAACTGATGCGCTTCGAGCGCATTCCCCCCACCACCCCCCCACTCTTCTTGTTGTTTTCCTATCCATAGGCTTATGCTTCCTTGCGACGCGCATTCAACCAGCGCTCCCCCACCGATCTTGCAGGCATATGACAGATGACGTATGACTTGAAGTGTTTTGTGTCTTATGACAGACGACGTACGATCTCACTTAAAGGCAAGTGTTCTATGACGTAATCGTGCACTATTACACAGTACGCACGACTATTAGCTGAGAACCCAACTGTGGCTTCTATGTCAAGTTTGACATCGACGGTGGACGATTTCATGAATTCCGCTCTCCGTGAGCAATCGATTACGAAGATGGCGGCTCGATCCTTGAATGCATCGTAATCCAGCAGAGGGCGTTTCTGGGGACAATTCGCATAGCTTGGGTAGAATTCCGTATAGGCGCGATGAGCTTCCACAAAGTTGTTTCTGTCAAATTGCAAGCGCATGCGTTCATGCGGGTAATTGTCACTGTTCAACGTTAGGCGTATGTCTCTGATGTCAACGTGGTCAAAGTAGCTGGAATCTCGTGCAACGTTGTCCATTCGATTTGTTTGGAAGGCGACAATGACGAATCGGGGGCTCTCCACTGCCGTACAAGTTTTGACAGACCATATTTCTTTGGTGGAACCAGGCGTGAGTGCAGGCAGTTCGTGCATATCCCACTTGCGGAACGAGATAACCACAGGTTTGTCAGTCTTTATGGATTGCAGCAGCTGCAAGCGAATATCGTCATTGGGAATGACGTTTTTGACTTTGAGCACGATGCTATTGATCGTCAGGGTGGCTGTGGTTGCGACCTGCGGATTCGCAATCTCCTCTATAACCATGCAGTTGTTGTCGTTTCTGCTTCTCACCAAACGAATGCACTGTCGTCCGATTGTGGCATATCTGTAGTCGTGAAATATGCCAAACAGATGTTTAAGCGGAATCCACATGGCGAACGAACCGTCGTTGGCGTTGCGAATAGCTCCACCTGGATACGTCCATCCGGCGGTGGCCAAGTGTCGAGAATCGGCGTCTGCGTAACAAGTGTATCCTCGCAGGGTGCTCACTATACCCGGCAAGCGAACAGAGTCCACCTCCTTGCCGTTGATTTCATAATACATTGATTCGAAGAAAAATGCTCCAGCGTTATTGACGAATCGCACATTGCCATCTCCTGCGGTTTTGACTAGAGTGCCCTCTATACAGACGATAGCGTCGTTCATCAGAATCCATGTGTCACTTTGCTGAATGACGATTTCGACAATGTCATTATTTTGGAAGGATTTGACGTACGGGTGGTACGTTCGAGTCTCCACTCTCTGGATGGATTCATCGAATTTTGGATGATTGTACACGTCGAACACTTGTTTTGACAACATGATGCCCTTGAGATATGAGGAATTCTATGCTCGAGAGAGAGAGCGTATGATTGATGTGTGCTCTCGTTGACTGCGTCTGCGCGACTGAACTGACGTCTGCGCTCTCAGTACTTTTATGCTGTTGGTTGTCGTTCCAATCAAATACCAACCCCATTTGACAGCTTGCGCAACACCAGTCGTACGATGATGGTTTCTCCACGGAAATTCACACTACAAAAGTCCTGATCGAGAATATTCAAGGTTATGTTGTGTATTTCCGTCTTGTTCACAGGCAGGTAGATGAGATTCGAGGGAGTCTCGTCGATGGCAAATCCGGGATCTTCTCGAACGGCAAACTCGTATATCGTATGGGAGGGTCGGTTGTTGAAGAAAGCGCCCGATGTGACGTTACTGTCAATGTGAACTGTTCGCACTTTGACTATGTTGACGGGCAGGTCAGACACGTGAACGATTCCAGCTGGGAGAATTCGAGGTGAGAAACCCAACAATCGTCCGATAGAGTCCTCTGGAGTGAAGTCTATGGTGTGGTACTTGCTATAAATTTCGCACTGTAGCGTATTGGTATTGGGTTTGAGAGAGAACACTGCTGCCTTAGCGTTATTGTTGCTGTCTCTGTCGATGTCCACTTCTCTTTTCTTCTTCTTCACCTCTCTCGGTTTGCCGATGTGTTTGTGAATAAACTTGGCAATGTCGCTTATTTCGTAACAGCCAGTGGGTATGCTGATGGTGCTAACAGATGGCGCTCCGTTGGCAAAGTAATAGAACTTCCCCTTGGTTATGTTCGGTATGCTGTTGTACGAATGAAAACCAATCAAAGCCAAGCCGTAAGAGCTGTGTTCGTCCAATTGAAGTGGCGGAGCAAAGTCTGCGGTCAGCGTAGATGTGTGACCTGTCAGGGTGAACAGCAAAGACATGACTGACACTTTGGGGGTTATGCACTCTCATTTAAAGACTTCCACACTCGCTCCCTGTGTTCCACATCCAAAATGGGGTCAATTATGTTGGCAAGTTTGGAGATTCGCCTAGCGAAACGGATCCTGTCCATAGCCATACGCTGCCAATCGGATTTGCGCGAAGTGTTGTACGCAAATCGCCACACAATCATATAATGAACCGTATTGCGCTCTTCATTAAAGGTCACTGTCTTTTTGTTGACGACCCTATCCATCGTTGTGTTGAGTTTGATCGTAGAGGAATTTCAGACACAAATGGCCGCAATTTGCTTGATCGAATGTCTGATAGCGATCGTTGTTGTAGTAGATTTTCACATTTCCACCGCCATTTAAATATCGTACGAGTTCCACTGGCGGTTTCAAATTACCGAAACTGTCAAAGTATTTCACACAAAGTCCACTTTTCACGTAAGCTACCCAATGCGTTCCACGATTTTTTATCGAGTCCAGATTGACAATGGCGCACTCTTTGTACATGGGCGTAGATTGAGGTAGGTTGTCGCGCATGAAAACCCCAACGAAATTAGGAATTTTCAGACGTTTGGCATACTTGACCAAGTCCACATCGTACAAAGGTCGCTTGCTATTGGGCAGCTTCACTGGGAGTTTTTTGCAAACTTCTTGAGGAAAAGACCATAGCCTCCGCGACTTGTTTTGCGCATAAACAGGCCAGATCCCTACTTTCCGATGTTCTCCATCGCAGTATTGTGGCGCTTCTCTTCATCTAATTTCTTCTGAGCGTTTTTCGAGGAGATGATGGTCCTGGCTATGGTGCTGGCACCACCAGCCAACGATCCCAGTGCTCCCAAAGCTGCGAAGATGGGAAGCAAAGGCAGCACACCTCCACTCTTTGCTTCGAAAGGTATTATTCGAGGTACTTTGATGTTTTTGCGACCGCCCAATTTTTTGACTTGAGCTCGGGCTGCACGCAGTGCTACCAACGAGGATTTTCGCAGAGCCTTCGCACTCATATCTTTGAGTTGTTCAGGTTCCAGTGCCTTCCGCAGATGATTGGTGATTTTCGACACAACATCCTTCTTGAACGACCTCTTTTTCGTTGACCGTTTTGCACCAGAAGCAGAGGCCATTGATGATGACTTCATACCCATGCCCAAATTACGCTTCGCATTCATAGTTGTGGTGACTAGCCAAGCTGCAGCTTTCTCGCCGATGTTCGCGTCTTTGGACTTGACACGTTCCCAAGCTCGATTTTCCAACACCCAGTCAGCCTTGTGTCTATCGTCCAGAGAGTTGCTTTGCGAGTATGCGATATCGTGTGATCTGCAAGCAGTGTCTAGGGGATTCACACCAGCGTCTCCGCGTGCCAACCTCTTCTTCAATTTGGTGCCAGGTCCGCAGTATTGGTATCCGGGCAGATGTAGCTCGAATGGCAGACGATTTATCACAGAGTTAACCACTCCACGACCTTCGTGCTCGAAGGTTAGCATGACAATGACGCGATTGGCGTTGCACACTTACTTACATAGCCGCCGCTCGAGCACTCGAACTGTCAGTCGAACGCCAGATGTGAGCGTGGTCACATGTAACATTTTTTCTCCAAATATACAATGAAAGTGGTGCAACAAGAGCCGACCCTGGAAATAGCCAATTTGGATTTCGTAGGTGGCGGCAACTTGAATGTTGTGCGCAAACACTGTCCTCTGCTACCGAATTCATTTCGAGCGATATTTTGTGGTCCCAGCGGATGTGGCAAGACCAACGCTATACTGAGTTTGTTATTCAGCCCGAACGGAGCCCGCTTCGAGAATGTCTACGTATATTCAAAATCACTGTACCAGCCGAAATATCAGCTGTTGCACGATGTATTGAAACAAGTCAAAGGAGTGGGCTATTATCCATACAGGGACAACGAGGAGATTATCGAGCCGTCAATGGCAAAGGAGCACTCAATTTTTATATTTGATGATGTTTCGTGCGACAAACAGGATAAAATCAGAGAGTACTATGCCATGGGACGTCATAAATCCGTGGACGTTGCATATTTATGTCAAACCTACTCGAAAATACCCAAACAGTTGATCAGAGACAATTGCAACATTATAGTGCTATTTCGGCAAGACGATGTGAACCTGAAGCACGCCTTTGACGAGCACGTCTCTCCGGACTACACCTTCGATGAATTTCGACGCATGTGCGCCACCTGTTGGAAGGAAAAATTCGGATGTTTGGTCATAGCCAAAGACTTTGATGTATCCAAAGGGCGCTATCGACTGGGTTTTGACAGATATATTCAAATGTAGTGTCTCGAATATGTCATTCTGTGTGTAGCAATGGCACCGACTACATCACGTGTCGACTCCGAAATTGCCAAAGTCGAACGAAAACGTCAAGTCAGTCAGTTGGCGAAAGTTGTTCGAAAAAAGTATTTGTCTTTGAAACTCGGCAAATCCGAGCAGGATGAAGCGCTGAATAAATTATTCAAACCCATCACGGTGCCGCTGAAGAGACTGAATGCAGCAATGCCCCCACCACCTAAGCGACGACAGCTGAAGGTGAAAAAAGAAGAGAAACAAGAACCGCCATCATCGAGGACCCCTTCCCCCACCACCACCATGAAGAAAGAAGAAGACGAAGACAGCTATCACACAGATGACTATGAGTCTGACGACGACGACGATGAGGAGGATGATGGAGAATTGCTGGAAGTTTACCCCGAAGTAGCATCTAAATTCGTGAATGAACATCGTGCGAAATCGGGCAAAATCGATGTGACTTACGGCCCCATTTACGACAGACCCAGAGCGCAATGGATACTCGGCAACAAGTTGATGGACTTGGATAAAGATACGGGGGACATTCGCATTGATGGCGAAACATACCAGGGTACTCCGGGATTATATAGTTTGATTTTCTACAAGAATCCGAAATACCAGAGACAAGACTTGGTGGCATACAAGCAAATTTTGATGAGTACAGGTGCCCATTTAGATGCGAAAGGTAGGCTGAATCCTTCCCAAATAGCCAAATACGAGAATATAATTCGACCAATGTTCATAGTCTCATCTGACACTAAGAAAAAGGCTGGTGGTGGTGGTGGTCGTGTTGGAAGCTCCATCCCAGATCAATTGACATATAATACGAAGCCTGTAGAATACGTGTATTGGGACGATGTCAACGAGCTAGTTGACAGATATAGGCTACTCGTCGCAGCTAAGAATGCTGGCAGCACCTCTACCGACAACGAGATCGTGGCCATCATCAATGAGCTGAGAGAGGCTGGATACATTCGATAAATACAAGTGTCGATGTTTCGCACCCCACAGTTCCATCATGAGCATCAACAAGTTCGGTCAAAGTTCCTCAGCTCGCCGCGCTCAGCAGCAGCCTTATCATTTCCCCGGTGTCATACTCAACTACACGGCAAACGGGGACATTGACGCTGAACATGTGAAAATATGTAATGTCGAAACGCCAACTACTCCGAATGATGTTGTCAACAAAAACTACGTTGATGACGTCATAGTGAAGCTCAGAGCAGAATTGGATGCGCAGAAACACGCTCACGAGGCCTTGGACATTCGAGTTATGAAATTCATGACACTTTCGTTGAAAAAACACGATACTTTGAAAAAGCAGATTGAAGAAATGTTGAGAACGCCAACGATTCTGGACTTAAGTACAGAGTATAACAATGGAGCTGCGCATTAGCATTGCGCAGTCGTTTGGGAGAAATGGAGTCGTCCGCAGCCAAAAAGCAATTGGTCGATGAGCTCCATGCTCCGGCCAGAAAGAGATTTCCCCGCAGACGTACCATCATCAAAGGAATCGACGATCTGTGGCAGATGGACTTGGCTGACCTTCAAAAATACTCGAAAGTCAATAAGAACTACAATTATATTCTCGTGGTGATTGACACCTTCTCGAAATACCTATGGGTGCGGCCTTTGAAGACCAAAGGTGGTCGAGACGTCACCGAAGCGATGGGGGACATATTATCGAAAGCGAACAGAAGTCCTACGTTCCTACAATATGATTTGGGTACTGAATTCTACAACGCCAGCTTCCAGGCCCTCATGAAAAAGTACAACTTCAAACACTACAGCACGTACACGAAGATCAAAGCAGCTATTGCGGAAAGAATGATACGCACGCTAAAACAAAAACTCTTCAAATATTTCAGTTTGAACGGCACCTACAAGTGGCTGGACATTTTACCGGACATTGCCAAAAATTACAATCAGCGCAAACATCGGACGATCGGCATGAAACCCTGTGACGTCACCAAAGACAATGAAGACAAAGTGTACAAGTATGCGTATGATTATGTGGGACGAGCTGGCCGAAAAAAGTTCAAAATTGGAGACTTTGTGCGAATTAGCAAGGCCAAACATGTGTTCGAGAAGGGGTATACACCCAATTGGACGACTGAAATTTTTAAAGTCGTCAAAGTGAAAATCACCCAACCAATCACGTACTTGCTGGAGGACTTGGAGGGGCGACCAATCAGCGGCGCTTTCTACGAACAGGAATTGCAAAAGACGAAGAATCCCGACGTCTATCTCGTGGAAAAAATCATTAGACGAAAAGGCCGAAAAGTCCTGGTGAAATGGTTGGGTTTTGACAGTACTCACAATTCCTGGATAGATTCGACAAATCGTTTGTAATTCAATGGAAAATAGACACATTAGCGCATAAAATTGGGGGCCTTTCGTCTCTCTCTCCCTCTCTCCAGCCGGCTGCGAAATATTTCAAACCGTTCAGCGGCACGATGAGTCAGTCGATCATCATGCTTGGTGGAGTGCAGTTCGAGTCTAACGATCCTACGTCCGATTACGAGTCGATGTCTTCGTCCCTAGTGTCTGTCGAGGAGGATTCTTCGGAGTCATCATCATCATCAAGAGAGTGGGCAGAACGTGTTGCCGATTTGGACCGTGTTTGTGACATGTACAAAGACGCCATCAAGAAGGAACGATTTTACGTGTGCAGCGCCACCTACGAGTTCCGAAACACATCAATTTTGTCTGTGCAATGTGGAATAAGTGTTGCTCGAAGTTTCGTGCCTGCAGTGAGACTTGTGTGCACAATCCCGCACACCATCTCCTTCAGCCTGCCTTTCAGCATGTTCGAGTGGGCCATTTTCGTGGGAGCCATTAATCGGCTTTACAATAACCGAGCTGATCCGAATGCGGCCGACAACAAGACCGCCCAAATCAAACTCGATTGGGATGATGTCATGGACTTGGAATTACACACTTATGGAAATAGTGCAACAGTGCGAGTTTCCAAAGATGACACCTACTTCTACTTGACGGAGCTCGAAATCCAGGAAATCCTGCATTGGATGTCACAGTGTTGGCGGGAAGATTTGAATATTTATTGAATATGAACTTTTGTCAATATTACCATGATATATTAGCTAGTGTCTTGCTAGAAACAATGATTTGACATTTGACGAGGCTATAAATTTGTGTACTATATCGTCCAAAGATGATAAACATCTATGTTTTCGTGAATGCCTATATTATTTGCCTGACAAAGTACTGTTTGATTATGAATCGAAATAGATGTATATATTGAACAATGTTGGCAATTTCATTTCAGTATGCAGTGAGTGTGTGTTCGGATAGAGAGAGATGCAGTCACGACTCGACACGTTTCGAAGCTGGACTTCGGCAATCCTCCAAGTAAGTTAGCCGAAGCCGGTTTTACGTATACCGACTCGGAAGACATAGTTAAATGTCTTTCGTGCCGAGTAGAAGGGTTCCGATGGCAGCCCCATGACGATCCTATGGCTGACCATCGTGAATGGAGCCCCCATTGTGAATTCTTCCACAATCAGGAACTCATCCAACCGATAGATGGCGATGATGTTCCTCCGGAACCAAGAGTGTCAGCTGACAGCAGAGTGACAGATGAAACCTCGCCACCACCACCACCACCGACAGATGGCGTTCCTCCAGAAGGACAAGTGACAGATGACACCTCGCAACCACCACCGACAGATGGCGCTCCTGCAGAGGGACGAGTGACAGGTGACATGGACAAAGAGACAGATGTCAATGCTGCCAGCATAGACTCACAGAACACAGTAATGACTTGTCGTATTTGTCTTGTCAATGAACTAAGTGTATTGTTTATGCCATGTAGACATTTGGTGAGCTGCTCGCAGTGCGCCATCAGGTGCGACACATGCGCAGTTTGTAGAGCACCCATCACTACACTTTTAAAAATATATGTGTCTTAGAATATTTGTTTTATTTCGGTCCCAAAAAAAAGTCAAAAACATGCTCATTTTTGAGGTAAAAAAGAGCATGTTTTTGACGTCAAAAAGTGACACTTTTTAAGGTAAAAAACCACCCAAAATTGACATGGTGGTACGGTTTCAGTGAGTCGTTTTTGAGTCACTCAGCAGTGACTCAGCTTTCACTCAGCCGTCACTCAGCTTTTTCCACCATGTCAATTTTCGGTCATTTTTTTTTCAACAAAAAATGACCATTTTCCCATAAGAATACATGTAAATTTGGGTGAAAAAAAGTGACCACTTTATTGACATGGTGGTACGATTTCAGTGAGTCATTTTCAGTTGAAGCTGAGTGGCTGAGTGAAGCAAAAACTGTTCACTCAGCTTTTTCTACCATGTCAATAAAAGTGTGACTTTTTGAGGCCAAAAACAGGCACTTTTTGAGGTGAAAAACTTGCACTTTTCGCGTCAAAAAACGATACTTTTTCAACCCTAAAAATGCATACTTTTTTGATGTAAAAAGTGTATGTTTTTTCACCTTAGAAATGACCCAAAAATTGTGGGGATTTTTTATTTTTTTTAATGTGGAGGTGAAACGAAATAATATTCAAACATGGATTACATGCTGATTTATTCAAACATTAATATATACATTTGATTATATGATATACGATGTGTGGGAACAAACAAGAGCACAATTTCCGCATTTTCATTTGACATTTTATCGAGATTTTGTGCGTTGAATCAGTCATCGAGTTCCGAATCATCATCTCCTAAGCCAATGAAGCGTTTGTATGCGAGATGCGCATAGTTAAATATCCAATTGACTGTAATGGCCCCACGGCAGAGTGTCATGGGAGCCCTGGAGGATACAGCGCTTGTCGTCGTGGGGGCTGAGAGCGATCTTTGTTTGCTTCACACTAAAAACGTTGTGCGCAAAGGAGCGAATACAGCGTTGAGATGTGACTTTCTCACGCTGATTTTCCAAACATTCTACATAGTCGTCGAATGTGATTTTATTTTGGACAACACTGTATTTCACTCCTTTGGATTTTTTGACGCATGTTCAACCCTGTATCTTATAGGTGTACAGCTTTGAACGGAGTTCCACGAAATCTGTCATAATTCGGCCATTCGCTTCGTCTTTCATCAAGCCGGAGACTTTTTTGTTGGCAAGGGGAATCCCATACGGGTTGTCGATGGGGTAATCGCTTGTATCGAATTTTTCCAGGTTCGACTTTAATAAATTTCGATAAATGTCATCGGATTTGATCTCGTAAATCAGCGAATCAGTATCCGTGTACATCAACTTGCACTGATCGCTCGTGTATTTTTCCATCATGAAACCGTGGTGGAAATCATACACGCACACCTTGGAAATGTCAAGTATCGCCATTCCGATGTACACGGGCTTATTGAATAACAGATCCGTCTTTGCCATCTCGATAGCGACGAGGTCCTCATTGAAAATGGTGCGATTCTTGAAATTCGGGCTGGAAATTAAATTTTTCGCGCCATATCGCCCCTCCCATTTAGAGACCATTTTCACTACACGATGTTTTCGTATGTTCTGCATCGTTTTCCCGAATACTGCGTTATTGGCTAATTTGTAGTTATTTTTGCCGAAAGTGGTTTTTGCTTCTGCGCGCAATTTCGTATTTAATTCAATGTACGGTTTGAGCCAGGCTGATTGGTCGAATTGCAGAACTCTGTGAATTTTTCTAAGTACAAGTCCGTGCGTCAGTGCTTGTTTCAACACCCTGTAGTGTACAACATAGTTTTCCTTGTTGTACAGGGTGGTCATTAATTTGGGTAATTTTGAGCCTGGCGGAGTACGGTGTTCGGCGCATAATGGAAAATCTTTGTGTTTGTCATGCAAGTGTTCGGGGTACTCCAAATCGACTTCGAGAATATAGCCAATCGGCGAAGTGTCTGACACCTCGAGCACATTCAAATCGGCAACATTCTCGAGCTATTTGAATCCCCCATACGGAAGATATTCCATCATGGCCCACCCATATAAATTATTTACATCGAGATATAGCAAATAAGTGGAGGGCTGAGTGACGTCATACCTGTCACCCATGTATTTATTATTTGCCGTGGAGCGCCTGTTGCAGCACTGACTGATGCCTCCGCGAATTCCTCGCTCGATGAACATGAGCATGTCGACGTCCTTCAAAATCTGCAACTTGCACTGGGTGTACTTCAACATGCACGACCACGTATAGCCGGGTAGGGTGTAATGCCACGCGGGGTCCAGGCCATATGTCACGTGACCGATATTTCGAAAATTCTCGAAAATATCAGCCAAGAGCAATATGTCTGTTTTCATGTACAAGTCGGAGTACTCGCCCAGTGTTTTTGCGCATGTTCGTATTCTGCCTTGCTAATGTGACAATCGTTCAACTTGTTGTAGAAATGATGGAGCGCCGGCAAACATTCAACTTCCAACTTTTCCATCGAATCGATGAAATCGTATGGGAATACGCCCTTTCGAGTGAGTAATTCGTACTGCGAGGCTGTCAGATGTGCAAATTCGCGTTTGGATATTTTCAAATCGTGCACTGTCAAAGTCTGAACCAAATGGTCCAAACTCATGCCCATAAAACGGAACGAATCGATGAATCTGAACTTGATGTCTGTATTGTCGTCATACTGGGTGAAAGATATGTATTTCTCTTTGTTGACAGGCAACAAGCTGACTCGCCCCCTCTTTGCTATATCTCGAATAATAAAATGGCTGTCGTATCCGGATAAATTATGGAAAACGATCGGCACGACAAAATACTTTTTGTATAACAGGTTGCATTGCGCATGCGTATATCCGCGAAAGGCACCCGTGTAGTGATTATGGTCACGGACAACTTTGTCGTCAGTTTTCCAAGGTTTTTCGCAGATGTGGCAACATGGCGCGTTCACCTCATCAGGTGATGCGGTCATGGGAACAATGTCCAAAGTTTTGGCTTGCACAATTTTGGCTATGGTCCCCATTCTTTCCGCAAACCAATCCATCGAATCGAGACCTCGATGGCTATCGTAAAATGACAAAGTGTCGTCATATGCACACTTGAAATAAAATCCGGCACTGAACGGAATATGTTTTTGGTACTTTTCCGTTTGAGAATTGCATCCGGCGCAGGCGGCATCTTTGAACGGTTCCAAAATCGACTCGAAATCCGCATATATTACGAAGAGCACTCTTTCTTTATGTACAAAGTCGCGAAATTCTACATGATCGTAGTGGGGGAAAGAAATTTTACATGTGTTTTGTTTTTGACAATCAACAGTATGACTGTTCAATTTTTCCTCACTTGTGAAATAATTCAAACATCTGCCGCAAATGAATTTTTTGTTACCATGATTATTGAGTTGTGCACTAAGTAGGCGAGATAAATCCTTTATCCAAACATAATGGAATTTTATGTCTGAATCGTCAGTGTCATCGTCGATCAGTGGCGGTGCCTAGTAATCATTTAATTTCGGGTGATATTCATTTTGAATGAGGAGAAGATTGACATGTTTGTCTAATTTTTGTTTCGTGAGTCGACTTGGAACAGTCACGAAAAATGCCTCATTGTCCGGCTTCGGCTGAATTAACTCCAAAGTTTACACATTGACGGAAATGTTATTTAATTGTTCAAATTTGGTGATTTGTTTAAATTTCATGGGAAAGTCGATTCCGTCCAAATTCAATGCCTTTGAGTAATGCGGATATGACGATGTTCTATCAGTATTTTTACCAGATTGAACAGGATACAGGGCGGAGACGATTGCCCAAGCCAAACATGCATCATCATCATTTTTGATGTTGATGCAAGCTCGTTTTTTGACAATAGATTTCGGCAACTCGATGAAAGACGAACCGTTGCCGATGCCGGATTTGTTGATATTTATTTCCAAACTAACGATTTTCTCGAGACTCCATCCGCTCTCTTTGTCCGCGAATTCAGAAAGTTTGTTTTGAATTTGATCGATGACATTTTCCAAGAACCACTCTTTCAAAGTTGTACCCCTATCGATCACAGCGTTTTTAGTGTTGAAATACTTGAAGTCGATTTTTTGTTCTTGATTCAAAGAGTTTTTCACGAATTTCCCACAAAATGTCGAATTGACTTTAATGAGTGAATGTTTTTTCAATAAATTTTGAATTCTGTTTTTGAATAGAGAGAATGCGTCCCCGAAAAATTGCCCAATTTCTTTATGTTTTAAATTTATAATTATACCTGTGCGCAGACGCGAAGAAAATGCCGATTTCAAGTCCTCCCACTTTACTCGAGATGTCAATTTTGATTTGAGCCCCTCCCCCACGACGACTGGCTGTTGGCCTGAATTTTTGATTGAGTTTCGGATAATTTTTAAGTGACCACATAAAGTTTGCAATTTTCTCAGAGAGCCTATGCCTTCCACCGCTGCGATCGCTCTATTAATAAGGCGGGCGGTGCGCTGGCATTGGGCCAACCAATGTTTGCACTCTTCATCGGAACAGCCCTTTTTGAGGATTTTTACCGCCTTAAGCAACTTTGCCACCATCTCCACACTTTGTTCAACAATGGCGTCAGATGACATGATTCAACACAAAATTTCAAGAAAAATGTCAAATGAAAATACAAGAAACTTACTCTCTCTGTTTCCAACGGCTGCGACGTCTTCAGGCCTTGGCGATCTCAAACAGCTGCTGCGGATGAGCTCGATTGGCAATTTTCTTTTCACCCCTGTATATTAGCACGTGCTGAGCCTCGGTCAATTTGTCGAGGTTCGCTTTCAATGCTCCAGTCACTCGATTCGGAAGGAATACTACGCAGTCCTCTAACTCCACAAGGATTGACTCCCCAAACTTTGTAGTTTTGGTTTGAGCGTCGAGGATCAATTTGGGTTCGTCCTTCGGCAGCTCTTGTAGTTTGTGCAGGTCCTTCCTGCAAGCCAAGGAGACCTTGTTAATTTCGTCGAGATGAGACATCTGTGAAAAACATGCACGTTTCAAAATAATGAAGATTTTTTTTTTTTGATACACGCTGTATAACTCTCTCAAAACATTATTGTGATTCACCCTGTACGACAAATATGACAAAAAAAATTCGAATCACCCTGTATGAGAAATATGGCAAAAAATCACTGTTTGAGAAAAATATGACGATTTATGAGACACTCTGTATGAGAGAAATGTGACAAAAATATTCAATCTACACTGTATGAGAAAAATATGACGATTTATGAGACACTCTGTACGAGAAATGTGACAAAAAAATTCAATGTATACTGTATGAGAAAAATATGACGATTTATGAGACACTCTGTATGAGATAAATGAACTTTATAACAACTGAATCGAATGGCATAGACACTTGAAACACTCGCGAAAACATATGTGAAATCTACTAACCTTTTGCAAATCACGAATGAATGGCACTCACAATAAAACTGTATGAAGAGCGAGAGGCAGATGAGCAGCACAAAACACTTGTTGTTGCTTCGGAGGCAGGCTATCAAATGTCGTCGGCGCGCGCTGTGAACGTATGTATAAACTCTCTGTGTCATGTGACCCACGCCGATGGACACGTGACCCACGTTGATGGTCACGTGACCCACGCCGTCTGCCCACGCTGAATATGCTGGGGGGAAAACCCAAACTATGCAGTAATAAAATGCTGAGTGGACATTTCTCGGAATTTCAACTTGGGTAAACAACCACCGGATGTGGTTGTTTACTTAAGCTGTGGAGCGATAAACAAGTCCAAGGCCAAATCATGTCTCGATTTCGCTGAGTCATCATTTCCTAGAATCACACACGCCGCTCGCCAGTAAACACCAGATGTTCATTTGGTGACGTCACACACGATTCTCGGAATTCCAACTCAAGTCTGGACATGTTGCTGCCTGTTCTAAGTCGAGAGAGATGCTTCGGCGGCCATTGCTATCGTAGGCGTGGGGCTCTCGACGGCCATTTTTTCGACACAACGAATCACATGAGGTCGTTTTTTTCTTCTCCCACACACCCAATTGCTCTCTACGCCTATCATGTACCTGCAATTTTTCTCTCTCAACCCCCACACGCTACACCCTACACCGCCATGTTTATTGCGACTGCCGCCAATCGGCTTTTTTTTTCCCATTATCAAAGCTACGAGTTTTAAATCGACATTAGTATGGAACCTTCATGGCTCATTGGTAGCGCACTCGGCTGCCATGCCAATAGGCGTGGGTTCAAGCCCCACTCATGGACAAAAAAATTTTTATTTTTTTTTTCTTCCGCAATCCTCCCCCCACCTTCTTCGGCGTTGGGGTTGCTGAAGAACTTCACCGAAGAACCAAAATGGCGGAGATCTCGATGGCATCTGGCCATCGAGATCTCCGCCATTTTGGAAATTCAAATTAATGAGGCGAAATCCGCCTTGACATACTACTAATGTGATTGAAGAGAGTTCACTTGAAACCGCTTTCACAAAATTCTGGGAGATTGAAAGTGTGCCAGGCACGGATTTTCAAGACCCCGAAAATGCAGTTTGTGAACAGATATTTTCAAACACTGTTTTTCGTGACGAAATGGGAAAATATACTGTTTCACTTCCCTTCCGAGAAAATAATCCAGTTTTTCCAGGTATGTGTAATTTTGCTTTATCTCGATTTTAATCGTTGGAGCGTCGCTTATTGAAGCAACCTGAAATTTATTCTCAGTATTCCGAATTTATGAAAGAGTAGTATATACAGCTAAATCACATAGAACTCATAGAAAAGGGAGATATTCCTGATCGCTCATATTATTTGGCACACTGGACAGTTTATCAACAAAACTCCGGGTAGTTTTTAACGCTTCCGCCAAAATTTCAAATCAAAAGTGTTTGAATAAGTGTCTCATGGCGGGACCCAAATTGCAACAGGACATTTGTCATATATTATTGAACTTTTGCTTATTTCCATACGTTTTGTGTTCTGATATTTCAAAAATGTACAGAATGATATGGTTGGAACCCGCTCAACAGGACTACCAACGGATTTTGTGGAGATTTTCTCCTCAAGAAGTGGTTAAAGATTACCGCCTACGCACCCTCTCCCTATTTATCTCTGAAATATCTTGCACAGTTATGTCAGGACGAAGGAAAAGATATCCTTTGGCGACTAATATTATAAAAAATTGTTCATACATCGATGATTTTGTTTTTAGTGCCCCCACTTTCGAAGAAGCAAATGAAACTCGAAATCAACTTTTTTTTCTAATGCAGAAAGGTGGGTTCGAATTACGAAAGTGGTCCAGTAATGACCCCGCACTCCTAGGTGATCTTCAAGAGTCTTACTTATCTCATAATCCAGTAGCATTCTATAGTGATTACAATGAACCTTCATTAAAAGTGCTAGAGCTCCAATGAAATCCATCCACTTCAGTTTCAATGTAAATCCGCGTGATAAACAAACTTGTACTAAACGGGTGATGTTATCAGAACTTGCCAGAGTATATGACCCGATGGGTTTTATCTCACTGGTTACGCTTTTCACAAAACACTTAATTCAACGATTATGGACCGCCGGAATAGGATGGGATGACCTTCCTTCAAACGAAATAGTTTTAATATGGCAACAGTACATGTTAGAACTTCCCTTACCATCACAACTTCGCATTCCACGATTAGTGAATCCGTTTGACTCAGCTAGCTATGAGTTACATGACTTCTGTGATACAAGCGAAAAAGGATACGCTTGTTGTATATGTTCGCACTACCAAAAAAAATGATGAAATATCAGTAAATTTCTTAGCTTCAAAAACAAAAGTTGCTTCTCATAAAACAAGATTAACGATTTCGCGCCTTGAGTGCCATGGTTTTGTTGGCAAAACTTATGAGCTTTGTCATCAAAAGTATAGATGGAAAAATTCAGCTCCGCACATCGGTGGAAAACCTTTCATAAAGGAAACCGTTCCGCTCGTCATATGGCAATATATAAATACAAAAAACAATCCTTCCGATATTGCGTAACGCGGTATACTACCTTCGGCATTTTTAGTGCACGAATTTTGGTTTTCTGGTCCGCCTATTCTTCACGAAACTATTTTACTGGTCCCTTCTCCCTCTCCAAACTGTTCAACGGATCGTCTCTTACATTTTGCGCTTCATTTCTAATTCAAAAAAGTGTACTGACAAGCGATTAGGTAGCTTGGAAGTCTCAGAGCTTTGATCCGCTTTAGTGTTGTTGGTAAAATTCACCCAGCAATCACATTTTGCTCAAGAATGGGAAAATAAAATATTTTCTCGTGCCTTAAGGAAATTAGATGTTTTTCTAGACGATCAAGGAATTCTTCGTGTTTTTTACTTCCGCGTCAAAGCCGCCTTACAACTTTGCTCATTCAGCATTATCAGCATTATGCAAAATATTTTCATTGTGGTTTTCGTACTACGCAGTTTTTAATTTCACAAACATTTTGGATTCTATCCTCAAAGAGAGCCATAAACTCAGTTTTTTCAAAATGTATTCGCTGTTGAAAAGATAATCCTGCGAATTATCAGCCCCCAATGGCGTCACTGCCCGCGTCCCGCATTTTACAAGTCAAACCATTTTTACACTCCGGGGTTGATTTTGGTGGACCCTTCTTGGTTACTCCTAGTCGCCACAGAGGAATAAAAACTAGCAAGTCTTACTTATGCATCTTCGTATGTTTCGCTACTAAAGCGGTTCATGTGGAACTTGCTAGTGATTTGTCGGCAGAAACATTTTTACCAGCTTTACAAAGATTCATTGATCGTCGTGGGCGTGTTTCACACCTGTATTGCGATATTGCAACGAATTTTGTCGGAAGCAGCTGAGAGCTCAAATTGATGCAAGCCGCTGCCAAGCATGAAACGATAACTTTTCGATTTTCTCCCCCGTCGGGGCCGTATTTCAATGGACTCGCTGAAGCAGGAGTCAAGTCTGTAAAAACTCATTTATCTAAGGTCGTTGGAGACCAAATTCTAACCTATGAAGAATTTTACACGACTTTGACATTGATTGAATGAACCCTAAATTCACGCCCCTTGACCCCCATTTCATCTGATATCGAGGATATCAACGCATTAACGCCGGGTCACTTTCTGACGCTCGAACCTCTTTCTGCTTTTCCTACGCCTGATTTCACTTCATCATCAATTAATAGATTATCGAGATGGCAACTAATTCAGCGCCTGCAGCAAGATTTCTGGAAGCGTTGGCAGCGTGAGTACCTCCAAACGTTGCAACAACGTGGTAAGTGGTTAGATCCAAGTAGGGCCCCCGAAATTGGTACGCTGGTACTAATTAAAGACGATAATCAACTGCCATGACACTGGACCCTAGGTCGAATTATCACTTTACACTATGGGGATGACAAAATCCTCCGTGTGGCTACCGTAAAAACCTCTTCAGGAGAACTGAAGAGGCCAATCGTGAAGCTGTGTCCACTTCCTTCCTGCTGAAAAACCAATTTGCCTATGCCTATGCAATCGTTATACAGTGTTTCCATAAAGTAACGCCCGACGCCATTTTGAAAGAATTTTTTAAATGGCATGGGGGTTGAGTAATCCTCATTCGAAACGTCTCACAATTCTCTATAAGTCCCCAAAATTTCAAACGGAAATATACGTCCAAAACAAAATGGCGCTACATAATGTAAGTAATGTAATGTAGAGTAAACCCACCCATGTTAACTTTTGAACGGATTGGAATTCTGTTTTGAATTTTTTTTTGTTTAATGATAGTTCATAAGCTTCTTTTTGACAACCAAAAAAATATATATATTTTTTTAAATGACGTCGGTCGGCCATTTAATTTTTTTGTTTTAAAGGCTATGGGGGTCGAGTGATACATCGTTTGAATTGCATTTCAATTCTCTACACAAAAACAAAATTTCAAACAAAAACATTCCTCCCAAAGAAAATAGCGGTACATAATGTTAGAGCTCTGCTATGAGGATCCTTCGGATACTTTAGCTCTAGAAAAATCATCTAGGTACCATTCTACAAAAGTATTCTGTAATTGATTTATTATCAACAAACAGATAATCAAGCAAATTGAATAATATTCATATCGACCCAGGTAATCGGGGCAATCAGTTATAATAACATCCCCTAATTAAAAGAAATTCCTCAAATTAGAACAATCCATCAGTTAGTCATTATAATATGGTACCTGTGTAAAGGTATAAATAAGAAATTTCCTTATCACAACTCATAGACGGTCAGATTTCATTCTGCTGATCGCCAATCATCAGGATGAGGATCCGCTCGGAGAGCGGGGGTGGTGGAAGGGGGATGGGAGTGTCCGAGTATATATATCAATACTGGGGCTCTCTTTTCTCCGGGCCTCAACCTTAGGGGGTGCACAACTCATAGTTGTTAACTCAATCTTTCACTTCACCAGTTTTTAATATTGAGGAGAGCGTTGCGTACAGTAGAGGAAAAAGTTTTTGCTGTTAAAGTTTCCTACCTGTCTCAAGCGAATGCTCATGCAGCTGTGCGATTATTCAATGAGATGTATCCAGGCAATCCCATTGATAGAAAATATTTAAGAGAACTCATTAGGAAATTTGTACAAACTGGGAATCTGAGTAATATGAAGAAAAGTGGTAGACCATCTGTCTCTCCAAACAAGCAGATTGATATCTTGGTGGATCTTCAAGAAAACCCTCAACAATTCACAACTGAATTAGCGGATAAAAATGATATGCCACGTTCGGCAGTACATAAAATACTAAAAAAAAAAAAAAATTACCTCCCTATAAAATAAAACTGATTCACGAACTTTCTGAAGACGATCCTGATCGCAGAATTCAGTTCTGTGATCTGATGAGTGAGAAACTTCGTCAAAATAGAATTCACGTGAGCAACATTTGTTTCAGTGATGAGAGCATGTTTTTCTTGAATGGACATGTGAATTCGAGTTCGATATTTGAGGATGCTACAAAAAAGCATCTTTCCGGAAATAATTCAGGTGGCTGGAAAGAATATAGAAAATATTTATTTCAGGCCAGTAACCAACTTTTTAAATGAACATTTTATGGACAGATGGATCGGTAGGAGGGGTCCTATTGAATGGCCAGCTCACTCCCCTGATTTTTTCTTGTGGGGATATCTCGAATCTCAAGGGTACAGAACCGCTCCAGGAACGATAAATGAATTAGAGGAATGCATAAGAGACGTATGCAGGAATCTTACACCAGAAATGTTTGGAAATGTAAGAAGCGAATTTCAGAATCGTCTCTTGTGCCAGGAAGTCAATGACCAACATTTCGAACATTTAATTTGATTTTCTTTCTCAATTTTTCAAATATTTATGTAAAATATACATTGTTCTTTATTCTGGATGGTTTTCTTAATTTTGCTGAAATTCAATAAAACACCTGCCTTCTCACTAAATTTCATTCGAAGATGGCACTCTTTTATCATTTTTAAAAAAACTTTCATTTAATGATACCAAAAACGATTTGATGATTTTACTATAGCTCATTAATAGCAATCGAAAAGATCCTCATATGGCAGAGCTCTAACATTATGTACCGCCATTTTGTTTTGGATGTATATTTTTGTTTGAAATTTTGGGGACGTATAGAGAATTGTGAGACGTTTCGAATGAAGTATCACTCGACCCCCCAAAATTCTTTCAAAATGGCGTCGGGCCGCCATTTCGAAAGTTAGACATTTTTTGTCGTCAGAAAGTAGCTTATGAACTGCCATTCCTTCGAAAAAAATTTCATGCAAAAATTCCAATCCGTTCAAAAGTTAACAGCGGGGGGTTTTACTTTATGGAAACACTGTATATGTGTGTACGTAGGTGTTCGGTTTGAGTAAAACTTGGGGTGTCAAGTTTATTTGTTGTTATGTAGTATTGAAGTTCTTCTGGTTTGTAAATCTTACAATCGTAATCATTTCATTAGTGTTTATTGTAATTTGTTGAAATAATCTTTTTATCTGTCACCATCAGATGGTTGATTTCGTTTGACATTTTACAAACGTCAATATTTCGAACTTTTCTGCTAAAGGCGTTGTCACAGTGCAACGACAAGTTGACTTTTACCAGCCGTTGATCATCGATAGCTAATAAACCTAAATTATATTTACATGACTTTAATTAACCCACCCCAATTAGCCGTGCAAATATAAGACAACAAATACCCCTGCTACCTCTTCCTCGGAATTTTTCCAAGAACGGGGTAGCACCTTTCAACTCCTTTATACCCTCACAACGTAGGCTTATTGTGGCAAATGATTGTCAGAAAACAACTACTCCGGCCAGTATCACGACGGGCATTGAATCATGTCTAGCAGATACTTGTGTACCTTGCGAAGAAATAAATTCCAAATGCTCTCTGTAACCAAACAGAACCGGAGTGCTTCTTGATTTGCTTGACCAGTACTGTCGGTAGTGACCTACCCTGTACTGGGGGCGAGGCAAAAACCACGAAACTAGTCCGCAAGTGGTCCTCCTGTCCGAATCAAAGTAGAGTTCTGCTATCTGGTTACGGCGAGCACTTGTAATTGTTTCCTGTGCAATCAAATATATTGCTCAAGTACCTGTTAGATATAATTCAATGCCCGTCGCGGTATAAGCCAGGAGAGTATTTTTTCTGACATGCAGATATTTGCCACATTAAGCCTACGTGGTAGATGTAAATGTGAATAAAGTTTATGAAAAAAAAATTCTGGAAGCAAATAGAATATCATGAAAGATTTTCAAAACGCGACTGTCAATTCATATTTTGATTTCAGCTTCTCAAGATGCCATAAAAAATGCCAGAAGATTGTCTTTTTATCGGAATTCGTAACGTCAATAATAGCGGAATTGGCAATGGTGCCGACTCAATTTGGAACAGGCTGAAGATAGTCATATGTTTCTAGTTTCTACATTTTAAGAAATGTTACGTTGATAGGAGTTTATGGTGCGAACTTTTATCAATTCAGATTTTCTGATTTGGTTCTTCTTCTTGATAATTTGCAAACACGAACTTTGGAGTATTATATCGAGCATGATAATATTCGATTTTGAAGAGTATGACAGTTTTTTCAATTCAAAAAAAGAGCACAAAGAAGCAATGGAATTTTTTAAATTAATATATTTACTTAAATGTACGAATTACATAAAGGTAGTTCTCACACGTCATCCATTAAAAATATGTAAAACTCATTCTCATTCTGATTCTAACATTAATCATTTTATCAACTAACTTATTATATCAAGAGCTTTTTCTTCTGAACCCTGATTTCCCTATATGTTACTGCTTATGTAACATCCAACTACTCACTGGGGACATCTCCTCCAGCACATTCAACTTAAATAAAAATCAAATTTACAATTTCTATGTAGCACTAAGGCAGATTGGTCCATCTTTTGAAGCAAATTTAAGGCAAGAATACAAATCTGTACAAGTTTTATTTACTAACGTCATTCATCCCAGAGACACTGCTGTTTTTGCGACACATAGTACGCGAACAGATGGCATATTTTGCAGGTTTTTATGCCACACCTGTAGCTCATGACTGAGTTCCTCGTTTGACCTTTACCCTTACAGTATTTCAGACCGCACGGGTACCAGCCTATGCACAATTCTAGATGGCATTCACATGGTGACCACATGTTTTTCATTTCTGTACATTTGGAAAGGTAGGTGTTCCCTACGTCGCCATCGTTGGTGGAAAAGTGGTGGGATGAGATGGGAAACTTTTTTAGAGCTGGTCTGTATGAAGTCACCGGAATGCCTGGAAAGGAAGAAAACTGGATTACATTTTTGATATAAAGTATGTATTGAAGGCAAACGAAATATTCATTTGTAAGTATCGAGTACCTCCGGCCAGTGATAATCGAAAATACCATTTACCGGGTGTCGACGGAGAATTTATATGAGACATGAAACTGCATATTTCGACAAGAAACTGTATTTCATGAAATGTTCAGTTTGAGAAGCGGTTCACCTTCTGAAGAAGGTCAAAGTAAATCTGCGGTATAAGAGGGGAAGTAAGAATTCCAAGTGATGGAGGCGAAGCCCCAAAATAGAAGAAATATAATATCGTCTCACTTCAACCTTTTTTGGTGTAAAATATAAAATACCTACTATAATCCTCATAGTAAGTTCAACCTTGAACGCTCAGACGATCTGTCTAAATACTCAAATGATCGTCGCTTTTCCCATCCCGGCCAGCTCAATATTATTACATTGTCCAGTATTCTCTGAAAGAAAGAATTCTAATATGGGTAATAAAAATGGAAATTCTTGTTTTATTCATTCGGATAGATATTTTGTATATTGATTATAACTAATCAAAATATGTGTGGTTTGAACGAACATCAGACATAATTCAACAGTAAGATTCGAAAATCGCGTTTATCGACATCTAAATAGCAACGCTGCAAAAACCATTCAAGGTATGAAGAAAAAACCCTAGGGGTCTTCATTACAGATATTTATGGAAAATTTCTATGAGAAAAAAGTCCGCGGTTGCAATTTGTTCAATTGCATTATTTAAGCGTACCTACGAGACATTTACATAGGAATGTCTGTCAATTCAGTGAGTAACTTTTTTCATTTCGGAAATACCGGAAAAATAGTATATCATGCAACGATCATGTAAATCTCGCCAGTGTATTATAGCCATTACGTGATCGTTGCATACACTATTTTTCCTACTACCGATAAAAAAATTAAAACAAGAATTCATTTCAATCTAGTTATGTTCAAACATTACTTCAAAATTAATTTTAATATGGACTATTATTGTACATAAAGTAAAATATTAAATATTTCTTGTAACTCAACGGCCCATTGAGTAATTTTATAATTTTTCATAGATTTTTTATCTAGTTAGAACTCAATTTTCACAGACAGTTTTTGCTTTGTTATAAATTTCTGGTGGTGTGCAAGATGAATCTTCATTACTTGACTTATTTATACTTCGTTTAATGCAATAGAAATTCAACGTCAAACAATTACTCAAGTATGTCAAAACAACTCACTTGATTAGTTCCAAATTCAATAGGCCGAAAATCGTTCCGTAATGGAAAGTACGTGTATTTATTGGCCATAATTTGTTACATAATGATAATACGTGTTATATATAGGGAGTAAAATTGTTTTGAACGATGCTGAGAAAGATATGTTTGGCAAGTCTCCAAAGTGACCGCATATGGATGTGAGGACTAAGCTCGACGGGTCAGTCTCGATGGGATCACTAACAGTGGAACGATTGATGGTATTTCGGAAAAGTCGTCCATGAACATATCTACAGTGTGTCTTACTTTTAATGGAAGCACCCCCGTAACTTCCATAATTATTGAGGTGGAATGGTGAAAATGACTGATGGAAATGCTGAAAATTCAAATACAGGCTATATAGTGTTGACCTAAGTGATACACAGCGTGCTACTCGCGATAGAATACATATTTTCACGGTTAAACATACGGGGGCAAAATAGGCTCGAAATTTCTTCAAATTCCTGATCAGGACTTCCAACAAATACACTTTTTCCTGGAAAAATTTCAGTCCTGAAAAATCCGACTTTGTCTCACTTTGCATTGAAGGAGCCCCGTTACGTTCGTAATTATCAAATTAGAACTATGAAACTCTCACGAGGGAATTTTAGCCTATTTTGCCCTCGAAATTAAACGTTAAAATGGGTTGTACCATCGCGAGTGGCGGGCACCATTGAGCCGGTAGATGCATTTTCACAAGCTCTATCCGTACTGAAAGTTTCATCATTTATAATTACGGAAAGTACGGGAGTGATATAAAACAGATACAGATCGCCAACATTTCTGATGTGTTCCAGAGAAGTGAGCAAGCTTGTAAGCGAAGGAAACCCAAGACAGGTCGAACTCGTGCCTTATAAATCAAAATTGGTTTGACGGGAACTGAAATACATTCTGGCACGAAATAGAAATAGAAATCATTAATGTGAGGAAGGAACAGTGTTGGTGCTAGAATAGACTCCTGCGGAACACCAGCATTCATTGGTAGAGTGTCGGATGATACTCCATCGACTACCACATGGAGAGATCGGACTGAGAGAAAGCTAGATAGCAAGGAACACAACTGGGGAGGCAAGCCATGAAATGGAAGTTTGTCAATGGATTCTGTCCGTTGCACTATAGTTTTTGATTGATTGCTGCCAGATATGTGAGGAATGAGCAGGCAGGTTACCAGTTGATCTCTGATGACAAAAACCATGTTGTCAATTATTGATAATTCCTGGGATTCTAGATATTTAATGAGCTCAATGTTGATGGCTTTTTCCATTACCCTCGAGGTGACAGATATCATTGGGATAGGTCTGTAGTTGCTGGGTAGGGTCGTTCCCCCTTTTTTGCGACAGGCTATACTATTGCAATTTTCCCGTAGGACAAGAACTGGTGTTAGTTCGGGAGAACATTCCTTGAGTACGATCTGTTCAATTACGTCAGATCCACTAGTTTGTTGACATTGAAAATAATATATGAATCGAAAAGGAGTCGGGAAACCATTGGCATGCCGTTAGTGCCAATCTACAAAACAAATAAATCAATCAATTCTGTATCCTCGAATTTTATTGACAGGTGTGGATAGAAAATTGTAGTCAATTTCAATTCACTAATAATTTATGAATTTTACAGCAATTTCTAGTAACTTTCGGTCTGTTATGATACCTGTCCGTTGCATAAAAGTTCTTGGGTTGAACCTTTTCATGTCATTATGTTGGATTGTCTAAGATAAACTAACACTAGAAATGACGAATAAATTGTCTTGTGGAAATACAAACAATATTCGTCAATAAGATGATGGATGTAGCCGTTACTACGTGCTAGGAGATCATCATGAATGATGAGAATCAGTTTGAAATATAGTTTGATAATGTCCATATAGGAAGAAACTGCAGTAATACAAGGGTTACAAATATAAAGTGGTATAAAAACAAAGGAATTTTTATTTCTCATTATTCATAATATTCGTCAATATCAATGATCATATATATTCATGCATTTCATTTGACCGTGTAAATTGGCACTTCGGCATGGTTTTCCGGGGATTCTATGTTTTTTATTTCATTACAAAACACATGGCAGCCTGATTAAAATCTTACCGAAACACATTATTTTCGAAAAAATCACAACTAATTTTTCAATTTGAAGAACCCTTCAACTCTTTGGTCTTTTTCACAGAAAAAAATTGGTACCTTAATACAATGAAAAAGTTTAGTGACTCAATGAATATTTTTATCAATATTGGTCCAATGAACGCAATCGTTATGTGAATGTATTAAGATCCGTATGAATACTTTCATTGATATCATGATATCAAATTAGTTATTATTGTCCATTCTTCGAATGAATGCTGTATGATTGATAAAATGATTCAGATTAGTTCGACGATGGATATTTTTCATCAATCCAATGAACGGTGATTATTAAGTATCGGTTATTCCTTGATTCAATAATTGATATACATTAAATCTATGTTTCAGTTTATTCTCGTGGTTCTTTCACACATTGAACTAATTATTTTGTTTATCATTTGAATAAGTGGTATTTATTCAATCATTGCATATCATTCGTAAATGCAATGAAGGCCTCCCACTAATATTGAGCATACAGTGAGTTTGCGAAAGATATGCAAAATAATTAACATGCATTCATCAGAACATCGCAATCCTGATTGGAAGGCGTATCTCCAAGTTATCTTTTATTTCGGATGGCTCCTTTCGGAGCTCTTCGGATGTCTCTGTAGTCTGTTCTACCTGAGAAGATGCTTCAACGCCTTCAACGATCGCTTCTGTCTGCTTAAGTTAACTGGCTCTGTGCAAACCAAAGTCGTGCGGAGTGGTACCTCTAGTGGATGTCTCTGTAGTCTGTTCTACCTGAGAAGATGCTTCAACGCCTTCAACGATCGCTTCTGTCTGCTTAAGTTAACTGGCTCTGTGCAAACCAAAGTCGTGCGGAGTGGTACCTCTAGTGGAGGCGCTGTGTACTACCAGCTAAAGCTAACTTGCCAGCAAAGGAGATTTCTATGCGAGGAGTCGGCTGAACAGATGCTGGCAAAATTTATGAGTATATCCAAACACGAGATGGCTTGGTTCGACATAAGGCTTATTATTATATTCATGAACATATTAATTACGGAGTTATGGAATGGGAGGAAAATGTTGCTTCTATCTGCCTAACAAAACTGGGACTTAGTAACTTTGTTACAACTTCTATGATCTTTCCATAGCCCCAATAATCTGAAAATAGATAATCATTGATTTCGATAAACGTTCATTGATATGATGAACAATTTCAAATGTATTCAGTGTACCCCTTTCATTACCTCAATGAACTTTTCCATAGCAGCAACAAAACCTGTTCATAAATGTAGAAAAAAGATCATCTTTGATCTAAATGAACTTGAATCATTGTCACGATGAAAAATGTATTGTGCCAATGAACAGAAAGGTAATAAACGGTATTCATTGATATAATGTAAGTACCACATTTTATTCATAAAATAGTATACATTGTTTCAATGTACTTCTTTCTTCATTTCAATGATGTTTTCCATAGCCGCAATGAAACAAGTTCATAGGTCTGAAAATAGATCATCATTGATCTCGATAAACTTGAATTCATTGTAACAATAAAAACATACATATTTCAGTGAATGGTCATTTATTGACTAGACGAAAAATGTATTGTGCCAATAAACGAAGAGGTATTCTTCAATAAAATGTACCATATTTTTTTTAAATATATACATCAGTGCTCTTGGACCATGAATTATGTTCATTGATGTGATGAACAATTTCAAATTATTTCAGTGTACCACATTCCTCACCTCAATGAACCTTTCCATAGCAGCAACGAAACCTGTTCATAAATATAAAAAACCATCAACTTTGATCTCAATGAACTTGAATACATTGTATCAATAAATACCTTCGTACATCAGTGAATGTTTAATCATTATCATGATGAAAAGTTAATTGTGCCAATGAACGGAAAGGTAATAAACGGTATTCATTGATATTATGTACAACATTTTATTCATAAAATAGTATACATTGTTTCAATGTACTTCTTTCTTCATATCAATGATGTTTTCCATAGCCGCAATGAAACAAGTTCATAGGTCTGAAAATAGATCATCATTGATCTCGATAAACTTGAATTCATTGTAACAATAAAAGCATACATATTTTAGTGAATGGTCATTTATTGACTCGACGAAAAATGTATTGTGCCAATGAACGAAGAGGTATTCTTCAATAAAATGTACCATATTTTTTTTAAATATATACATCAGTGCTCTTGGACCATGAATTATGTTCATTGATGTGATGAACAATTTCAAATTATTTCAGTGTACCACATTCCTCACCTCAATGAACCTTTCCATAGCAGCAACGAAACCTGTTCATAAATATAAAAAACCATCAACTTTGATCTCAATGAACTTGAATACATTGTATCAATAAATACCTTCGTACATCAGTGAATGTTTAATCATTATCATGATGAAAAGTTAATTGTGCCAATGAACGGAAAGGTAATAAACGGTATTCATTGATATTATGTACAACATTTTTTTCATGAAATAATATACATTTTTCCAATGTACTTTTTTCTTCATTTCAATAATCTTTTTCAAAGCCGTAACGAAATATGTTCATAGGTCTGAAATTAAATCATCATTGATCTCAGTGTACCCCTTTCCTCACCTCAATAAACTTTTCCGCAGGAGCAACGAAAACTGTTCATATATGTATGGAACGATCATCTTTGATCTCAATAAACTTGAATTCGTTGTATCAATAAATACCTACAAAAGTCAGTGAATTCATTGCCACGATGAAAAATGTATTTTGCCAATGAACGGAGAGGTAAAAAATGGCATTTATTGATATAACGTACTACATTTTTTTCAGTGTTGATTCATGCATCATTATCATGAGGATATACGGACAATACTGTCCCCTACAAGGCACACTGAGTGCAATCGTATCTCAAAATCTGTCACTATTCGCCGGTATATCATTTCGGGGTTATCACGTATTTGTGTCTATCACACACATATATAGTTTTTAATACCAATTCAATGAATGAATTAACAATCCACTCAAACATCCATAATATCCATGTAAAAGTACATATTTATGTGAGTGCGCTCGAAGGAGTGACGACAAATTTTCCAATATTGAGTATGCAGGGGTTCAGCAAAAATCACTTTGACGGTGCAATTTTGGATGAATTAAGTACTTTATTTTTTTGACAAGAAAGAAGAATGTATAGGTGAGGAATCTCTCAGGGTACTTTTTCTAAAAAAAAAAAATAACTAGTGATATAAAGAATAGTGAATCTGGTAAAATTTCTGGGCTTTTTTTCAAGGTCATTTTTATATTAATTTTAAACTCTGAGAGGTCCCTAGATACAACCTTTCTTTTGAGCGAGTTCCGAGTATTTCAATTTCTCCTTCTTCTTGTTTTACCATTATACACGAATAGGGTTAACCCCCTCTTGAGTAGAAGTGACATAAACTTTTCATTTTTAAATAAGACATCTGGTATATTTACATTTGTTTTGTTTCCTAATCCAGAAGTTTTGAAAAAAGATTACTTCACGGTTTTTGCTATAAAGGTTTCTGTTGTGTAAAATTTTATTTTAAATTAAAATTATAATTTTTTTCTCAAGTGCTCGTCGGGTCAGAAAAAAAGAGAATTTCATTACGATTAATTTGATACCGTACACCATAACCATCAAAATAAAAACGTATAACAAATGTCCTTGCATAATAGCTATTTCAGTATTAAGAGCGCAAAGTAATAAATACTTTACCCTTGAGAAAAAGGTTTAGCTTGCGACGCGAAGCGCTGCATGGCAATGTTTTGAAAGCGGCAAAGTTTTTGCGCTCAGATCACACATAAGATTTTTTCTACAACCCAAAAAATATTTGGTTAAAATTATTGATTATTGATAACCTCAAATTTGGCAGTTCAAAATTTAAAACCTGCGAGAATTACTTTCTACCACCTTTATTAGTAAAAAGTTGATAGTATTATATTTTATTTAACGCGATAATTTGGGCATAAATGTAATTTATAGATAATTGGAATTCACTAAATAAACAAGATGATGTGAATTGTGCACTAAATACACATTTCTATCCTTTTAGTATAATGAACAGTTTAGAAAAAATTAAAGACTTTAATCAAATTTGCTTCATTTATCCCTCTATTTATCGTAATATACATAGTTATAATATGATGTAGGCACTAAAATACATTAGACATTTCTCTATCAACTTAGCGAGCATTTTGGTTACTTTGTCGCTCGGTGGCAGCAAAGTGAAAAAACGCTCGCTCTTAGGAAAAGTGCATTCAGTGTGTCCATCATACCACCAAGGACCTCTATAATAAGAACCACCATTTTGACAGAATGGTTTGGGTAGAGCCTGCGGAGTTCAAAGAGTAAGTCTCGATATTTAGTCCGTTTCTTGGAAAGTACAACCGTGGAACGGACGATTTGGGATGCAAGCCCTTTGACATGCATCATCTTACGAGTTGTCGCAGCTTCTCTTGAGTCCATTTCACCACTACAAAGGGGTAGATGAACGGCAAGCAATTTTGTTCTTCCCCGACAGTTCTGACAACCAGATCTGTCGGAGTGCTGATACTTGCCGCGGAGAGAGTTTTTAACAGTGGTTAGCTCTTGGGAGTGGCGATGTTCCACCCCTAGGTAAGTGTACGTCTCTCCGACATCGAGATGATGTAGGATGCTTTCATCTACGAGCTGGCCATCCTCTCCGTACTCTTCTCATCGTCCTCTTTTGAGATGAACCGTGGCACATTTGTCGATCCCAAACTCCATTTCGATAGCATGCGTGTACTCTTGCACCACCCTCAAGGACTGATGGAGATCCTTTATTCCGGAGGCATATATTTTCAGGTCATCCATGTAAAACAAATGGGTAACCTTGTGCCTTCGGTTGCTGTGGGTAACGCAGTTGTAACCACGAGTGATTCTTAGTGCAACGGACAATAACAGTAGTGAGATGCAGAAAACAAGATGGATGAGGGAGACTCCCTGCAATACGCCCGTTATAAAGATTACCTACTCTGTTTGGACTCTCACTTGACCAGATCTTATGGTGAAGCAAGTCCTCCAGATCGGCATCAGTTATCTAATGCATCTCACTATCAGATCGTTCACAACAAGGCATTTGAGCAAGCGGTAATCGATCCAGGCCATCGAAAGGTTACGGTTATACATCTGTCGATGAGCAGGTTCTCCTTGCAGCCAGCGACCCCTTCCTTTGACCCCTTTTGCTCATATATCCTTTCATACACTGGGTTAACTGCGGATGTATAAGATGCGGGTACACATCTTATAGCATGCTATCGGTCTGTAATTCTTTGGATCAGACAAATCTCCGTTTTTGGGGATAAGCACGGTTCGCTTTTTGACAAACCAATCTGGAATCTGCTGCTCCCCATCCAGCCATGAGTTGAAAACTAATAGTTATTCAACCCATCAGGGCCTGGAGCAGCGAAGTTCTTCAAGCCTTTAAGGGCCTGTCGAACCTCTTCCGTGGTTATCGGGTTGCGCAGATCATCGTTGTCAGGCTGACAAAGCCCCCTGCAGAAAGAACTGCGCAAAGGCTGGAATACATTGAGAGGTTGCGGAAACTCATTGATGCTCTTCCAGAAGGTCTCCAACTGATCAGCGGCCGGCGGGTTACCCACAACACGGAATAAGCGAGGAGGTTTGTAACGAAACTTTATATTTTAGGCGACACTTATCGCTCGCCTCACTAGTAACTTCTACGCAGCCACCAGCATTCGTATCCTATCAAGGTAGTGCTGTTCGATGGTAAACAGCACGCCTTGATTTAGTGTGTGGTGAGATCGTCTTAATTTTGCAGCAATTTGCCGCACCGCGGTCGTGAAGGGCCTATTGGCCACCACATAGTCTATCACTCTCTGGATACGAGACGCGTGTTGTCTCGCCGACTTGATCTTGGCTTCCATTCTGTGTATGCGTCGCTCATGCCTTCCAATCAGAGAGGCGGTATACCTCCTCTCCGTTTGGAACGTAGCCTGCGCGGTGTCATACACGGCAGAGTTGATCTGCCAGATGTCAGCCTCTTCTGAAAGAACATCGTTAACGCGGAGTTTAAAGAGGTACTCTCTATATTTAGTCTGATCCTCCTCCTCTTTTGGGACGACATTCGTTTCGCTAGGAGCTGTAACCTCCATGACGCCACAATAGGCCATTGGCCGCAGTGGAGAGCCTGATATGGGCTCACTCACATTTAAACCTAACCTCCATGACGAAGATCGTCTTACCTTGATGGTCGAGAAGGACTATATCAGTTTTATTGGCTTGTATTTGCCTCAGGGTGGGGAATGAGTAGTTCTAATATATTCGGCACTTCTCATTCTCCACAACGGACTCAATATCTCCCGGAGCATAAGGCAACACCGATGTCTCGTCTATACCGTACGAGTACCATAGATGGTAGTAAAACACTCGTAGAGCCGGGTTATGCCTGTGGATATACGCTGAGATCGCATATGCTGGACATGTTGACAGCAAATGCATAAGGGGCTCAGGCGCCCCACGACACGCTCTGTATCTAGTGTCAGGGATCTCTATACCCATCACGCGGCAACGGTATACCAGGGCATTGAAAACACCATCCTGGCAAGCCATTATGAAACACCATCCTGGCAAGCCATTATGAAACCCTCGGTCTCCGAATTCAGCTCATTTGACCTGAGGAAAGCAAGGGTCAGGTTTTTTGTTAAGGTGGGAGTCGCAATGAGCAATTTTCAGCTATTTTCAGTGACTTAGGTTTTCGTAAACAATTAATGAACCGTTGGAGTATTTCAATTGAAATTTGCTATAGAGGTGACTGAAGGTTCAATACATTTCTTTTGACCCATGGCAACTCTGCAAACTGAATGAGTAGCCAGAAAAAAATTCTCAAAACTGATCAAGTTTGAGGTTATCAATATCGAAAACAAAATTCAGTTTAAATTTATTTTCGAGTTGTGAGCTAGATATTATTGCCCTCACTTAGATTATTGAGAATGCATCCTAACAAAGAAAGTCGAGAAAAAGTGTCTTGTTTTTGAGTTTTTTAGGAAAAACTGATCGTGTGTATAGATACGTGATATGGCGAGCTGTGGCAAATATATGAGTGGCTCAGTTCAGCTACCGACCGGTAGAGGGAGATTTTACTGCAATAGAAAATATGAATGAAAATTTGCCTGGTAACAATATTACAACGTCTTCGGCGTTGCCATACTTCGACAAACCTTTCAGTTATTATTGCTCATTGGACTCAATGAGATTTCTTCAAATCAGAGTCTCATAATTCATTTGAAGTTCAATTTTAGGCATTTTGTCAGATCATTTATTATGCAATAAGGAGTACATGTATAGAGTAAAACTTATTAAATGATAATAATAATAATAATACTTACTCATAAACACACAGAGAGTGCGGGTAGAGGACGGATATTATTATTAATATTTGCCGTGGCGAGTTCGGGGCGATTTTTGGTGGCGTCTTCACTTTTTAGCTGTAGGAAAACTAGGAAAAACTTTCAGCACCACCCTGGGTGATCGGTCGCACTATATGGATACCTTGTTTTGTAGGTTTCGTTTTGCATACCTATCTCTGATCTCTTTTGTGATTATGATCAGATTCTATTCAAAATTGGTTGTGGGTGCTTTTAGAATCGGAGATTCAAATTTTTTAACAATTATTCCTAAAATCAAGATGGCGGCTACACGATGGCGGAGTAGTTATGGTAATTATGGCCTGATTCTATTGACATTTGGTATTTGGAGGTTTTTGGGGTCGGAGAATATGATTTTTTCGTCAAAATTCATGAATTCAAGATGGCGGAATAGTTTTGTGATTTTGAACCAATTCAATTAAAAATTGGTATGTGGGGGCTTTCGGAATCGGAGATTATAATGTTTTTACAGTTATTCCTAAAATCAAGATGGCGGCTACACGGTGGCGGACGAATTATTATGAATGTGGTCCGATTTCATCCAAATTTGGTATTTGGGGGTTTTTGGGGTAGGAGAATATGATTTTTTTTGTCAAAACTCATGAATTCAAGATGGCGGAATAGTTTTGTGATTTTGACCCGATTCAATTCCAAATTGGTATGTGGGGGCTTTCGGAATCGGAGATTATATATTTTTTTAAAGTATTCCTAAAATCAAGATAGCGGAGAAGTTATTGTGATTATCGCCCGATTTCATTAAATTAGGTATTTGGAGGTTATTGGGGTCGGAGAATATAATTTTTTTGTCAAAATTCATGAATTCAAGATGGCGGAATAGTTTTGTGATTTTGACCCGATTCAATTCAAAATTGGTATGTGGGGGCTTTCGGAATCGAAGATTATAATTTTTTTTACAATTTCTCCTAAAATCAAGATGGCACCATCGGTAAAATAGTCATTCGAATTTGGTTGGGCATAGATAATTATACATAACAAAAAAAATTCAAATGGACTTTAGAAAAATAGGAACATCTCTATCAGTTGAAGTTGACATTTTGGGGAAAGCAGCTATCTTTCTTCTCGTAAATACACACACTTATCAAGAAATCAAACACAAGAAAACAATACTAGGCACCGTACAAACAAAACACGAATGGATAAATCAGTAAATCACGGCTCACAGCTTTCTAACGGCTCTGAACTCCGAAAACGATTGAACTGACAACGTTGCATTGGCAGTCGACCACCGAAAACGGGGTATTACCGGAATTCCTACAACGCTGACTTTATCAATGAAGAGGGAGGTAGACACTTGTACGGTTAGTTGTATAACTATTTTATTTTCGTGGCGCAGTGAATCGGGTACTGACACTGCCATCTGTAGTTTTTAGGTAGTCAAGGGTGTTGGAACTCCCACCTTAAGCCAAGGTCTTCAATGTTCTTCAAGAAGACCCCATGCATTGGCTTATCCTTGTGCAGCTGAAGGAGGACCTTAGTCTCCACAGCTTTGATGTGAGCTTTTTGCTGAACGGGTTCCAACTCGGTGACAGAGTTTGGGTTCGCCCGTTCAGTGTCGAATACGAGACCTAGTTCATCAGCTGCCCGGAGTGCTGCCTTGAAAAGAAGTGCTTCAATCCCTGCTTTTTCACGGTCGCGGACCATGCAGAGAAGGGGATTTGAACTCCTGGTGACTTTACAAGCTCCACCCATCACTATTCTGTTATGTAGACACTCCAAACTCAAAATTGTCCGCGGTCTCCCTGTTGTCTGGGGAAGTATAACCGTGGAACGGATGATTCAGGATGCAAGCTCCAATGAAGATGAATAATTTTTCGAGTTTTAATGTCGAGTTGTCGCTGCTGTTCCTGAGTCCATTTTACGACTCCAAAGGAGTAGAGTAGAATCGAAACGGCAACCATATTGGTTGCAGCAACTTTGTTCTTCATAGACAGTTCTGATGTCCAGATCTGTCAGAATTTTTGCTCATACTTGCCGCGAAGAGAGTTTTTAAATGTGTTTACCTCTTGGGAGCGGCGTTGCTCCGCTCCCAAGTAGGTAAACGTCTCTCCGGCATCAAGATTATGTAGGATGCTTCTGTCTATGAGATGGACATCCTCTCCGTATCCCTCGCATCGTCCTCTTTTGAGATGAACCGTGGTACATTTGTCAATCCCGAACTAAATTCCGATAGCACGCGTGTACTTTTGCACCACCCTTTCAGACTGATGTAGGACCCTTTCTCTAGAGGCATACAGTTTGAGGTCATCCATATAAAATAAATGGGTGACCTTATGCCTCCGGCTGTTGGGGGTGACGCAGTTGTATTCACGGGTTATCCTGAGTGCAACAGACAATGGCAATAGAGATGCAGAAGAGAAGATGGCTTTGGGAGTCTTCCTGAAATACGCTCCTTTTGAAGATTACCTGCTCTGTTTGGACTGTGCATCTGAGCAAGTGCATGATTGGCTCATGCGATGTTGTATCAAATGTCTTGCGGTAATCGATCTAGGCCATCGAAAGGTTCCGCTGATACTGCACGGAGTCCTGCGTTATACATCTGTCGATGAGCAGGTTCTTCTTGCAGCCAGCGACCCTCCTCTTTGACCCTCTTTGCTCATATATCCGTTCATACACCGGATCGACTGCGGAGAGTATTCGCGCGTATAAAATGCGCGTGGCAATAAATATTTTTCAGAGGTAGGAGGTGAATGTTCATGAACACAGTTTTCTTCGCTTCATTGAATATGCTGTTTACATAGCATCAGGCCTTACCCTATGGTTTTTTATTGATCTGAGATTTGATCATATCCATCGCCCTCTGAATTTAAAAATAAATAAAAAAGTAACAAGTGACATATGGTTGTGTTAAGAATGTCGAATGAAGTCAAGATAAGCGAAAATATACCTGGTGTCTCATTTAAAAACAGGCAGCTCATATCACTTTCGGGCTCAGTGAGATCGGAAGTGGCATAAATCTGAGTCATTTGTCAAAATATGCAGTTTTAGGTCGTATACAAATCCTCCAAATTTCATCACACTTTATGCAAAATAAAAAAAAGTTATAGGAGCGAGTTACTTTCCGCAAATACTCACCCAAGTAATAATTTAAATGTCATTGGGATTTATCCTATTTTTATAAAAGTTTTATGAAGGTTTGATTACAGATAATTTGATTAATGCTGATCATACATTATTCCTAATACGCTTTCAGATCAAATAGACTTATGAATCGGTTTTAAAACACTCCAGGAGGCAATAAGATAAAACCATTAAGCATTTGAGTATATTTAATTATTTGAAGGTTTTAGAATGGCTAACTAAATATTCACGATGCTTTTTGTCTTTAAATAATCTATATAGAAACTCAGTTTAATAATGATTTCATAGCACTCCTTAAGTCCATGCAATGGTTCTAGAATAAAACTAACGAAGAGGTTTTATTGCGGTTTTGAGATGCACTCCCGAGAGTGCATAAGATCAAAGCATGGAATTATTGATACTCAAGTTTCAGTAGCTCCCTATGAATGTTAATGAATAAATCATATAAGGTGGCAACAGTTTTATGAGTTCGTTCAAATATTCAAATGATCTTTTATGTGGCCATCATAAAACCGAACGGAAGTGATGAAATGTCAGAGGTCAATATTATACCGTTGTTAATTATTCACCATATATATGTACCAGAATTTCGTAATCATATCTTGAGTCTTCAGTGATTATTGCACTGAAGACTCGACAAAACTGACATAAAAAATTAATAAAATCAGACTAATGATCAAAATTGTAGGGGTTTTTAACGGACACAATAATTAACAATGTGCATACATAATAGTTCAACATTCTGCCACTTGGACGCAGGTATATATCTATTTTGAAGTTTCAAATGCCAAGGAGTATAGATAGCTGGAAAAAATGAACAGTAACTCAAAGGATCACAAGAACGTCAACAATGAGTATCGATCACGGAAGTATAAACACCGAGTACTCATTTCGGATACGTCACCATCACGAAAAGACGAATGTTAGGATTCTTATTGGAAGGTTAAGAAAATATTTTGGAAATCGGATTGAATATTACCAAATATATTTTTTAAGGAGAAAATGGTTTATTTTAAGGTAAAAAGGTTTTATGAGTGCAATAGGGAGTGTAGCCATTTTTTATAACTACCAGAGAGGCGAAATAGGAGAAATGATATACAGAATATTTGATATTTATTTGTATTTAGATATACTACAAATCATTTCGGGAATAACATGAGTCAAAATAATTTGTTTTCGTATTCTGTTTATTTTTTAATTTCGCGTTGTTATTGGGGCGCGTTGCTGATTTACTACCTATTCAATATCATTTTGTCAAAAAATTTCATTCGCAGGGTATATTCGGTATTAACCATTGTTTAATGGACATATATACTTCCTCGATATCTATCAAGGCGCCATCAATATATTTTTGACTTGTTAATTAGTGGCACTAACTTTCGTAACCTACAATTGAATAAGTAGAATAATTTGAGTCCGTTCTGGCTTCGGTTTATTTATGGAAAATATTATCCTGACCCAACTCCATTAAAAAAAAAAAACATTTCGAGGCCAGAAATTTTTTTTAAGACCAAGCAGGCTCATAACAGCCCTACGATTTGGTTTTATAATGAATCTCAAGAGGTTATTAAGAATCCTGCGAGTAGGGCAAAAAGGTTTTATGGACTGAGCCCTCGTAGATTTATGGCAGCTTTATAAAAGTTTTATGAATGCCTGGGGGTACGCGGAAGGCGGTAGATGCATGTTTATGTCTTTGTGAGGTGGCTGCGAATGGTGTTAGCTGACTTGAAACATGTCCGTATTTTTTATTTCGACTCGATTCACCTTATTCTTTCCGATAGACCTCTAATATAAGGAACACACAGTGTGGCTTGTGTCGGCTCGTCAGATTTCTTGTTGTTGTCTCCCCTGTGGGCTAGAACCTCTTCTATGCGTTTCTTTGGGTACCCATTGTGCCTCAGGTTTTTCTTGATATTGTCTAATTCGGCGGTAAGATTTTCATCGATGTTGCACAGGCTGTAGGCACAATCCACCAGCGATGTTCCACGAGTATGAAGTTTGCAGCATGGTATGGGAATACGGCCAATTTTATGAGTTGGTTATAAGTATTCCGTGTTCGTTGAACCCTGTACTATTTCTGCGGCTATAATATACAATGCGCCTCACTCTTCATGGAAACACCACCTTATCTTCTCCAATTATAAGAGTAGGAATTTGCAAATTTCAGGACCAGTAAACAAACCGTAGATCAGTCTAAATATCGTGTGATATTGATCTTAGTGACATATGGATAGTCATCGCCAACCGATGTTTTTACACTTTCACTCCCATGTACACCTACAACGTAGGCTAACTGTGGCAAATATCTGTCAGAAAACAACTCCCCTGGCTAATACCACGATGGGTAGTAAATTATATCCAACAGATACCTGTGCAATGTACCTCACTGCAGATAAAACAAATGCTTCCTGTAACTAAATAGCAGAATTTTGTTTTGATTCGAAAAGAGAGACCACCTGCAGACTAGTTTTGGGGTCACTACAGACAACTTTGAAGGCATCTCTTTCACGTCCGAATCATCCCATCATTCGTCTATTTGGTCAATCTGGTCTCGCGCTGATGAAACGGGTGTAAGCCGCTCCACCTGGTGGCGAGTAGATCAAAAAGCACTCCGATTCTCCGGGTTGAGAGATTCAATCAGATATCTGAACTTGAAGCTCAGAGTTCTTTTGGGAGATCGTTTGATAACGATAGTCGTCCAGACCGATGTTTTTATCCTTTATATCTGTCAGAAAACCACTACTCTCGTGGCTGATACCACGAGGGGTATTGAATTATATCCAGAAGATAATTGTGGAATGTACCTCATTGCAGAAGAAACAATTACAACTGCTCCCTGTAAACAAATAGCAGAATTTTGTTTTGATTCGGAAAGGGGTCCACCTGCGGACTAGTTTCGAGGTTCTGGCTTCGTCATCAGTACACGGTATGTCACTACAGACAGCTTTGAAGCCATCTGCTCCCCATCCGAAAAATCCCATCATTCCGTCTATTTGGTCAATCCCGTCTCGCACTGACGAAACGGGTGTAAGCCGCTCCACCTGATAGCAAGTGGATCTAGAAGCACTCCTATTTTCCGGGTTGAGATATTCAGTCAGATATCTGAACACAAAGCTCAGAGTTCTTTTGGGAGATGGTTTGATAACGATGCCGTCGCACTTTTAACTCCCATATACACCTACAACGTAGGCCAATTATAGCAGATACCTGTGAGAAAACAACTAATACCCTAGGTAAAACTACGACGGGTATTGAATTATATCTAACATATAACTTGTGGAATGTAACTCATTGCAGAGAAAACAATTGCTCCCTGTAAACAAATAGCAGAATTTTGTTTTGATTCGGAAAGGGAGACCACCTGCAGACCACTTTTGAGGTTCTTGCCTTGTCATCAGTACAGGGTGGGACACTATAGACAGCTTTCAAGTTACAGCTACTCGCCACCACGTGGAGCTGCTTACACCCGCTTCATGAGCGCGAGACCAGATTGACCAAATAGACGAAATGATGGGATGATTCGGACGGAAAACAGATGGCTTCAAAGCTGTTTGTTGTGACCTACCCTGTACTAATGACGAAGCAAGAACCTCGAAACCAGTCTGCAAGTGGTCCCCCTTTCGATCTCCCAAAAGAACTCTGAGCTTTGTGTTAAGATATTTGACTGAATCTCTCAACCTGGAGAATCGGAGTGCTTTTTGATTTACTCGCCACCAGTTGGAGCGGCTTACACCCGTTCCATCAGCGCGAGAACAGATTGACGAAAAAGACGGAATAATGGGATGATTCGGAGAAGAAACAGATGGCTTCAAAGCTGTCTGTAGTGACCTACTGGTCTGCAGGTGGTCTCCCCTTTCCAAATCGAAACAAAATTCTGCTATTTGGTTACAGGGAGCACTTGCAATTGTTTCCTCTGCAATGAAGGTCATCGCACAAGTATCTGTTGGATATAATTCAAAACCTGTAGTGGTATGCGCTAAAGGAGAAGTTCTTTCCTGCCATTTAATTGTCACAATAATTAGCCTACGTTGTAGGTGTATATGGAAGTAAAAAGTGTAGAAACATCGGTCGGTGACTACTATCGTTATCAAAAATCTCCCAAAAGAACTCTGAGCTTTGTGTTCAGATATCTGACTCAGTAACATACTTACACTGTGCGCCAGAAATGATGATGTCAGCGTATTTTTGATTAGTACAATAAAATTTTTCATAAATATATTGTGTATCGACCCCCCGTAGCTTCCGTAAGTTTTGGGGTAGATTTCTTGAAAGTTGCAAAATCAATAGATATACCAAAAATATAAAAAATCCTAAAAAGGTCGTTCCTAGGGATATATACTGCACGCCAACAGCGATGGAAACACCAGAATTTCCGAAAATCATATACTAGGAGGCAAAGTGAGTCAAAAATATATTTGGATTCGTAATCAGAACTAATCGTTCACCAAAAATCCACTTTTTTACTGTAAGGAAAAAGTCACTTGTGAATAATCAAAATTTTTGCCACTTTTCATAGGAACTCTCACGTAATTCGGTAGTTTTTGACTTATAATAATTGTGAAATTGGCAAGATCGATAGATACATCTTAATGGTACACTCCTACGCCTGAAACTACGGAAGTTAGGGAGATGTTTATTTACGAAGTGAGACAAATTTGAATTTTTCCGAAATTAATTATTTTCCACAAAAAAGAGGATTAGACGTAAAATCGTTATGTCTTTTATCTAGAAAGGCCTATCTCACATTGGCCAGCGTAACTATGCCAGGAGTATCCATACCAATGGAATCTTCCATTTCAATGCTCGGTATTACCATCAGCAGAACCCTTTTATGGGAGAACTATGTGCCTCTCACAATCTTGGTTTTCTGTTTCGCGCCAAGAAGTATTCCACTTCCCGTCAACTGATTATTTATTTAATTATTCATTTTAAGAAAATATCCATACAGGCTATAAGCCTAAATACATGGAAAAACTCAACAATTAACATTTTGATAATATCATATGAAGCTCACCAGAGGCAAATAATTCATTAATACAGGGTGTAATCTAACTTCTTGCACTCCCGTGTAGGATGGGTGTATAATGGCATTTCATAAATAATAGCAGGTGTGAAAAATTCGAAAAAAGTTTGTGGAAAGTTTAAATTGTGAAAATTCGTCAAAATTTTGGGAACTGCTGTCCGTCGAACGTCAGCTGACCGAATCAGAGCCGCAATTATACTGGAACTGCCGGATGGAAGAAACTGTAATTTCGAACAGCAGTTTCCAAGATTTTTCGAATTTTCCAACATAATTTCAAAATTTCTACAATTTCTTTTCGATAAATTCACACCTGTCATTCTTTCACGGGAGTGCAACAGGTTGGATAACAACCTGTCCAAGGTATTGGTGACGTAGGTATTGTTGGCAGTTCGCTAAGAGTGGTGCTTGAGATGTACTCGTCATACTGATTCTGCCTGTTCTGAATAGAACTGGAGACCTTGAGGAATACATAGGTACATTCAAGTCTATTAAGTTGAGTATGTCTATAAAGTTTATGCCATTATTTATAATTTTATGAAGAAACATAAAGGTAACGAAGAAATTTGTTTTGAACTGTATCAAAATATAATGATGAATCTGCGGTTGAGAATGCCAAATAATAGTTCCAAAGTCCAGTTTCGGTCTAACCAAACTGAATAAAATGTTCATAGTCATTTCATTCCTGAATGACTTTGTGCTCGTTATAATGAACCCAGCTGGATTATCTCTTTTGCTCATCTCCTTGAAATGCCTCGAGTAAGATGAGGTGTTATCCTCCTCCTCCTCCTCCTCCTCCTCCTCCTCCTCCTCCTCCTCCTTCCTCTCCAAACGTATGTTGTTCATTTGGTAACCAAATGTAATGGAATCTTTCTTTCAAAGTAAATTACACAATATGGCATTTTTCTACACATAACATAATTTGTTTATAATACTTCATTCACTCATGAACCCTATAAATGTCTTCCTGAAGTGCTGCACAATCCCTCCCTCAAAATTCAAAAATATTCAGATGGTTGTAAAGAGAATTGAATTCTCTTTTCAACGATGTGCTACTTAACCCCCCCATGCCATTTAAAAATTTTGCCCCCTATTGAGCAATCACCATATTTTTTATTTCACAAAGTAGTATTGGTGAGACCCTCAGAACGGTTTTTTATTCATGTTTCTACGTCAAACCGTTCAAAAGTAAAGTGGGGGGACTATTGAAAGCCGCACTGTATAAATGTTGCTCAAATAATTTGGTTGTTCATGATATTATAGAAATGCCCCTGTAAGGAAATCCATTTGTTTTATCACCCGTTTTATGTATCGGAACGCATAGGTTTATATGTTTTCCATACTTTGGGAAAACTCTTTATTTTTATGTATAAATTGTATATATACAGTGGCGGAACTGTTAGCTACTCTGCAAAACCTAGGAGGAATATTGTCCTCCAGATTTTTTTTGTTTTAGTTTCTTCAGTGAATTTTTGGAATCGTCTCCATCCATCGAATCATGGATAAACATATCATTATCTAGAGGTTCAACATAAACATTATACCGGGTGATTACGAGGTGAGGTACACCCCCAATTTCTCTATAGTTTTGAAGATACAGATTTCAAATTTGGTACTATAGTACTTGAAAACGCATATTTTGACGCCATTACTTTTTCCTTAAATGGCACGCAATTTGGGATGACACTGTTATTCAAAATTCAAAATCACGTGAAAAATGGCGGAGATACAGCTTATTGTTCAATCGAACAAAGTTGGTCATGAAATTCAAACATAAATCATCACAACGAACTAACGACATCAGAAGTTACAAGAGAAAGCTTCAAAGTGCGATACAATTGAAAACTGAGATTCTCTTGTAAAAGCAGCTCCCATATTTTCCAACAGTTATCAAAAATCTTCTAAAAACGGAATAGTACTCATTAAGAAATGCTCACAACAGCCACTTCTCAAATGGCAACATGTTCTATTTACTTCGTCATGATGAAAAATGATTGATAATCAGATTACACTTGTGAAAAGTTTTGGAAATTTCCGAAAAAAACCGAAAATACAAGATGTTTTACCATGAGTGTTCTCAAAATTAGATAACATAAAAAATTTAAAAAAAAGCAGCCATAATTAAATACTTAGAACAAACTGTGACTTCGTTGAAATAAAATGAGCTTTTTTCTATGACTACATAGAAATATGCCCATTTCATGTGCTTTATCGATTAAGGAAGTACACTTTTTCATTTCTACGCTACATCGCCGGCTGTACTGTAATGATAATTTCAGTGCAGGATATTTCATTTCCCACGACTTTCATGAACTACTAGACTGTCAATAGTTTATGATCATAAATAATATAAGATCGAATCAAGTTTGTGCACGTCTGTCTAATAATTTGTCATTTCACATCGGTATTTACAAAATTCGTTAGAAAAAATTAAATATTCGAAAATGAGTGGTGATAGTGAGGATTATTTATCATTGACACCGCTAAGTTCAATATAAAGATTGATGATAATCGAATTCTATATTTTCGAATAGATGGCAAAAACATCTATAGCAGTTAATCATAATCTTATGTGAGCTTGTTACAGCAAGTGTTGAGTGAGGGAACAGTCGGGTGAGGGTTCAAATCACAAATAGAACCACCTTTTTTTTTATAGAATCGATTAGTGTTTGATTTTTATTATAATTTTCAATGTTTGTATCTTCAATTCCTACTTTAGGTTGAATGTATTATGGTAATCATGACACAGGAAAGTTTATGATAAAAAGTGTTATTAAAAATTACAGATTTGTTTATGATTCAGATGGTCGTAGAAAAAGTACAGTGTATATTCTGCATGTGAATGTATATCTTATGGGGATCGTTGTGTATAAAGTGGATCAAGGTTGATTCTTTGATTATTATTTTCTGGTCGGTGATGACTTGAATTGTAATGTTTTCTGGGAAACGAGTTCGATTTTGGTTTAAAAATGGAAAGTCCTGCACCTGTATCCATTAGAATTTTAAAAGTATTGGTAATATCGTTGATGTAATAGAGATTTTTTGAGTTCACTGATAGAAGTGGTCTTAGATGAACTGTTGTTCTGGGAAGTTCAGTGTTGGGTGGAAACTGTCCAAGTTCATTGTTTGAATTTGGGTTTGAAGGTGGGCTATGGTTTGGTCTGAGGATTCCTCTTGAAAGTAGTTGGGGGGATCGCCCTGTATTGTGTCCAACTGAAAATTTTGGGTACCAAAGTTCTGGGAGAAATCATCAAATTGGGTTTGATTTCCAGTGTTCAATGATTCGTATTGGTTTTGACCATTATCGGTATAATAGTCTGGTTGATAGTCGAAGGTTGGTTCGGAGCTACTAGCAGTATAGTAGTTTTCTTGATTCTGATCATAATCATCATAGTATTGATTTTCAAATTGTTGGTAGTTTACGTGATAGGTTTTTTGGTTATTTGGTAGATAGTTTGGATTGGGTTGTATCGTGGAGGGTCTTTGATTATTGATAGTTGCGTTTGGTTTAATAACCGGAGGTCGGTTTTGTTGGAACTGATTTTGATTATGTTGATTTTGAAATTGTGGTGGTCTTTGACTAGGACCGGGTTGCTGAAATGGTCTTTGATTATATGTGTTTTGAATGGGAGGTATCTGGAAGTTTGGTCTAGAGAAATTCTGATTACTTTGACTTAAATTTTGTCTGGTGCGACATTCGTTTATTGAATGTCCCACACGACCACAGAAAGAACAACTTTTCGCAGGTTGATTTGAGTTTGGTTTCCGAATAGGTATTTGGTTTTGATTGCGATTCGGTTGTAATTTTTGATTTTCAAAGTAGGATAGTTGGAGTTCACGCCTGATTCTTATGATTGCAGAAAGCATATTTGGAGGATTTCCTGCCCTAACAATCTGTCCTATTCTTGGTTCAAGTCCAGTCAGAAGGGTATTTAGTGTCATTGTTTCGACTAGATGTGATTGAGCTGTTTTCTGGTCTCTTGTCATAAGTTGTTTTTGAATGGGTGAATGCATTTTTGCGTTGTGCGTTGTGATTGTAAACGAGAAACGAAAGTTAATGCCGACTCGCTTGGTAGTTGACGTATTCTTTGTAGATCTTGAATCAATGCTGTGAGATCTCTAGAATCACCGAAATGAGTTTCTGAAAGATGTTTGATTTCGTCCCATGTGGATGGGTTCCAAGAGTTCACTAACTCGGCTGCTTTTGCGCGAAGTTTATTTTTGATATGTAAGACCACTAACGTTTTCTGGTCTTCTACAGTCATCGTGTGAGCAGTATCACATGCTTGCAGAAACGTTGTAAGGAATATTTGGTTTCCATCGTACTCGGGTACTATGGAGAATATTTCACTCAGCTTGTATGGCTCTAGAGTTTGAGGTTGATTTCCTTCGGAAACTTCTGGATTGATCATTGTGTTTAACTCTACTGGAAAATTTCACTGCTCTGTGATAATCGATCAGTACGATTATTTGGGATAATTGGACAGTGCAATTATCAAAAACAATATTCGTTCACTGTTATTGATTGAATATCAGCAATTGGGGAGAATATTAGGATCAATTGGGTATCCGAACAGATAAAATATTGAAAAAATTAGAATATGCGAGACAATTCAATATATGATTTCTTACTCTATTTGTTGAAGCATCGAGTTTGTCTTGTTCTCGTCGACGTCTGTCAGGAGCTTCAACAGGTGTTCCTTCCACAGATTCTTCGAGTGATGACTCCCTTGTTGTATTTATTTGATATTAATGTTATTTAGTTTAATACATACTTCATATTTACTGAAAAAAATGTAATTGACTTAGGTGACTGTGAAAAAAAAAAGTAATAAATAAATAAGACTGTCAGACAGACAATTTCCAAAGTCAAAAAAGAAAATATAAGTTTAATTTCGTTTTTCAGAGCCGAATAATAATAAGAGCGTTACAGGTAAACTTAAACATGGTCCTTCGAGCCGGATAATAATAAGAGCGTTACAGGTAAACTTAAACATGGTCCTTCGAGTTTTTTAACAGAATTAGCACTTTGGAACAAGTGAGAATGGAATCTAGAGCTGAATCTGAAACTTTGAGGCGCAGTAAACGTCTGCAAGAAAAGAAAACTCTAGGTGCAGTGTCAGAGAGCAAACTAGAGAGTCAAGCGATTGGGTACAAAACCTCTGCAACAAGTAGCCACAAGACTAGTAAGAAATCGTCCAAGAGTATTGAATTGAAGAAGGAAAAGGAAATATTAGACTTGAAACTAGCTTTGAAATTGGTGGAGATAGAAGGAGGGAGTGAAAGCAGCGAGTTTGAGTCGATACATGGGTCAAGGCAACCTAACATGGAAAAATGGATAGACGGGAATTCTCCATATGACATCAGGCAGGACACCAAAACAATCGATGATGGACAGATAAGTTATATTAAAGACAAAACGGTAAGAGATATTATTTTCAATAATGAACCAGAAAAACCTTCTACATCTCATAACAATAATTCAGATCAAATTACTATACCTCAGATAACAAGAATTTTAACGGGACAATCTATGCCTAAAGATTTGAATGGCCTAATTTCATACACCAATATATCAATTCTAATAACATTTGCGGATATTCAAATGAAGAAAATCAGTTCAGATTGCAAAAATGTCTGAAAGGAAATGCTAAAAGAATAGTGCAATCTTTACTGATTATGCCACAAAATGTACAAAAAATTATTGACTTACTTCAAGCTAGATTTGGACGGGCAGAGTATATAACATCAATGTTATTAGAGAAAATCAAGAAATTTCCATCAATAAGGGAAAACAAATTAGACTTGTTTATTGAGTTTTCTGATGAAATTAAGAATTTCGTAGCTACCATTGAGTCTCTGCAGGAGGAAGATCATTTACGAAATCCTATACTTCTGAATGAGATATTAAATAAGTTACCTACTTGTTATAAGCTTTCTTGGGCAGAACATTTATCGAAACAGCCAAAACCATCATTAAAATTAGTCGAATTTGCAAATTGGTTTGAGGAAAAAGCAAATTTAATATCACAAATTCAGTTTCCGAAAATGGATGACATCAAAAACGACAACCAAAAGTCAAAATATAAAAATAGAGACATAACTATGACAACGACTTTGAACATCACAAAAAGTTGCTTTTGCTGCAACAGGGTGATTCATCATCTTAGTTCATGTCCTAAATTTATTGAAATGAGTCCTGATGAAAGATGGTCATTTATGACAAAAAGAAAAATGTGTTTTTCATGTTTGATGCCATTCCATAATGTGAAACAATGTAGAAAAAAAAGAATATGTGGTATTGAGAATTGCAAAAAACCACATCATAATCTCTTGCATAAAAACGACCAACCGACTAATGAAATTTCTACAAACAATGAAGAAACTTCAACAATTGTTGAAACAAACTGTCATATTTCTGCGAATTCAAGTGTTTTACTTAAAATATTGCCTGTTATTATAACTTATTGTAATAAAACAATTGAAACATATGCATTGTTGGATGATGCATCTACAATTACATTGATTGACCAAGACTTCGCAGATTCTTTGGGACTATCTGGTCCTCGTGAAACATTATGTCTGCAGTGGACAAATGAAGATGTAGTTCATCATCAAAATGATTCACGGATACTTGGTTTCACAATCAAAGCAAAATACAATGATTCTAGTTTTCAATTACGACATGTGAGAACCACACAACTATCTTTGCCCACACAAACAATAAATGTTGATCAGTTGAAAAATCGTTATCCTTACATAAGTGACAAAATAGTTTCTATGGAAGATGCTCAGCCGAAGATCATAATAGGTCAAGACAATTGTCCTCTTCTAGTCAATAAGAAATTGATCACTGGACCATGGAATGGACCGGCAGTGAGTAAAACACTGTTGGGATGGGTGCTACATGGAAACATTGAAAATGGTGAGTGTACTCCACAATTCGTTTGTCATATTCGACACAACGGCATGCAGATTAAAGATGATTTGGATATCCTGCATGATTTAGTTAAGAAGCAATGGCAGATGGAATCTATTCAATCTACCGAAAAGGTAATGTCTATTGAAGACAAGCGAGCTCAACAAATCATGGACACGACAATGAAAAGGGTTGGAGAGAGATGTTTGAAACTGGACTTCTCTGGAAGAAAGATCATCAGATACTCCCCGAAAATAAATCAAATGCACTAAAAAGACTCAAATGCACCGAGAAGAAAATGGACCGGAACAAGGACTATGGTGAGATGTACTGTAAGAAGTTTCAAGACTTAGAACAAAAGGGATACATCCGAAAACTCAGTTTGGACGAAGTAAATATAACTTCAGAAAGGGACTGGTATTTACCTCATTTTAGTGTACAGAATCCTAATAAACCGAAACTGCGAATTGTTTTTGATGCAGCAGCTAAAAGTGATTAGTTTGAACGATTGTTTATTAACTGGCCCCGATCTGTATAATTCTCTTCAAACAATTTTATTAAACTTTCGAATCAAACAATATGCTTTTACTGCAGATATCAAAGATATGTTCCTTCAGATCAGAGTTCGGAAAGAAGATTGTTGTGCGCAGAGATTGTTATGGCGTGGCATGAATAGAAATGTTGATCCTGACGTTTATGAAATTTCGGTGGTATTTTTTGGAGCAACCTGTAGTCCTTGCCTAGCTCAAGAAACGAAGAACAGGAATGCTAAAGATTTCATAGCAGAATATCCTGAGGCGACAGAAGCAATAATAAACAACCATTACATGGACGACTATTTAGGAAACGCAGACACAAAAGAGGAAGCAAGAAAATTGATAAAAGATGTAATTTTTGTTCACAAACAAGGAGGGTTTGTAATATGCAATTGGATTGCCAATAATGAAGATCTTCTTCATGACATTGAGACAGATTTAATAGCAAGAAATTGTAGAAATCAGGATAATACCAATGAAATATCAACCGAACGAATACTGGGTGTTTTTTGGAATCACAAAAAAACATTTTCATTTTCGAAACCAAATTCCATAAAATTGAAAGAGACTTGTTAGATAACCTACGAAGACCGACCAAAAGGGAGATTCTTAAAATTGTTATGTCAATTTTCGATCCCTTGGGCTTTTTGACCTATTTTCTGATTCAAGGTAAAGTACTTTTACAAGATATATGGAGGAGTCAAATTGGATGGGATGATGAGATATCTGACAATCTCAATGAACAATGGAAATTATGGCTTTCGGATATGAAAAATATTTATAAAATTGAAAGTGACATCCAACTCCATGTATTCTGTGATGCTTCTGAAAAATGTTATTCTGCAGTTGCATATCTCAGAGTTCAACATGAACATGAAGTTCAAACCAGTTTTGTGACCGCTAAAGCAAGAGTAGCTCCCTTGAGACCTATATCAATTCCACGATTGGAATTGTAAGCTGCTCTATTGGGTGCACGTTTAGGAAACTCTCTGAAAAGTAGCCTGACATTGAATTTCACTGATGTATTTTATTGGAGTGATTTAAGGACAGTACTTCATTGGATACAATCTGAAGCTAAAAGATACCAAGTATTTGTTGCACAAAGATTGGGAGAAATACAAGACATTACCAATGTATCTGAATGGAGATATGTTTATTCCAAAGAAAATCCTGCTGATGAAGCAACAAAAAGGTCCTCTCCTTGGGACATGAATAAATGGTTCAATGGGCCAAGCTTCTTATCATGTGAACCAGATAAGTGGCCAAAAGAAAATAAGAATTCATCTGAAATTAATCTAGAATCACTGGAAATCAGGAAAACAGAACTTGTTTGTCGTATTTCTAGTCAAGATATAACTGTTTTACGCGACGTACGAAGATTTTCAAAATGGAAAAGGCTATTACGAGCCACGACTTATGTTTTGAGATTTGTCAAAATTATGAAAAGCAAAATGAAAAATCAGAACGAAGTTTCGGTAGACGAATTACACGAAGCTGAAAATTTACTTTACAGAAAAATTCAAGAAGAATCGTATCCACGAGAATTGAATACATTGAGGAATGGAGGTTCACTGGATCCAAAAAGTAGAATTTATATGCTGACGTGTGTTTACTCTAATGATGATGGATTAATCAAACTTGGAGGAAGATTAGATAATTCCTCATTGGAAGAAGGCACAAAGAGACCTATTATTTTAGATCCATCCCATAAAATTACAAAGTTGATCATCGAAAGTTATCATGAAGCTGTTCATCACCACGGACAAGAAATCGTTATCAACAATCTCCGAGAAAAATTTTGGATTCCTAGAGTAAGACAAGCAGTGGAGAGCGTTTGGAGGAACTGTCTACATTGCAAATTGCGAAGAAGTGTCCCGATAGCACCAATGATAGGACAATTACCACAATGCCGAATTGAACCAACCATCCGCCCTTTCATTAGAACATGAATCGACTATTTTGGACCGATAGAAGTAACAGTGAAAAGGAGTAAAGAGAAGAGGTATGGAGTGATTTTTACTTGCATGGCAACTCGTGCTGTTCATCTCGAAATTGCCCATGATATGAGCACAAACAATTTCATTAATGTTCTTCGTCAGTTTGGGTGTAGAAGAGGTTTTCCTGAGGAGATATATTGTGATGATGGTTCCAACTTAAAAGGTTCAGATAGAGAATTTTCTGACAAAATGAAAGAATTACAACATGATGAGATAATGAAGTTTTGTTCCATGAAAGAAATCAGATACTTTTTTAATCCTCCATTGGCTCCTCATACGGGTGGAAGCTGGGAACGTCTCATACAAAGTGTGAAGAAAATCCTCAAAGAAATTTTGAAAGCAAGATACCCTCCTGAACATATCCTAAGAACTTTTTTGACGGAATGTGAAAATATCCTTAATTCCAGGCCTTTGACTCATGTATCATTAGACTCCGATGACGCAGAAAGCTTAACTCCCGATCATTTTCTGATCGGACCATCGTATGCGGCACTTCCATGTACCAAAACAAATGAGAAGGACTTGAATATTATGTCATGTTGGCGAGCTGCACAAAAGTTATCGGACATATTTTGGATGAGATGGACCAAAGAATATGTCCCTACATTGATAAAGAGGACCAAATGGTATGCAGACAGGCGAAATATTGAAGTTGGGGATGTCGTGATTATGGTAGATCCAAACAGTGTGAGAAATTCGTGGCCAAGAGGAATAGTCACTCATCTTTATCCAGCAGCTGATGGAAAAATTCGAATCGTTGATGTTAAAAATGAAAATGGTACTCTATTTCGACGACACGTTTCCAGGCTGATTGTTTTAGACGTGAAGAAGTAATTGTTGTTTGCGGAAAAAATTACTGGGTGGGAGAATGTTGTATTTATTTGATATTAATGTCATTTAGTTTAATACATACTGTATATTTACTGAAAAAATTGTAATTGACTTAGGTGACTGTGAAAAAAAAAGTAATAAATAAATAAGACTGTCAGACAGACAATTTCCAAATTCAAAAAAAAAATATAAGTTTAATTTCGTTCTTCAGAGCCGAATAATAATAAGAGCGTTACAGGTAAACTTAAACATCCCTCAGTTTCGATTCCGGTAAAGGATTGGGATCCACCGCCACTAGTGAGGAGTTGCCCGTGTTCTAGTAACGTTCTAGGAATCCTGCAGCAACCGCGCCAATTTGTTATCTCGATAATTATATGATTGACTTTTTAAAAAGAAACTACGAGGTGGTACGTACCACGGTTACAAAGAATACTGATTGATATAGTGACGAGCTTTATTAGACTGACTGTAGAACCGGTATTCGGCATTTATATGTTTACATAGTGTAGATTCAGCATCAGCAGTTCCCATCGTGGAACTCTGCGAATGCTGATAACAAAAGATCAGCTATTTCTAAGGAATTGTTATCGCGTGTAACCTGATACCTATGAGAAGGCCATAGTGCCATAATATCGCATATAACATATTTATTAGATATTATCTAATATATTCAATTTATAAGACAGCAAACGTTTGAAGAAGTCTGGTAAGTCGGTATTTATATAATCTTTAGCGATTTCGACGTTCAGAATGTTTCTTCAGTTTTGAGGTTATACCGTGAATATCTATTTTAGAATTTTAGCTAAGATGGATGTATCTCTCTGGAGGAAGCTTGATCTGTTATTGGCACAACTTCGTTCTACGAATTAATCAAAGGAATGCAGTTAGTATCCCGAAATACGGTATGTTTCAATTCCTTGAATTTTCTGAATCATTCAGTAGTTAGAAAATATGCAGTAGAACATTTTAAAATAGTATTATCAATGCCTATTCTTTTCAGACAGCGTTATTGTTGTGTTGGTGGAAAAGACATAGCTGATGTTACGAGAAGGATCATGAAAAAGTTCATCTCCCGAGACTTGTAAAATAACTGGAATGGAATAGGAAAAAAAGAGATCATGTGCTTGAAATGATATCCCGAAAATGATATGTGGTGAGTTTTTGCCATAATGCATTTTTTCAAGATTTCAATTCAGCAATACTTATTTGTTGTTGTAACTGGAATCGCTATGAGCTATTATCTGGCAAATAAAAATATATATCATTAGTTGTCGACTTTCAGAATCATATTTGGTTTTTTACAAATGGATGGTATCTTCAGATGAGTAGCTTTATGGTTTTGTGCTTCAACAATATAAAATGAAAGTTCTTGTGATATTCTATTAATTTTTTAAAGTAATTTTTCTAAGACTGACGTACAAAGTTGAAACGTGGCATGGAAATAAAACTTACTGATTTGTGTATTCACCAATAGTTATTGAATCCGAAAAATGAGTCATTAAATATGTAAAGTATTTGAAAAGATTTCGTTCTGTTACGGAGTAGCTGATCCCCAAAATATCACCCGTTGACTGGGCTATGTACTTTATAATCACAAACACCTCAATCCGTCTAGTCAGATTCTCTTCCACGGATCTGACCTTTGTCTCTTGATTACAAGTCTGCAACTAAAGCCCCAATTTAAATGTTAGGTTCAGATAGTCCCAATCCTCCACTGTGGAATTTCCTGGAATTAATTCGGTCTCTGGAGGATTACAGGATGCAGATCCAACAAACAGAGGAGCAGAGGTTCAATTCCATTCCCAATACATTCAATGTGAAGCGAAAGCATTTATCCATAATGAATAAATAGGAATCGGTAGGAGTGATACAGTTCTTGAAACAATATATCATGAATAATTGTCTTCACTTAACGTAGCGGAGTTCAGCTAAATGAGCTTTTCCACTTCGAAGAGTATTATTTAATAATAACAATGCTTCTGAGAAGAATAATATTAAAATTATGTGGATATATAATTTTAAATAACCTTTTTGCATTATTGTTTGTCGATCACGAACCTCTACACTGAAATTTTGAATGATATTGTCACAAAAAGGATTTATACCTCCAATGTATGCGAAGTGGTACTATTTGAAATAGATTCTAGAAATACAATCTTATTCAATCAATGTTATTGAATACCATTTAGGATATATACAAAAAGAATGAATAATAACAAAGAATACATTTCACATCCTAACACTCAAGTTAATAAAACATCTTAGATAGGCCTGAGATGCTGAATATACAAGCAATGTTTTGAACCGAAGATAATTTTCTTGGGGACGGTCATGTGTTGGATTTCTGGCAATAGAACCAAAACAAAACACCTATTTTATGAAATAGTTGAAATAGGTGCTAAAAGCACCATAGTTCAGTGCTTTTATTAAGGGGATTATAGTTATTTATTATACAAGCGAAAAAGTATTAGATTTTAGCTCGAGGTTGTGTTGTCTCCCGACGCGAAGAACTTCACGATTAATAGTCGGAAATTTCCAAAAAAAAAAATAATCATTATCAAATGCCCATGACAGTGATATGAGTGTTAATCCTCCGAATTATAGTGCGGGTCGGGTCGATCGGTCGAAGTACTTATCTGAACAAAATTTACCACATCACACATATACTCTTCCAGAAGACAAGAGATTGAGGGTTGTTTTTAAAGGCGCAACTCAGTTTCTCAAAATTCATGATATCAAAACTGACTTTTCCAAACAGGGCTTTATCCCTGAGTCGGTGATTCGCCGCAGAAAGCTTGATAAGGATAGGACAGAACTGCCCATAGAAAAAAGCATGAGAGACATCTATAAATTTTGAAAATTTTTGAAGTTGCATTGCTTTATTAATTTCAAGAAGATTACAGTGGATCTTATAATAGGAAATAAAAGCGCGTAGTAATTAATAAATTTGTAAGTAAAGGAAATTACATAAATACATCATTAGTATTTATAGAGAATCACATCAAAGTATACTAAGAATCTAAAAAAGAGAATAAATAGTGAAATTGTTTAAAAGAGAAAGGGCATGAATAGCAAACAATATTTTGGATAGCTTGGTGTTCCGAAACAAATGCATTTCAATAAAGTGATAATAGGTAGTGTTTCAGCTTACGTTTGAACAGGTATGATGACATTTGGACATTCCTAATAGTAATAGGGATGTTATTACACACTTTCAAGCCTTCATGATAAAGGGAGTTCAATCTATATTTGGAAGACACCGCTGGTAAATGAATGTTATGTTTTGTCTAGTATCCTGCTGATGTATGTCAGATACAGCTGTCAAGAGGGTGATGGAAAGTTTTTCGTGAGTCTTGATGTAGTGTATATACAGTGACCGCCAAAAATTGAAAAAAAGATTCTTGGGAAAAGTTTGTGCATGTCCGATAACCTAAAAATCGATTGTGGCACTTGTCACGTGATCGCTGGTATGGCGGCAAATTGAAAAAAATTACCATGAATAGTCAAAAAGTCGGATAAAATGGCAAGATATCAAAAAAAGTTGTTTGAAAAAGTTGCTTAGAATTCAATTTTATACACATATACAAAGTTTGAGAAAATTATGTGGGAATATTGAAAACAGCAATTTTTTTTAAATAGTTTTCTAGCTGTAGAAAAATATCAAATTATTCTCTTATGAATTGCTTGACCATACTGAAATATTTGTATTCTGATAATAATAACAAAACTTTCTCATTTTCTCCACACCAGAGAGCACTAAATTGAAAAAATTTAATTTTGTCAGAACCCTTGCTGTTACATTGGTTCGTATCTAATAGATATATTACAATTCCACTATTATTGCGATGATAGGGAGATCCAAAAAATATCCTGTTTTTCAGATTATAATCAATTTTTGATGATAATCGTGCACGAACGTTTCACTTCGCACATAATCTTAAAAATAGTACGTCAAATTAAAGAGGCTTGAGTTTTTATTATCGAAACTTGATTATAATCTGGAAAACATCATGTTTCTGGAGTGTCATGTCATCACAATGGTCGTGGAATTCTGATATAACTGTTAGATACGAACCAATGTAACAGCCAGGGTTTTAACAAAATCCAATTTTTTTAATTTAGTGCTCACTGGTGTAGAGAAAATGAGAAAGTTTTGTCATTATCATTGAAATACGAATATTTCAGTATGGTCAAGCTATTCATATGATAATAATTTGATATTTTTATACAGCTAGGAAAATATTTAAAAAAAAATTCTATTTTCAATTTTCTCTCATTATTTTTTCAAACTTCGTATATGTGTATAAAATTTAATTCTAAGCAACTTTTTCAAATCACTTTTTTTGATATCTTGCCATTTTACCCCACTTTTTGCGTTCTCGTAGTAATTTTTTTCAATTTGCCGCCATACCAGCGATCACGTGACATGTGTCAAAATAGATTTTTAGGTTATCGGACATGCACAAACTTTTCCCAAGAATCTTTTTTCTAATGCTCTAATAATAAACTTTTTTCCCATATGGTACATACTTTTTGGCGGTCACTGTATAACGCAATTTTATATTTATAAATATTACCCAGTGAGAGGTACCCTCGAAGGGAGTATAACTGGACACTGGGATATTTGAGCGATAGAAAATGGACATTCTTGATAGCCTTATTCTGTAGGGTTTTCGAACGATTCATAATTGATTCCTGAGCTGTTCCCCAAACCAAGATTAGGTATTGAAGAAGACTGTAAATATGTGAGTAGTATAATTGCTTTCTAATTCTCAGCGAAATCAATCGAGCGATTCTGTACAATATCCCTATAAATGAGGAAATATTTTTCTCAATAAATATTATGTGATCTTTCCATAAGAGGACCTCATCAATGTGGGTTGGGCCCAGAATTGAGCCTTGTGGAACTCCGCATTCAATTCGTTTGTAGTCACTACGGGCACCATTGACACTGGTTAGTTTTTCTCTACCGCTAAGATAACTCACAAATCAGCCAATCACCAATCCTCTTATTCCAATGTTACAGAGCTTCCCTATCAAAATCCATGGTTGACGGTGTTGAACGCCTTTCGTAGGTCCAGCGAAACTAACGAACATATTTCACCCTCATCAACTTTCATTTGTAAATCTGTTGTTAAATGAATAACTGCAATTTCAGTATCGCTCGACCTCCGAAACCCGTACTGACAGTCGTGAAAACATTTTATTTTTTCAATATTCCGCAAAAGTCGACTATTAACACAATCTTCCAGAATCTTCGAGAATATACACAACAATGAAATGGGTCGATAGTTTCTTGGGAGTTCCGGATCACCAGTCTTGACTAGAGGAATCACTTTTGCATATTTTTCTCCCGCAGGTACACAACCATTGATGAAGGAAAGATTAATCATTGCACTAATCACAATAGAACAAGTTTTCACCACTCTCACACTGATGTCACCTACGCCATTGGCCTTGTTGGAATCCATTGATTGTATTTTAGCTTCATTCTGAGAAACGGTGGTAAGAAATAAGACAATGGAGCTCTGCTCTTGGGTGTGATGATCATTATATTGGACGTCTTGGATTTGGTTGGATAAGTCCGGACCAATATTGACGACAAAATCATTCATACTATTGGAAATGTATTTTTTATTAGTGGTTGTGATCCCGTCTACCTTCATCCTATGAATGATATTTTCAGTTTTAGTCGTATTGTATATAATGCTATTGATTAATTTCCAAGTCTTACGAGGGTTTCCATTCACCTCGTCGAATTTTTTATTGTAATACTTTTTTTGCTACTTTTACTTCACTGGTTACTAGCCTACTCTGCTTAAGATATTTTTCTTCTGTGTTGAGATCGTTTAGTTGGTTTTTAATTCTTTGTGAAAATTGTCTCTTTTTTTTATCATCCTCTGTATTTCAGGAGTCACCCATTCTTTGTTATAATTTTTTTTATTTTTATACACTTTTACTCTCGTGCTGAATGTAAATGATATGATCATATAATTCAGAAACATCATTATATGCATACAACATTCGAATGATATTGTTTAATCGTACTCTGGTTTTGTTGATATAAACTTCGTTCACCACATTGTATTTTGGTAAATTAGTGTATGGTTTCCGAGCATCGACTTCAGAATTTGAATCCTGTGATCGGTCATAGGTGGTCTATAATTGACAGATTCAGCAAATTCATTTCTTCCAAATTGTGTGCAACATGATCGATTAGTGATGAGGTAATTTTGGAAACCTTTGTTGGTATTGTTTCATTAAGTATGGAAAATCCATTCATACTGTAATTGTTCTGGTAAACCTAGATTAGATCATGCTGAGACGAAAGGTTCAAATTAAAATCACCCAGTATAATGCATTCCTTATTTTGGACTGTGTTCAGTTTGTCTTCAATCCATCGCAAGAAATCATTGTTGAGGTAATCAGGGGGTTTATATACGCCTATAATATTAATATTGCAATCAATCAGATTATTATGTACTGCGGTTAAGTTCGTTTCTTCGAGTATTGGAATTATATTGCACCCAATAGTCTCATGAACTATCCCTGTTCCGCCTCCACATTCATCTCTGCATGCGTAGGTCGACTTATAGTATAGTTTTTATATTATAGTATTTTTGTTCATTTTCAAAAATCCAAGTTTTGGAAACGACTAAGACATCATATTCTTGTCTTTCCATAGCCACTGAGGCCCAGAGCGTTAGTAGGGCAATGCCACCGATGCCAGAGATTGGGCCATTGTCAAAGGAATTGTAGTGCAATACCCGCTTGTGCTAAGAGGAGGTTAACCTTATTTGTGGCTCTTGGTGAAACAAAAGGGCAGGAGAAATCAAAATACTCGGAGCTCGCTCAATGAATTCGAGATTTTTTTTCATTATCTGAATTCAAAAAGGTTGGATCTAGGCATCTCTCAGAGTACTTTTTCCAATTTTTGTTAAAAATGACCTTGAAAAAATTGCAGAAATTTGACCAGATTCACCGTTTTCATCTCACTAGCTGATTTGTTTTTCAAAAAACTACTCAAAGTGATTTTTGCTGAACCCCTGCTATTCACGAAATTTTAGCACAGGAGATGAAACCAATAGAAGTTGTAAATGGGATTATTGGAGTTTAGAATATGTCGAATGAATAACTACTGAAATTGATGAGCACTGGTTGTATTTACTCACGACAATTTATTCGCCAATTCTGTTGTTAGTTTATTATATATACCAACATAATGACATGAAAGGGTTCAACCCAAGAACTTTTATCCAACGAACAGGTATCATAACAGACCGAAAGTTACTAGAAATTGCCTTAAAATTCATGAATTATTGGTGAATGAATATTGACGACAATTTTCCATTTTCGCCTGTCAATAAAATTCAAGTTCACAAAATTGATGAATTTATTTGATCGTATCCATTGACACTAACGACGTATCAATGGTTTTCCAAGTATTTTATGTTCGTTATTTCATTACGAAATATGCAAATGGGACCTAATTAAAATTGTACCCAAAACAAACAATTTTCGAAAAAAAAATGACGATTAATTTTTCAATATGAAGAACCCAGGACTAAATAAGATGTATCACTTGAGAAAAAACTAAAATTATCCCTGGCGGAATATTGACAAGCTGATAAATAAATAGGTAAGAAATGAGAGCGGTGGACATTATAAGGGGGATATATACAGCACGTAAATAAAATAAGAAATAAAATATTATATTTTAAAAGAAAATCATAAGAATATCATACAGACATAAAATAAAATAAATAAAAGTGATGAAATATATAAATCCAAATTTTGATTGGCAGCTTCTCATTTATTATAATTCACTCAGCTCTGCAAACTCGTTTTATTTTATTTTAGGGTTCACCGCTCTCATTTCCTACCTCTTTATTTATCAGCTTGTCAAAATTCCGCCTGAGATAATTTTAGTTTTTTATCAAGTGTGATATTTTACGTAGTATGTATGAAATAATGTGTTAATGCAGTACTCCACATAAATACATGTTCTTTTGATAATTAAAAAAATAGATGGAAAAGCAGAAGTTATCCCCCATTCACGTAGGGAGTTCAGCTGAATCTCGTCTCGGGTTTTCTTTAATTATTTTTGTTCTCTTACATGTCTCCATATTCCAAATAAACATGTACTTCATTAATAAATTAATTAAATAATTCAATTTCATTTCCTTGTTACTGTACTAGTTTGAGCAAGTTTATTTATTAAAAAAAAACTTTGCACAAAAAATTTTGAAGTTTACTTCAGTTCAAAAGCAAAATTACCACAGGTAACCTAATATTCGAGCAGTTTGTAATATTAGACGATTTTTGATGAACCGTTGTATACATGACGTCGTTTAAATGAACAGTGCTCTATTTCGTGCCAAAAATTATTTCATTTTCCGTCAACTCATTATGATTTATAAGGCACAAATCCGACCAGTCTTGGGTTTCAATATATGGAGTGAAGCACCCAAAGTTGTCGATCTGTCTCTGTTTTATGCATATTTGTTCTTCCGAAATATCATCAATCGTCCCATCAAGCTCAGTCCTCACATCCATATGCCGTTACTTTGGAGACAAGCCGATCATGTCTTTCTCAACATCGTTCAAAAAAATATAGGCCATTCAGGGGTAAAAATTTGTCTACTACCTATAACATAGATTTTCATCATATAAATTTCAAAATATAAAGATAATTATGGATCGTTGATTTAAAAAAGATTTATATATATATATATATATATATATATATACAAAGCTCGGAAACTATTTGGGATTGTTTCTAACAAGTCAGCGAATACTTCTGCTCCCCTATATATATATATATATAGTAGAACGGTAGTCTTTGCTGACTAATTAGGATGCAATTTGGAAATATTATTTGGGTAAGCAGCAAGCAAAACGTGTACTCTTTTAACACTATATTCCCAATATTTCAACAGTGGTTACTGTCATCTTCAGGGAAGCTACAATTAATAAGCGAATGTATACTAAAATGGAGTGAAGCCCAGTAACAGCTATACTTACTGTATCTTTGAGGTTGATTGCAAAATGATGTGATGAAAGTGATACAACATTATCGAATGGGAAACATGAAGTTGATAATAAAATAACATTAAAAGGTCAATAATTAAAATAATTAGTCAATAAATGAACATTTTTTAAAATTTATATGGATAATTTCCACGTGTGGAAATACTCAGCACGTGTCTATCATCTTGGTTAGAAAACAGACAAATGACATATGTAATTAAAAGAAGAAAATTATGAAATTGAAGTTTGACAGGTAGAGTCCACGATTTGGCCTCTGCTTGTGAGTAAACCAGCCAATTAGAAGGGCGAGCATATTTTTTATTGAATTGTTAGAAGAATTATTTAAAGATTAATTTGAAACATTATTTGACAGTTGTTCTGTCGGTTTTTTATCAATGAGTAATAAATATGAATAAATTTCACTTAAATGATTGAGATCTGTTTTTTTATTTAAGCAGTTATCTGATTGAGAGATGAAACCCATTTCCATGAAAAATCTCTTAGTAGAGTTAACTTCCTTGGTCAAAATTTTAGTGTTACTATAATTCATAATGTGTTCTGTATTATTTACATGTTCACTTAATGCACATCTTTCAGGATGACATCTGCAATCACTTTTGTGTGATGTAATTCTACATTTAAGAGTTCTTGAAGTTTGGCCTATATATGTCTTATCACAATTTGAACAGGGAATACAATATACTAATTGAGATTGAGAGGTTGTAGGAGTTTTATCCTTCACTTTGGTAAAAATGGAATTAATTGTTAAAACTGTTTTATTAGCGATTTTAATATGATCAAATTCTCTGAGATTTCGAGCAAGCTTAGATGAGACATCTGTTATATAAGGAAGTGAGGTAAAGAAAAATTGTTGAATTGGATTCCTGTCAACTACATCATTGATAGCAGTGACATTTTGAGAATTATTAATATTATTTATTGTATTAGGTATATCTATGGTTGAAGTACTAAACAGGATCTGTTTTAATAATGTAGAAGTGTAGGAATTATTAATGAATAAATTATATAAAATTTTAAGATTTTTTTGATGAAAAGAACAATCAGAAATACAGAGTATTCGATGTTTCATTTGTTTTACCAAATTAACTTTCATGGACTGCTTGTGGTATGAATGGTAATTCATATATCTTCCACTACTTATGGGTTTTCTATACCAATCAATGAGAACGTTCCTTATCCTCACGTTCTATGGTAAACTGTATGAACGGATCATAACTATTGAATTCAAGTGGTAACGCTATAATTAAGTCGTCCACATATTTTTTGATAATGACTAAATTGAACGGTAAAACCTGTAAGACCATGTCTAGTATGTCATCTATGACATACATTGCAAGTATAGGACTTATCTTCGCCCCCATGGGGGTTCCGAAAGTCTGTTTATAAAATTTGTTATCAAATGAAAAATATGTATTGTTAAATAGGAAAGTGATTAATTGAAAAAAGGAATCTTTGTTGATACTACAATGACTGCTGATACGTTCCCATTTTTTTTTCCCTGAAGACAGAATTCGATCGAATTGTTTAAACAGAGACGTAAGGAAAGCGATTTTAAATCATAGAAATGACAAATTTGAAGTTTTGGAGAGTACTGAATATTTGAAAAAACTATAGAAAATTGCCAAGAATAATAAAGTCTAGAATCAAGATCTACCTCCTCTTCATGGTGAGTTCGGAGTGGTTTATGATGCCGATTCCAAAGTACGTATTTTTCCGAATGCAATGGAATCGCAATTCAGACTGAATGTAGATCCAAATGACGATGTGAATCGAGACGTTTCGTGAGAGGGTTGGGTTTTTTGCACTCTCGGAATGCCGGACCAGGATATCATTCGTCTGGCTGTGATGAACGAGATTAAGGCACACATAAAGAGATTAGACCTCAAAAAAGTACCTAGGTATTATGGAATTTCTAATTATAAAATAAGAAAATTTCCAAATATCAGTAATATCTCGTTGCGCCTTAGGTGGTTCCCTCTTAGTTGGAGACATGCTATGGTGGTCATGGTTACCATGGTTGGACAGAATCTGGTCTCCCACAAAATCATCGCCCCATTACTCTGCTCTGCAGTTCGGCTAAACTCGGCTGAAAAAGTTGAGTTACAAATACTCATGGAAAAGGTAGATGATAGGAATGTCCCTCCAGATGAGCAATTTTGTTTTCGCAGAGAACACTCTACAGAATTACAAGAATTGAGACTTGTTGAAGACTCGATTCCAGTCCTAAATTCTGGTGCATGCGACCACATTATATTACTAGACATTACCAAAGATTTTGATAGAGTCTGACATGAAGGACTCTTGCAAAAGCTTTGTGATTACCAAATCCCTATTTGTTTGATGAAATTGTTGAAATCCTCTTCATCTGTAGGGACTTTTCAGGTAAGAGTCGAAAATAATCTCTCTAACTCGTTTCAAAAGACCTAGGCATTCTTTGAAATGACGAGTCAACCTACAGTTTCATATTGCACTGGTAATAGTCAGGAGCTCTCATCAGCTTCAAAATTCCCCAGTGAACCTTTTTGAGCAAACGCGAAAGTTCAGTGTTTTCACCGGTTTTCCACGGGCTGACTTCAATCTGACATCAGATTACTGTCAAACTGAATCATATGAGAACGTGGAGAATTAAATAAAATATGAGTTGTAGCTTCAAAATATTTATGAGAAGATCCAAATATATATTATACTTTTGTCATCATTTTTGTGGAGAAAAAATAGACTGGCCGCTAATGACATATTTTTTGCAACGTATTTTGAACGTATGCTTTTTAAAAATTAAGAATAATGTAGGTTTTTGAATGTTGCTACCAAATTTTTAGGACTGTTTCCTGGCAGCAGCGTCACCAAAAATAAATTGATTACCTCTAACGATGTTTAAGTGAAATCGAAGTGGCACCGTACAGTGTTGGAAATCAGTTCATACATTCAAAAACTTTTATATTGTTGAAAAATTGTAGTTGAATCCAATTTTGCACAACTTTAGCTACCAATATTTCCCATGTAGTTGTAAACTCGCCGAACTGTTAAATTCCTGCTGATATGGTCAATACAACAGACACAATCGAATAAATGAAAATTTGGAAACTTTGACGTGAATACAATTCAAGAAATAGAATAAACATAATCAATTCTGGATCAAATAACCACATGATGTTTTTGACAACACAACTGAATATAATGTGGAAGCTGACAACAACCTATTATAACTAGAATTGCAACAATGATGTACCGAATGTTATCGTTTGGGATGTTTCTTGAAAAATAATACAAAATTCATAATTTATTTCTCTAGCATTGATAGAATAAAAATGGTGGTGTACATGAACCTCAACATGTGATTACGTCCACCCGTAAACCAGTCCTGGCGCTGACGCGATGAAGATAAGTGAAAATTGTCAAGCTGTGTGCACATTTCAATGTAATTGGTTGTATTTCGTGCAGAAATTTATTTATAAAATAATAGCAGAGCGCTTTCGACTATAAAGTCATCATCAGTGCGTACCCGTCAGGTGTACAAGAGCCGACCATAAAAATATCAGGAGTCCAGAACACCATGTAAATATTTAAAAACAGGACATCATATGAATAACATTTAAAAAAATCCTTATTCCAGGATTACCTAGATAAAAGTTTCAACAGACAGAGCAACACATGTCAGACATGTCAGACATGTGTTGCTCTCCAGGAAAATGTTGAAGATCTCTCGAGTAAATTTTGATCTTATAAATTTTAAAATCTGCATAGATTTTAAAGAATTTCTTTCTACGGACCGGTAGAGTCAGGTATCAAGTTCTTTCATCGAAATAGGAGTTTGACTTTGAAGAGATCGATGCCTTTTAATGGTTCAACGAAATTATTTTCTTTCATGAAAATCCAACGGTGAAGCTTATACATGGTGTTTCCGAGATTGGGGCAATAAAGAAAATGGGTTGTTATATGGAACACAATGTATCAATAAATGGCAAGAATTTTTGTTTTTGACGGAATAAAAAAATTTCAAAATATTTGCGCTTTTACTTACTTTTGTTTGATACTCCAGGACACAGCGTATCTGCTCGATGGCAGTGTTTCATCTCGGTTCGCGTACGCTGTAGACCACTGTTCAGTGATTACCAAAATTGCCTTGAAAATTTGAAAATTTATTATCTCCCAAACTAAATTTTTTCCGACAAAAATATATTCGTTCATTTTGTTTTTTTTTTTTCATCTTTTACTTTCCACTTCATTTATCGCTCCAATTTCGGAAATAACCGGTATAGTACATAATCCAAGTGTTTCAATTAATATGCTGAGGTACTTTCGATGAAGAAACAGAATAGATGTAAAACAACTATTGAAAACATTAATAAAACAAATTTTTAACTTGATTTTTCCATCTCTATTTCCATACATTTCATTTCGTGAAATTTGAATCGTTTGCATACTGGACAATTCCTCATAAAAATTTGTGCTTTCTGAAAAACTTGTATTTGCGTTACCAAAATTGAAAATTTCCCAACGGTGTACAGGAAAGAACAAAAAATAGTGATTTTGATCAAGAGTATACTTCCTTATTTTTAATATTATCAAAGAAGTTCATTTAGAAGAGATGTTTAGAATCGAAAACAATATTAAGATTTGCAAATTAAATTTTTTTCTATAGTTCTTGCCTCATAAAGACTACTACTATCGTTAATTGATTTATTCAATAATATCATTCCATAAAATCATACTAATAGTTATTATAGACATACATACGGAGTGATTTGTCGAATTTGCACTAAAAAATTCATATAATTTTCAACAAACGTAGATACTCTAGTGCAAATGATGAATTGAAATATTGAAATATCGTTTCAGGAATATGAGGGGGGCGCCTAAGGTGAACATAATATGCTAGTACTCTTTATGAGGCCATAACTATGAAAAATGAGGAAACAAAAATTGTTGCGTAGGTACCCGTGATTTCAAATCTTAATTTTTTCAATCCTAAACAACTTTTCTAGATGAAATTCTTCAATAATATTAAAAATAACGGTAGGTTACTCTTGATCGAAATTCCTATTTTTTGTTCTCCCCTGTACACCGTTTGGAAATTCAGAATTTTGATAACTCAAATACAAATTGTTTGCTAAGCACCAACTTTTATGAAGAATACAATTTTCTGATAAATGCATAATAATAGAAAAAGTTTTCCATAAGGTGCAAACTTTTTGAAATTCACATTGGCTTGTTAGTCATTTGTCTTGTCGCACCATCGAAATTATCACAGCAACCAATATTTCACCCAAACTATTAGAAAGCATTTAGCTTGAATGTGGAATAGCTCCATGCAAACATTGTTGAGCGAAAGTCACTTCTCTGGATATTGAAATCGGATATCTTATCGCTGCAGCAATATTTCACCCAACCCGAAACTCCACAGGTGAATTATAGCGACTATTACAAAAATGTGCGGTACGTAAAATGTAGAGTAAGAACTCCGATAATTCATCCCTTCACAAACCGTTTGCTAAACAGAAGGGTCGCTTTCCGAGTGAAAACAATGGCACATATTAATAAATTATTGGATATGTTTATTTATTCCAGATAAATCAGTTGTTTGTGACGTGCCAGCTTTTTCGATGCTATATTCGTGTGAATTATGACAGCAAAATTGATTATGGATTGCAAATGGGCTGTTTGCAAAGGGTCACCAGGGAAATTTGTGACAACGAATTGGAATTTCGGGAAAAATAACGACGGGCATCTCTTTCCAAACTGATATCAGACGTGTTTTATTTCTGACCATGGCAAGGTTCCTATCAAGTACGTTGTTGAGCTTGAACTGTATTTTTTCAAGTGATATATGAGCATAACGAGTTCTGCAATTTAAATTACACTTTTCACGAATGTATCGTTATATACTTCTTGGTAAATAAAATATCATTCGAAGAATTCAGAATAATATTTATTATCATCAATCATCTTGCATTGAATGTATGGCATCAAAGTGCATCGAAAATTCAAATTATTGCTTTGGGTTATGTTTAATGTCAATATATATGTCAATATCTGAACATATAGTTTTTTTGTAATTCATCAGCATTTTACTACTGTGCCACGGAATCGTAGTATCATCTGTAAAAATGTGAAATATCCTTTTACATCAATATTTTTTGAGACATTTATATACAGCGTCTCCTAAAAAGTATGCAATAAATGAAAAACTCCTGTATAATTGAATTCACAAACACCAAAAAAAATTCTTCATAGAAGTTGCTGCTTATCAACTCAAAATGGAATATCAAAAAGTTATGTAATTATGTAATTTTTTTTCGTTTTTATTTCAAGTCATAAAAAGAAGTACCTCTATTTTTGAAAAATAGAAATTGTTTAAGATCAGTTGATGATATGACGGCAATATTTCATTTAATAAAGAATATCACATCAAAAATGATTAAAATTGTGAGACGATGATAAGAATTCCTTTGATATTCAAAATCTGAAAGGTTTCAAATAATAATAATGTTGTTTATTGAATCATATTTATATTCAATTCAAAAGGCTATCGTAAGGAAAGTATATCGACCGCCTATTCTCAAAGAATTGATTTATTATCGGGGATTCGGTCAGTGAAAAGAATTTTTCTTTTTTTTGCTACCCGAGCTCTCGCAAATGTATATTTGCTTTATCGAGAGCTGCAAGATAATTTCAGGTATTACTATTTGGTGAATGATTTCGTGGAAGAAGAATATACGAGTAAATTTTACTAAGGTTGTAAATGTCTGTTTTTTTGTTCATGTTATTTATTTGTATATTTATTTCAGCCACTTCCAAAAAAAGTCTTTTATTCAAATTTCCTTCCACATGTAAAATTTTACATTCATCGTAGTTCATGATATGGTTGTTATCCAGGACATGTTTAGTTAAGGAACAAGAATTTTCTTTTAGAGTTCTGCAATTACTTTTATGTAATGCTATTCGTGATTTTGAATTGGTTTTTATCTGACCCAAATATCTTTTTTGTACAACTGACATTAAAAATGACGTTTTTAATTCATTGACACATGAACTAAAAACTGACGTTTTCACAAAATCACTTTTAACACTAGTGTTAAAAGTAAAATGACAGATGAGATGATGGATACTCAGTAATATAGATCTCTCTAATAGAAACACTTTAATCAGATATTAATACTATTATAACAATCAGAATCAAAATTACTTATAAATATGTATTTGGCAATTTGTACAATTTGTGATATTAACTGACGAAGTAACTGCAGAAGCTTCATCGCCAATCAATGATGGTGCTATTATTGAAGTGGGATGATCAAATAATGCTGGGAGAGAACTAGAACTTATACCAGGAAACATTTTATCAGCTATTTTATTTTTATTTTCAATGGAATCCTCGATATAACCCTCAGCTACAGTTGAGGACTTCCACCCGCCATGTCGTTTTATTGTAGTCAAATTTGCTCCTGAATTCGCTAACAGAGATGCTGAAGATCTTCGAAAGCAATGGCCGGTAAACTGCTGAGGATCTGGTAATTTCAGAAATTCAGCAATAGTGGAAGGCATCTTCCCAAAAGTATTAATTCCAACTGGTTGAATAGTGCATTTGTAGTTAGAGTAATTCAGGAAAAATCGACGGTGAGTAACAGAAGTTGGGCGTAATACAGCATATTCACGGTAATAATTCACGTAGTGTCCAACGATGCAAAAACTTCTTTGAATGTTGGTTTTGGTATCCGAAATATGAATTAGTAATGACTGTATAGTTTCTTCAATGTCATCTACGCTCAATTTGCAGAGTTCTTCACGACGGCACGCTCCAAATAATCCAAAAATGGTTGCCACTTTAATCATAAGATATTTGGTATCGGGAGCTTCATTTAAAAATCTGTCAATCTGTTCCCTTGTCAGAATTTTCGATTTTTTCGGACGGTATCCGACACTTTTTCGTTTCAAAAATGCGACTAATTTATGGTATTTCCTTATATCCACGTTTTCCTTGATTTTCAGTTCAGCTTTTATCACAGAGAATTTAGACCACAGTGTTGATGATTTCCATAACTTCGATTTTTCTTCGAAATAAACTAAAAGTACGCTTTCGCTGAACTTGCCTTCAACTTTCTTCAGTTGACTCCATTCGATGAATCCATTATAAGCAATATCATATTGTTGCCGTGATTTTTCAGGCAACAGATCTAAAGTTGCTCTGTTTGCAGCTTCTTGAATTTCTGGTGGAAGAAAATCATCTGAATCATCCATTCCAACTTCCATTATATTTATATTTGCAACAGTAATAGCTACGAACACAAAGAAGCTAGGATCGTTTATTAATTTGTGGTAACTAATAAACAACAATTATTAGGCAGTTGTTTTTTACCTGCCTGTCATGCTTGCAATTTAGATTTGAAATACAAAATATGGTTGTCAATTATAAAGTCCATGTAGCTAGATCCGTAGAGCATCTGAGTTGTAATCCAAAGATCGTGTGTTCGAATCCTTATGGATCTTATTTTTTTTTTGTTTTTTTCTTACTAGCAGTAACTGTTGAACAAAAAATTTTGTATGATACATTTGTTAAAAGTGATTTTATTTTGCTCGTGGGGTTGCTCCACTCGCTAACGCTCGTTTCGCAATATTCCCCACTCACAAAATAAAATGCCACTTTTAACACTTGTATCATAAATAACTATTATTCCAATTCAGAAAAGGAATTTCATAAACTTGATTGGTTTTTTTGGTTATAGGATCTTTTTCCTTTAACTTAGTGAACAAAGGACACCGCACACTTTTATAGGGAAAGTGGCCCTCTGTCGAATCGGCTGAATTTTTTATATGTTGTAGTCCAAGTCATTCCAAACAAAAAGTCCAATGGGCATAACTTTTTCTATAGGCTAGTTTTGACGCTAGAGGGCGTTGAAAATTCAAATATTTTCTCTATTGTTAAACAACAAAAATGTTACCCTGAATAATTTTCACTATTCTGAGTAATCAAGATCTAAACATTCATCAATATAAGATAGTATTAGAAGTATTTTTCATTGGTGTCATTACAGATAGTCAATTATACAGTGCGTTCCATCTGTTATGAACAAACTAATAGCTCGAGTTGATGATGAATTTTAATTCAACATTTGTGAGAGTGAGCAAGCTCGTTGGGTTGTCGTCCGTTACAGTGAAAATTTCTGAATTTTCGCAAACTCCTTAGTAGAGAGGTGGTGAGTACAAATGAAAATTCACATCTCATAAATCACATCGGGATTGGCATAATAATAGCATTCTGCTATAGTTCAATAATATATTGAAGCGAAGATACCTGCACATAAAATACAATTCGTACAAAAACTGAAGCACCAAAAAAAAACCTTATCTCCTCTCGAAATTGATTTGTTATTAGCACGGGTACTTTACTACAAAATAGTGGTACTTCAGAAAGTCGAATGAAGTAACGCTGGGAGATTTACATGCATTACTCATCACTCTCAATTTGAAATCTGACCAGACCCAAAATGCGCTGTCCGAAATAAAAGCCGAACTAACAGCTGCAAATGATAAAATAGCATTACTAGAGCAGGAAAATTCTGAACTGAAAAACAAAATTGGTTTACTCGACCGCACATCCCGCAGAAATAATATTATTGTATTTGGACTGGAAGTTGACGACGAGAAAGCTGGCCTTACTCTATTGGGCGAAAAAACTGAAACACGTATCGGTGCAGGTGATTTAAATAACATATTCTTTTTACAAGTAGAGGAGGCAAGAAACTATTGAAGATTGAATTCTTGTCATATGTAAAAAAGAGGGAAGTATTGAGGAATGCTTACAAATTAAAAAATACGGATATTTTCATTTCTGACGATTTGAGTAAGGAAGATCAGGGCAACAACAAAGCTCTAAGACCGTTTTTGAACAAAGCTAAGCAAAACGGATTGCGGGCAACTATAAAAAACAACGTCCTACTTGTCGATAATAATAAATACACACTGGAAGAGCTACAACGTGAACCAAACGTATCAGATAAAATCTGGAGTACGAGTGCCGAAGAAAGAAAAATTAACGATTTACCGCCTACACCTCAAGACAAGCTCCCAAAACGTACACTCAGGGATAATCGTTCACGTATCAAGTTCAATGAGAAACATTAACTTCTGTCGTTTTTATTACAAGTTGTATCAATTTTTTTTTTTACTTTTTACTTTCTGGAATTTATAAATATATTGTAAAATCATAAAGACATTGTTGGTTAGTTGTTTTTTCATCTGTACATTGAAAATGCCATCAGGTTTTACGATATGCCATGTGAATGCAAGATCTATTGTAAATGGTTTTTTGTTGAATTTAAACAGAAGGTTTTCAACGTATATGATATTATAACTGTTTCGGAAACATGGTTGAATAACGAAATACTTAGTGACATCATTATCTTGCCAGGGTACGAATTGATGAGGAAGGACAGAAGTAGTGGAGGTCGTGGTGGTGGTGTAGCTGTTTATATAAAACAATTTATTAAGGGGAGCTTGATAAAAAATGTGCAGATTGTTAATACAGAACAATTATGGTTTTCTTTCGAACACCAAAAAGTAAAGTTCGCCGTAGCGGTGCTCTACAGACCGCCCAATTATCCTGTGCCTGAATTTTTATCTGAGTTTGAGGAGTGCTTGTCTACCCTTAGTCCCAAATTTGACCATATTATTGGTGCTGGTGATCTCAATATAGATTATTTAGATCCAGTTGAAGCAAATGGTTGATGAACCGACCCGCTATAGTGCGACTAGTAGTACGCTCCTAGATCTTATTATCTGCTCTGAAACACTGAAGATAAGCGACTGTACTACGGTTGATTGTAGTTTATTTACTGATCATCGCCTTGTATCATGTAAAGTGGGTTTCCCTAAAACGCAAAATCGGACATTCATTTATAGATACAGAGACTTCAAACGGTTTAACCAAGTTGATTTTAACACTGCATTAGAAGAGATTGATTTTGATATAATGTATAACATGGGGGATTTGAATTGTAAAATTGATTTTTTTAACTCAAATATCCTTCGCATTTTCAGTATTCATGCACCAGAAAGAACCGTGAGGATTTCCAAAAACAAAGCTCCTTGGTTAACAGAAAATTTAAAACTTTTGATGAAGTTAAGAGATAGGGCTTTAGTAAGATACAGAAAAAACAATTCTGTACATCGGTGGAATTATTATAAGGATTTGAGAAATCTCACAAACAAAACCATAAACCTTGAGAAAAAAGCGTACTTAGAATTCAGTTTGCGAAATAAAAAACAATTGTGGAAAGGACTAGCAGACCTCAACATATACAATAAGAAATCAAACATGACGATTCCAGACCACTTGTCTAATGTTAACAAAATCAATGAATACTTCTGCGGCATCAACAATAACAACTTGATTCCTGATGAGGAATGTATTTCTTTCTTTAACCAAAATGAAAAACATGAACACACATTTACTTTCAATGCCATCAATGATAATGAAGTCTATGAAGCGATTTTAAGCATTAAATCCGACGCCGTTGGTCCTGACCTACTGAGTATCAAAATGCTATTACATTGCTGCCCTATCATTATTCCTCATATTACTCATATCTTCAATTATTGTCTTGAACATAATGAATATCCGACTCTCTGGAAACAATCACATATTCTGCCTTTAGCTAAAGTACCTATGCCAGAAAATTTGAGCGATCTTCGTCCTATCAGTATAATTTGCGCGATATCCAAGGGTTTTGAAAAAATTACAAATAAACAAATAAGAAATTATCTAGATGAATTCAATATTCTACCACCTAGTCAATCTGGTTTCCGAGCAAATTTTAGCTGTACAACTGCATTACTGAAAGTAGTTGATGACATCCAAAAGTCAATAGATGATAATAAACTCTGCTTTCTAGTTCTGCTCGATTACTCAAAGGCGTTTGACCGCATCAACCATGAACTTCTTATATCTCTTCTGAATTACCTTGGATTCGCACCGAGTGCAACTGAGTTGATTGAAAATTACTTACTGAACCGATCACAATGTGTCACCTTCAAAAACGCTACATCGAATCTCATCAATATCTACAACGGTGTTCCGCAAGGGTCCATATGGGGCCCACTATTATTTGTGTTATATACATCACAATTTCCAGATTGTCTTCAACATACTTCTGTTATGTGCTACGCCGATGATACTCAAATCTACATTGAATGCAATGAAGATACTTTTGACATTACACAGAAAAAACTTAATGATGACTTATGTTCTCTGATGGACTTATCAACCAAATATTGCTTGACTGTCAATCCCTCTAAGTCAGTAGTTATGCTCTTTGGAAGGACATTGCCACGTAAACGCAATCTGGACAAGGTTTGTGTAATTGCAAACGGAGTTGAGCTACCTCTTAAGGATATTTCTAAAAACTTAGGACTATGCCTCGACAGCTCTTTAAGATTCACACGACACGTATCGCAAATTCTGAAACAGGGGTACAGCAATCTCAAAATGATATATTCTAATTTGAACAAAAAAAACAAAATGACCTTGTGCGAATCTTTAGTGCTGTCACATGCAAATTTTGCGGATGTAGTATATGGTCCCAATCTCCTTCAAGCTGACAAGAATAGATTACAAAAGCTACAGAATTCATGTGTGAGGCTGATAACTGGAACAAAAAGACGTGACCATATATCACACCATTTGAAAGATATCGGATGGCTGAATATGGAGTCGCGACGCATTCTCCATTCTACTGTCTTGTTTCATAAAATAATCAATGACAAGAAACCCAGTTATCTTTATAGAAAAATCAGTTACAGGACAGACGTACACAACCTCAATCTTCGATTTAGAAATCAGCTTACCACACCAAAACACAAAACTTCTCAATTTAGAGGCTCTTTTTCATTTTTCCTACCCTGGCTATACAACCGGTTACCGAATAGATATATGCATATTTCTTTAGGTGTGTTGAAAAAAAAACTTAAAAGAGATATTTTACTGGGTAATTTCATTATATCTTGAGACCCTTCAATTAGGTATTTCAATATATCATTCTTAGATACCATGCAGTTATAAATCTTTATGTTTTATTTATTCTCACTCAATTGTTATATCTTCATTTTGTATTTATGTATAATTATTATTTTTCAAATTGTATTTAGGAATAAGGTTGGATGGAAGAGCAAGTTTTGTCCATGTCTTGAACATGGATGAAAAATGAATCCTGCCATTTGATAAGAGCTATGTACGGGGTACCTATGTATAAACTTATCAATAAAAACAATTATTATTATTATTATTATTATTAAACTCAAGGAGGATGTTATAAAAATAGGTCTAATTAATTTATATTCGGTTATTTTATTGATGCTCAAGGAGTATGATGGAGAAACTTCTCCTGGCGGGTCAACTAAGTCTCCATTCACACATTTAGCATAAGTATAATATGGAGACAATGATTGGCTATAACTCAATATATTATATGTTATATTTAACGTACCTTTCGAACCTAGTATCGTTGACCCTAATGAAGCACCGTCGAATCAACCCTAATAATAATTTACAGGGTGTGTCATTTTGGAACATATCGATACAATCAAAGAAACTGACATTGTAGTTGATTCACAGTTGTTATTTAATAGTATTTCGATGGCGAAATTTTACTCTCATCCTCCATAGACCTGGAATATCAATATCCTGCCTCTTATCTTGTTCATGAGATTGGGGTTTATTAATTTCATCGGTTTCTTCGTCCTCAATTGTATTCACCCTCATAACATTTGAATCTCACTGCAAAATTATAAGCCATATTCAACTTTACATTGACATGAAGTCACAAACAATCAAAACATTGCTCAATGAAAACATTTTTGTTTTTTTTTGTAGTGAAGGGATGCAATGTTTTCATATTATTCAGTACCCCATTCTTGAAAATGATTGAACAGTTTTCAAAACGAATCTAAACTATAATATGTTCATAATGCGTCAAAGTTCAATTACCCGAATACTGTTGTGATATCGGAATAAAAACGAAAGTTAACCAAACAGCAGGATCCAGAACAAGAATTTATTGCCTCATATACAGGGCAATACGAAAAAAATAGGGTTGGATGGTGGAACGCATTAAATTAAAATGAAATATTATTTATAACATCTGCGTTACCTTCATTCACCTCTCTACTACTATTATTTGTCTCTGAATCAGTTGGATGTTACGAATTTTTGGTCGAAATAAGTCCATTCGCAAATGTAAAAATCCCTGAGGTTACAATGATAGATTCAGAAAGATTTTTTCTACTGCTATTTTATTGACATATTTTTAATATTTCTTGTTCTTTCTCATGCCTTCAAATTATACAGGATTGTAGAAAAATATTTTTCAATACGGAACTTTTCGAATTTAACTATCGCTTTTGTTTTTGATTGTAGATCCCTAAGGCGATTTGTAACCATTTTCGAATTACTGAACTTTAGAAATTGTAGTGGAACACACTGTATAATTGACCAAATGTCACAACTCCAAAGAACAATAGTATTTCATATTAATGAATGTTTACATCTTGATTAATCAGAATACTGATGATTATCAAGGATAACGTTTTGTATTGTAAAACAATGTAGAACAAATGAAGGTTTTCATGGGCCTCTAGCTCCAAAACTAGCCTAAAGAAAAAGTTGTGCCCATTGGACTTTTTGTTGGAATGACTACGACTACAACATATCAAAAATTCAGCCGATTCGACAGGGGGCCACTTTCCCTATTAAAGTGTGCGGTATCCTTTTCCAATGGTTTCATTTGCTTATGGGCAATTTTAATATTTTTTCTGTTCTTAAATATATTAATAATTTTGCTGGAAAGTTCAGGAATGTATGGTAAAGAAAAATATTTAATAATTTGTAATTCTTCATTCGAATGGCTGTATTTGCTGAATTGATATTAGAAGAAGTGTTATATAATAATTTTTTCAAGAACTGAGACATATAAGAATTTGTTAAGGTGCATGTGCTATTTTCTCAATTCTGTTTTTAAGAATTTCGAAAGAAATCGCAAATACAAAATGTTTTATAATGAGTGTCCTCCAAATAAGATATTCTTCAACGAAGGAGGCCATGAACATAAAAAAGCGAAACAAAAAAGTAGCATTGATTAAATAAGTAGAGTAAACTTTTACTTCGTTGCAATAATATGAGCTTCGGTGTATTGCTTTCTGAGTATGTTCTAAGCCGCCTACGTTGAAGAATATTCAATTTTAGGAACACTCATCATGAAACCTGATTATATCTTCGTTTTCTTTAGGAATTCTCCAAAACTTTTCACATGAAATATAACTTTCGGATGTTAAACTCCTTTTTTAAAAACTAATTTTTATTAACAAAATAGGTCTGAACAGTACAAGAGCAAAAATATAACTGAATTTTAAAATGAATCTTCCGATAAAGATTAAGATACTTGCACATCAGTTTCCCGGAATCGCGAGATCCTGCATCAGCTTGGTCAGCGTTGCAGACGGGAACGGGCGATATAATTCCTCCCCCTGAAGATTCAACGTAGGAGGGTTAGCGAGGAAGTTGAAACCTAGACATCTCGATTTCCTGTTGTTGTTCGTTTGGTGTCTTGGTTCTGCATCCCCTGAAGCCTATCTTCTGGTGGACCATGTATACGAAGACTGATACCAAAAACTTGGGATGTGTGCTACGTCTTTGTAGGATATTATCGGTTCATTCTCCATTATGGCTGTCTTTATTGAGTGGAGTTCGTCCAGTTTCAAGTCATCAAGTTGGATCTCTATACTTGATTTGGGTGGATCTGACTTCCTTTCATCTAGGTCTGGTAGGATGATTGGTTCGCTATTGGTGACTTGGTGGTCAATGATTATAATTTGGTCGCCACAGGATAACTGACATCCAATTGGTATGTGAATAGGTAACATCCAGGTGGCAGGTTTTCGATCTCGTTTTGACTTTCATACTTAAGCTTGGTCGTTTGTTAGGACGGCAGAAGGACAACCCATTTGTTTGAGTCGTGCAGTTGCCTGATGGCCGGTCTTGATAGATGGATGGTAGTTCCTTTGCATGTGGAGGTCTTTTGGATATTGAGTAACTGGATTCCGCATGGATTATCGTCTGTCAGCTCCCTGATGTCAGTGGACGGGCAGATATAGGTTTGATGAGAGATCTCCAAACAAGGATCGCTCAAAAATGCATACAATTTCTCGTTTTTTGTTAAATAATTATTTTGAGGTACGACAGCCCTAAACTAACCCTTAGTTAATATTAGAATAGAGAAAAGATGATAATAATGAAAGTTTGTAGAGTGGGTGATGGAAATATGTAAAATATAGGTTATTCTGAAGTTTGAGATATAGATTTCGAGACTTATAATTTTTTCAAATAGCAAAGTATTTTCGAAACATATTTCAATTGGTAATTGGTCTTCGTTAAAAATCTTCTTTAATTTTTGTAGTTCGTTGAACAAATCTTTAGTTTTTATTATACTTGGATGAAGAATGTTTAGTCTGAAAAATTGTATTAACTTTTCGACATCTTGTAAAATTGAGTTTATGATCTCGTATGTGTTGATTATCTGGTTCATAATGTCTTTGATGAACATAGAATTTTCTTTATGTGTTTGATTTTCAACAATTTTCGCAATTTGTTTTAAGTTTGAATGTTCGTTATGTTCCACTTGCTGAACTGTACTATTGAACTGATTGATTAATGATATTGAAAGTGAATTTTGCCTTTTGATGTTCGTTACTAGATATTTGAATTTGAATAAAGTTCTATATTATATTTTGATTATTTTGCAATTCGTTAATCAGACGATCCTATTTTTTCCCCGTCACTGGAATCTAAATTTCCTGTGATTGATTTGAAAATTGGTCCAACGCCGTTTATAAGACTACGTTTTGTTCTGAGAGGGTGTGGTAAAATGTTGGTGAGTCTATTAGTTACTTTTTATTCTGAAAATTGTAATATTTTCAAATAATTTCACATGTCCCATGAGTAGTCTCCGTGACCGCCTACAAGTGTCCTCACGTTTTTGGAGTGGAATTTCAGTTTATTCACCTCAATGATTATTGCACTCAAATCGTAATAATGAATGAGTGCATACGCGTTTGTTTCTACCTTGGCTGTTCCAAGTTTGAGAGGAATAAGTCCCGGATTGTTCTTAAGGTTTTGTTTGGATATTTTTTCCTGGAGTCCGAGAGTTCCAGATAATCTGGAATAATGGGAGATGGGTATTTTTTGAGGAGACGTTTTAAATTGTCCATGTGAATTTTTTGTTGGTTTTCCGTAGACACTGTTTTCATAGTACGGTCGACCGTTTCGATTTGAGTTGGTTTTTGAAATTTATTCGCGTCTTTCCGCCTAACGTGTTTTTTCACATAAACCTTTTGTTTTGTTTTGAATACAATGGGGTCATCGCGCTTTTTATTCTCCCGTTCTATTATTTTTTCCTTTCGCTTGATAAGATCTGAATTAATTTTTGAATAAAGAAGTTAAGATCATTCTTTATGATTGATAGTGTAATTATTTAATAATTTTCGAATTTCGATATTGAAAGGGTCATTGGTTGAAATGTGACCACTAATGATATCGATTGGTTTGAGTTGTATGCTAAAATTGCGTACAACATTTTCATTTTTGAAGGAGTTTTCAAAAATCCTCTAGTGTTGAGTAGGCGAATGTGTTCCAAAATGGTAGAATGGAACCTTTCTATCATTCCGTTTGACTGCGGATGATGTGGTGATATGAAATGAACTTCTATCTTGTGTAAAGTAAGAAGTTCAGATATAAGGAAGTTGTTAAATTCGGTACCATTATCAACGATAATTCGTTTGGGAATACCGTGATGAGAAAATAATTGAATGAGGTTATCTGCTATTTCTGTACCTGTCAAGGAGTTAACTAGATATGCCTGTGCGTACTTTGAAAAGCTGTCTATAATTGTAAGAAATTTTGTATTTTCGATGGCAAATGTGTCCAGATGAACAATTTCGAAAGGTTTGGATGCTGTAGGGGTGATGTTTAGCTTCATTTTGATGGGGTTTGATGTCGTCCAGTTTGATCCGCCATCTCAACAATTTTGAGTTGGGGTCCTTCAGGGAGAATAACCACTGAAGAGGTTTGTGATCAGTAATGATATTAAACTTCCTTTCAAAAAGATATGGACGGCAGTACTTGGTAGACCATACGATCGCAAGCAGCTCTTTCTCAATTACTGAGTAATTTTGCTCAGAGTCATTCAGGGTCCGAGATGCGTATGCAACTGGCAAATCTTGGCCAATAGGACCTCGGGAGAGAGCAGCTCCCAGGGCAAATTTACCTGCGTCCGTGGTAAGGTTAAAAGGTTTCGAAAAGTCGGGGTACTGCAGAATTGGATCGTTGATCAAAAGGTTCTTGCAAGTATTGAAACTTTCCAAAAACTCTGCGTTATGCTCAATTTTTGCGCCCTTCTTCAGGCATTTTGTTAGTGGTTTAGTTAATCTAGCAAAATTATTTATAAAACGTCGATAATAGCCTAACAGACCTAGGAATCCTTTGACCTGTTTGGTACTTTTTGGGACAGGGAAATTTTTGATTTGGCTTGACACCTTCAGGGGTCACGACGCGGCCCATATAAGCTACTTCCTTTCGTAGGAATTCTGACTCATCCAGCTGAATTTCAAAATTTGAGCTCATCAACCGATTGAAGTCGGCTTTGCGACTCTCGAGATGTTCTTGCAGGGACGTTGAAAAGATGATAATATCATCGAGGTAAACCAAACATTTTTCGTTTTGGATACCACGAAGAATATTATCCATTACGCGCTGGAATGTTGTAGGCGCGTTTTTCAACCCGAATGGCATTCTAAGGTACTCGCAATGCCCATGTTCCGTATTGAAAGCTGTTTTTTCAATATCGTCCTATTCCATCTCAATTTGGTGGAAACCACTGGCTAGGTCGAGGGTCGTGAAATACTGGCATTTTCCCAGTTTGTCCAAAAGATCGGTGATGTTCGGTAAGGGGTACTTGTCATCTATCGTCTTCTCATGGAGCTTACGATAGTCAACGACCACCCTCCATTTTTGCTTCCCAGAAGCATTCACCTTTTTGGGAACCACCCAAATTGGCGATGACCAAGGAGAATTGCTTGGCCTAATTATTCTCTGATCGAACATTTTTTTGATCTGATCTTCGACTTCTTGCTTGTGAATGAATGGATACCTGTATGATTTGGTATATACTGGTACCTCATCAGATGTTCGAATTTGGTGTTTAACGCGGCTTGTAAAAGTTAGTGGAGTATCTTCATAGTGAAAAATATCCGAATATTCTTTGCACAATGAAAGTATTTTGGATTTTTCCTCGTCATTCAAATGGTCACAACGAATTTTTAAAGAATCTAAATTTTGTTTTAGTCAATCGTCAAAATAATGAAAATCAATTTGTAGAACTTTGTTCTTATCGAATTGTTCAACAGTGATCGGTTCAGAAAAATTTAAGGTTACTGGTTTTGTGGTATTGTTAAAAATTGTAGTGAGAGCGTTGCCTTTCTTTGCGATAGTAAGACACTCTGGAACTTCACAATTATGGAAACGTTGGTGAGGTATTATTATTTCACCATTCTGGATTGATGTTTTGACTTGTTTCACTTGCTCGGATCTTGGAGCAATCGTAATTGAATTGAAATTGTTTTTTGTTTCCTGAAATCTAAGTTTTATCTTCGCGTAAGGAATAATAAGAGCCGTTACCAAAATCTAGGTTAGCTTGTAAAAGTTTTAAGTTGTCAAGACCAATCAATCCTTTGAAAATATTGTGGAATTTACAAAGGAAAAATTTTAAATGTTTTTGTTGTGGTGAATTGAATAATTTTGAAGCTGGCGTGGATGCGCTATATTTATTAGCAGATTTCTGAAAAACTGTTGAAACAATAAAAGGATCGTATTTAATCATATTTGGAAAAAGTTCTCGAGCAATTTCTGGATTGATAAAAGATTTTATGGATCCCGAATCAATGAGAAATTTCGCATCATATTCAGGGAAAGTTATATATGACAATTCACTAGAACTAGAATTATTGAATGAAATAACTTGCGGGACTAAGTTTGGTTTTTTGTTGTTGACATTTTCTGAAAATTTTCTTCAGAATTGATTTTCGTTATCGTGACATTGAAATTCGTCAAAGTGTTCCGTATAATCTTCTTCGGCGTAATATTCTTGTTCGGTATAATTTGGATAATTTTGGTAGTCGCTAACCACCGTACTAAATAATTCCTCTGAAATACATTTTTTCTGAGGTTGGGTTTGGAATGAATTTGAGGGGCCCGGCCGATGATTTGAGGGGCCCGGTCGATAATTAGAGGTATTTCTTGTCGAAACACTCATCAGTACTGGTTTGTTATACGTATTTCTAGTGGATACACTCATGGGTGTAGATTTTGGGAAATTTTTGTTTTGATTTTGGTTTGGCCTGAAAACGTTCCTGTTTTGGAATGGTTGCCTGAAAACTTGTGCGTTGGTAAAGAATTTTTGAGGTTGGCTTAGTGCTCTAGGTTGAATCGGTATTGGTTGTGAAGGAAATTGATTTTGTTGTCTAAAGAAGTACTAAAATTATTAACTGAAGAAGAATTTGGCTGTCTGATTTGAATTGGTGCTCTGGGAGGCGAAAAATTGGTTCTAAATGTATTTTTATTTGAAAAATTTTGAAAATAATGTACATTATCTTTTTGTAAGACGAACTGTAATGCTTCACTGAGAGATTTGGGTTGCATACAGCGTATGGCAGTACCCAAAGGTTCCTTGAGCCCAGAAAGAAAGGTTTTCAATGCCAAGTTACTATATAGATCTCTTTTACACTTTTTAGATTCCACCGTGATTTCATGTACATCAATATAATTACACAGAAGGTTCAATATATTTAAACACCTATCATCAGGGGCTTGCCTGAGCATAACCATATCTCTGTTCAGTCAAGTTTCATCCCTTTGATCGGCAAAATTTCTTGTTGATGTGTCCTTAAGTTCTTGCCAATTTGAAACATTTTGTATGTTGGCTACTATTTTTGCACATTTTGAAAGTTTGCCGGCTCGGCAGCATTATAAAAATAGGTAATTATTGAATCACAAACTGATGAATATCTATTTAGATCATTAGGATTGCCATCAAATTCTGGCACACACTTTAGGTATTGAGGATTGAATTTATTAGCCATTTTCTTGTTTAAATTATTAGAAGAATAAGGCAAAGAAACTATAGGATCAGCTGAAGGGTTTTCGTTATTAAGACTCAAATTTCCTAGAATTTGTGTCAAACTATCAATGTTCATTTTGAAATAACTTACACTAAAATTGTAATAACTTTGAGCATCCTTTCAGAAGGTAGATGACTGGTTTCTCGAGTATCCTACCGACTGCGCCAAATATAACTTTCGGATGTTAAAGTCCTTTTTTAAAAACTAATTTTTATTAACAAAATAGGTCTAAACAGTACAAGAGTAAAAATATAACTGAATTCTAAAATGAATCTTCCCATTAAGATTAAGATGCTTGCACATCAGTTTCCCGAAATCGCGAAATCCTGCATCAGCTTGGTCAGCGTTTCACACGGGAACGGGCGATATAATTCACGAGTAAACTGATAATTTATGATTTTTTATCATAACAAATTGAAAAGTAAGAAATGGCAGTTGTGAGCATTTTTTTATGTATATCATTCCGTTTTCAGGCAATTTTTGATAATTGTACGAATATATGGGAGCTGCAATTTCATAAAAACCTCAGTTTTCAACTGTATCGCACTTCGAAGTTTCCTCTGGTAACTTCTGATGTCTTTTGTCAATTGTGATGATTTAAGTTTCAGTTTCAAGGCCAACTTTGTTCGATTGAACGATTAACTGTATCTCCGCCATTTTTCAAACGATTTTCAATTTTGAAGAACAGTGTTATCACAAATGGCGTGCTCTTTCGGATAATGAAAAAATATGTACAGGGTGTCATTTGAAAAAAAATGAGGTCACTTCCGGTTAAACCAGAAGTAGTCAATTTTCAATAGAGGGATCAAAATATGCGTATTCAAGTACTACAGCCACACACCAAATTTGGAATCTTTATCTTCAAAACTATAGAAACATTGGGGGGCGTACCTTACCTCATGGTCACCCGGTATATAGCTCAGAAACTATTTGAGAAAGCAGCAAAACGCAAGTGTACTCTTATAACATTATATTGTCAATTTTTGAAAATGATTACTGTTAAAACAATTCACCCCCACTTCACGTGGCAACATGGAATGATTCCGTGAAGGGTCATGTCATGTGTCACATATCACATGTCGTGTCAGGTTATTTGAAAATATTCTCTTGCGCGGTTGTTTTCCTCCTCAAGGTACAGCACGTGCTTTTAGTACTAACAAACAAAAAAAAAATTTTAAATCCATTTTAAAATGTATCATCAGTAATGTGTTCGCACCCAAATTAACTCTATGTGTTACCAATGAAGTTTTATTCCCAGTTCTGTCCATATATTATGAATAATTTCAACATATACGCCACAAGTTGATTCTTGATTTTTCTTTATCAATATCTCAAAAATGTCTTTCCATATTGTAGTTTCCCTGAAGATGACAATAAAAAATTGTTGAAAGCTTGGAATATATATAGATATATATATATATATATATATATGTATATTTTTTGATTATTGCTCAGTTGCTATAGTACGAATTTTGCTTGATAGCTATTGTCAAGCGGTCATTTGACCTATTATTTTTTTTTTATTATTGCTTATCGCCACATTATTATTTTAGTGCTTTTGCTTGGTATTTAGTGTAAAGTGGAAATTGGAAATTGAAGGTTAGATCTTTTGGTATATTTGATATAATTTTTTTTGCGCATGCGCCTGAGCTCAAGCGACGCTTACTAATTGCTTATATATAGTACCCCTCTCAATTTCTGCGGTAGTGGTTATATAGTAGTAGTATTACATTTTATATATATATACATATATATATATATATATATATATATATATATGTATATATATTTGCTACTTGTTGATGATATTTTTTTTAGAATGCTTAGTGCTTATCGGTATATCTGTATTATTGTTTACTAGCGCTTACAGCTAATTAATAGTGCCTAGCTTTTGCTCGTTACTGCTTCATTGCTCATCAGTAGATTTAAGCTTGATACTTATTTAAATTTTTCAAGGTCACGGCGTTGCTGAATCAGTGCCCGTTGGGGTCTGATTTGATTATACGTTGTATTTATTTTTCCCTAAACAATAAACGTAGTTTTTTTTTTGTACAATTGTTGATGATTCCAATTTTGTTGGTAAATTGAAGGATTGGATTGTGCTTGAATGGGTATTTGAATGGGAATCAATTTGCCTGGCGCCCCTTTAACATATTTTATTTAGATCTGATATCTACTGATCGAACCTCCCCATTTCCACTGGAGTTAGCCGCAAATGCCCACTTGTCCCTTGACAACTGTGGCCAAGACACTTTGTACGTTTAGCTCGTTGTTGTACGTGTCATTTTGGCGCCCAACGTGGGGCCCTTAAAAGAAAAATCTAGAAATAAATAATAATAATAATAGTAATGAGAATGTAATTTCTTGAAAAAATTTTTTTGGAATGATAATATTTGAATGAGCATATGAAGCAGTTCCTTATATTTAATACAGATAATTTGAGCAATAATATCAACCTAGAAAAAAATATTGGTCATAATGTCACATAAAATGCAACCATATCGCTTGAACCAAGACGAGCTGACCTATGAATTGAAAATTAGGGGTATCGCAACGGGAACTGTTGAAGAGATGCGCCACTCTCTTTCAATGGCACTCAGGCTTGAAAAGAGCGGCAGCAGCGTTAGATACCCAACCTATCCGTTTACCGTAGCAGAAGATGTACAGGCAGTCAAGGATAAATTAGCTGAGCTTGAACCTGTGATCACGGCGTTCGGTGATTCTTCTGGTAGTAATTCTTTTGCCAGATTACAGTCTAAACTGAGTCATGTCCCCAACAGGATCGACAATATTGATGCTGGAGCGGTAGGTGCAACCGACCGTCCATCTCTATTAGCTAAGGCGCTATCACTACTGGATGAACTTCATCAGAAGGCAGAAAGCAGTGATAAGAGTGTCCCTCCCCAATTGAGTCTCCTTAACCAAAGTCAGTTGACGAATAATTCACTTCATATCCAAAGGTCATCCAGTGTTTCGCCGATTCGCGGACCCTCAGCCAATATAAAACAAATCCTTCCAAATAAATGGGAACTCAAATTTTCTGGCGATAAAAAGGGAATGTCTCTGAGCGCATTCTTAGAGAGAGTGGAAGAATTGCGGATTGCGCGTCATGTTTCTAAAGATGTACTTCTTGAATAGGGTATAGACTTATTTTCTGGAAGGGCTTATCAGTTTTATGTTGCTTATAGAAAAGAAGTTACGACTTGGGATGAGTTTGTAGTCTTGCTTAGAGAAGAGTACCTCTCCCCCAATTATAATGAGAAACTTTTTGACGAAATCCAGAAACGGACACAAGGAGCGGATGAATCGATAGGGATATATTTGGCCGTGATGACTGGCTATTTTAACCGTTTAACGTGTCCAATTTCCGAGGAGACGAGGCTAAAAATCTTGATGCGTAATATCGCACCTTTTTACCAAACTCAACTAGCTCTGGTGGAAGTGACTAAGATAAATCATCTCCGCGAATTAGGTAGGCGGCTGGAGGCTAGAAAAGAAGCTGTGGAGAATTTCTCAGCACCTTCCAGAAGAAGTAACGCTTTAGAACCTGATCTCGCATATGTAGGGGTGGAGAAAAACCGCGTAGATAGTTGTCAATCTTCTTCTTCCGGGCTCGATGAGCGTTTCAGTAGGCCTGGGAAGGAGGTTATTTGTTTTCGATGCAATAAGCCAGGACATAGGGCCAATGGTTGTTCGGTTCGAAGAGATAAATTCTGCTATCGATGTAAGAAGGAAGGGGTGACCGTGAAAACTTGTCCGGATTGTTGCAAGCAGGGAAACGGTGGTCGGCATTCCTAACTGATCGAGGTGGGCGTGTCGCAGAGGAAAACTCGGTCGACAAATTTCGGGTGCTTTCAGATTATGTATTAGAGCATGCTGTGAACGATGAACGTCCATACTTGAAGGTTGATATTTTGGGTAAATCATTATTAGGATTATTGGACTCGGGGGCTTCTCGAACTATTCTTGGAAGTAAAGGTTTAGAGGTTGTTAGGCAGCAAGGTATACCATTGAACAGTAGTGATACTACAGTTTGCACGGTGGCGAATGGAAGTCGTTGTCAAAGTGTTGGAGTTGTTGAGTTACCCATATCGCTGAGAGGTCGGCTTCGCTGGTAGAAGTGATTGTTGTACCGGAGTTGCCTCATCTATTGATTTTGGGTACTGATTTCTGGAAAGTTATGGGTATTGTACCAGATCTTCGGCATAATGAATGGCACTTCTCAACGGAACCGGTAGTGGCCAATGCAGTGGAGCATTAAAAAAATCAAACCGTACTCTCTCCCATGGAGAAAATGAGACTTCAAGCCGTTATTGACAGAAATGTAGCACTAATGGGTAATGACTTAGGCTGCACTACACGGGCGGAACACGTTATCGTTACCAGTAGTCCTCCTATTAAACAACGGTACTACAGGGTCAACCCAGTGGTTCAGAGTCAAATCGATAAAGAACTTGAAGAAATGCTTAAGTTGGGGGTGGTAGAGCCTTCCAACAGCCCATGGTCGTCTCCAATACTTTTGGTGAAAAAGAAGGACAATACTTTTCGATTCTGTGTAGACTATCGAAAGTTAAATTCTGTGACCGTACGTGATAGTTATCCTCTTCCATTGGTTGCGGACACATTAGATAAGCTTCGCGATGCCAAGTATTTGTCAAGCCTTGATGTCAAGTCTGCCTATTGGCAAGTGCCAGTAGCGGAAACTTCGAAGGAGTACACCGCCTTCACGGTTCCATATCGTGGTTTATTTCAGTTCAGACGCATGCCATTTGGCCTGCATAACACGCCTGCCACTTGGCAACGCCTTATTGACACGGTCCTTGGGCATGACCTTGAACCGAATCTGTTCGTTTATCTCGACGACGTGGTGATAGTAAGTCAGACATTCGAACATCATTTGACTATCTTAGATGAAGTGTTCCGTAGGCTTCGGGAGGCTAACATCACCGTCAGCATATATAAATGCCAGTTTTGTCGCTCTGAAATGAAGTACCTAGGTTACGTAGTCGATCGAAATGGGTTACATGTAGACCCTGATAAGGTTAAAGCCATGTTAGGGCTGCCTACTCCGACTTCTGTTAGTGAAGTACGAAGGGTCGTGGGAACATTCTCGTGGTATAGACGGTTTGTCCCAGATTTCTCTTCGATTATAGCACCGATAACAGCACTACTTCGTAAGTCTTCGAAGTTTCTCTGGACAGAGGAATGTTCTGTTTCTTTCAGGCGCATTAAAGAATGCTTGGTATCCGCTCCGATTCTGAGTTGTCCGGATTACTCCAGACCATTTGTGGTCCAGACAGATGCCTCAGGGTTCGGCATTGGGGCAGTTTTGACGCAGCCATACCCTGAAGGAGACAAAGTGATTTCTTATCTTAGTCGGTCACTGACTAGACAAGAACGAAATTTCACGACTACGGAGCGAGAATGTCTTGCCGTACTATATGCAGTCGAGAAGCTCAGACCATATTTAGAAGGCGTGCACTTCACGGTCGTCACAGACCACTTTAGCCTCTTGTGGCTTCATAATCTGAAAGATTTAACCGGCCGTCTAGCGCGCTGGGCAATCCGCCTTCAACAATATAATTTTACGATTGTTCATAGAAAAGGGAAAGAGCACGTAGTTCCCGATGCCCTTCTAGGTCAGTGCCAGTTATCGATTTGATCAAGGATTCCGCGGATGGCGTACCGCAGAGAGATAATATCGAGGCTGATAAATGATATCAGTCGATGTTGAACAGGGTTAGGAGCAATCCGTTGAAATTTTCGTGTTGGCGCGAGCATGCTGGATGTTTGTGGAAGCATGTCATAACTGATCATCCTGCGTTGATTTCCCCAGAGGACTCTTCGAAGATTGTAGTCCCAAAGCATGATCGCCATCATATTATTGTCACTGCACATGAACCGGCCACTTCAGGCCACACAGGAGTGTTCAAAACTTTTTCGAGGGTTTCGAGTAGGTACTACTGGCCTAAAATGAGGAGCGATATTGCGAAGTTTGTCCGGAACTGTAATATTTGTGCCGCTCATAAGGTATCACAACAAAAACCTACAGATAAAATGGTATCGCATCCCAAGGCGGAAAAACCTTGGGAGATGATTTCCACGGATTTGATAGGTCCACTTCCTAGATCCACTCGCGGTAATAAATACATACTGGTAGTCACTGATTACCTCAGTAAATTTTTGTTAATCTTTCCACTTAGGACTGCTTCGGCTGAGGCAGTAACTCGTAAGTTGGAAACTGATGTTTTCTTGGTATTTGGGGTCCCGAGACTTATACTATGTGACAATGGTTCACAATACAGTGGGGCAAAATTCAGGAGTCTCGCAGAAAAGTACCAGAGTCAGATAAAACATAATGCTTCTTACCATCCTCGAGCGAACCCCACCGAAAGGGTTAACAGAACCATAAAAACCATATTGGCCATGTACGTTTCAGACAATCATCGTCGTTGGGACGAAAACCTTGATCAGATAGCATGCGCGATACGTACTTCTAAGCACGAGGTGACAAAATTAACCCCTTATTTCGTTAATTTTGGTCGGAACATGGTATTGTCGGGGGCAGATTACGGCCAGGGTATAGGAACAGAAGTAGAGGACGGGACTCAAACTGGTGATATTAGCCGCAATGAATGTTTCAGGAAAATGTTCATGGATGTTCGTAAACGTCTGGAAGTAGCAGGGCAGAAGAGTTGTGAACGGTACAACCTTCGTTGTCGTCATGTCGAGTATTTGCCAAACCAGATGGTTTGGAGAAAAAACTATGTGCTATCGGACGCTTCTAAATTTTTTGCAAAAAAATTAGCCCCAAAGTATTTAGGACCGTTTTATGTTAATAAGAGGTTATCACCATGGACGTATGAGCTAAGAGATGAAAAAGGAAATGTGAAGGGCGTATGGCACGCTAAGGACCTTAAACCAGGTCCGGAGGGAGATAATTATGTTTAATAATTTTTTTTGATTATGAGAAATTTACTGGGTAAATTTCTTGAGGTAAGAGGGGGAATTGTTACGTTTAAATTTGTCTCTAAGTTTTACTCCTATATAATGAAAGACACTGTATGACTATCACCTGATATTTTATTCACATAATAAACATTGTTTGTGGAATAAAGAGGATATATTTCTTGACATAGCTGCTCCTCGTATATAGGTCACTCTGGGGCCCATGTAATGGATGACACCGACCTAGTACACCTCTGATATTACGATCAATTTGTTCTTCTAGTAAACCTCAGACTGGCACTTTATCACTTCACCAGCGAATAGTCTTCTTTTTAGGCTACAGGTGTGTCGTACTACAACCATTCAGTACTACCTCTCTCGGACACTGAAACTGCTTGGAAATGAGATTCCCTTCTTCCTGCCTCACAGATTCGCCATAAATCCTCACATCTCAACTTAATACGGGGTCTTTCCTGAAAAATGTAATGTTAAGTAATTTTTAATTTAGAATTAGGACTCTGTCTACAGAGTCGAAGTTAGTAGTTGTGATGTAGAATTTTAATGAATGTAATTTATTACTCACCTTGAAATTTAGTCGTGATCCTGCTCTCAAAATGTTTAAGTTCAATTGTTTCTCGATTCTCTGGTTGGTCTTTATTTACATGTTTACTGTCGATTCCAACCTCCATTCGGTTAACTTGTCACTATTCAATTTTATGTTTGACGGGCTCGACGGTCGTCACTTCTGCAGTGTTGCCAAGCGTCCAGATGGTGATCTTGTGGAGTCGTCATATTTTATGAGAGATCGGGAGATATATGACTATTTAATCACACTGGGACATATTAAAGTGATAGGCGATAGGCGATATGACGTAATGTTTTCACCAGGTTTGGAAGCGAAAACATTATTTTGGTCCTAGCAGACTGACTCTACTAGCGCCTCTGACTTGTTCTGTGATCTGTGGCTGTGACTAACTTCGGAGTACCTCGGACCCGGATTTTTTTTGAAAAACGGTGGGGTACGGTACTCGTGAAATTGTATGGTGATGGTGTCGCTTAGCTGATTCGAGAAAATTTATGATCTAGTATCATCCTTCAATGGGATAACTTTTTCGAGTCAACATTGATGAATTTGGGTGTAACTGGTATTGCCTGAGTGCATGATTTGATATTTACCCGATTCTGAAACTCTACGGAGGATTTGTTAAATACCTCGCCCAGCCATAAGTGCAGAAAGCGAAGTCTTGTGTTTTTTTGGACACTTCATAATATCCACCAGGTATGTTTCAGTACTCAAGTTCCTATTTTCTCGTTTCAAAACCCGCTATTGAATTTTTTGGAATTAATAATAGTTTTTCCTTATTGACAGATTCCATAAGGCCGGAAATCGCTTGACCAAAGGACGTGTCCATTAAAATTGGTGAAATTCTATTTGGAAAATAAAAAGAAACTCACGGCCAGGGTATGTTATTTTTAGTGTCATATTCAATTGTTTATTGATGTTGTGAGTTGAATGCATTTTTTTTGTTAATTTATTCAAAAGACAAATGTCAAAATGTCGAATAACGATTTTACTAAGTGGTAGATATTACATATGTATTTCAAATTTTTATGTGGCAAATATTGCCAATTCAATTTATTGTTGGGAATATAATCACCTTTATTGTGATTTTATTTCAATGATACCGTCATTGAATCAAGTTTTCGTTATAAAAAAATGCGAAAATAATTTCGTATTGCATGTACCGTCTCATGCGTACCATCATTTGATTTTACTTCAGAAAATATATTTTTCTACAGGCACTCATTTGCTGAAATTATATGATTGGCCAGACAAGCAAATCGATTGGATTATTCCAGTTACTCAAAGGAGTTCCTTATGAATTCATATTTATTTAAATTATTTTTTTTGGACATGATACAGGGTGATACTGTTTCACTAGTACCATTCGTGGTGAAAGTCCATATTAGGGTTTTGGGTAAAACTTTTTGGAAAAGTGGTCATTTATCTTTCGTTTTGGAAACCGAGTGCGTTTTGGTGTGCTCATTTTTTAATTAAAATAGGGAAAAACCTTGACAATGTTTTCCCTGTCTCTAGGGTTTTTTTTGCTGGATTCTGGACTTCATTTTCCTGAGTTTGGATTTTGGTTTTGGTTCGGAACCCGTAGCTAGACAATTCCCGGTCCCGACGTTATACAGGGTGATTTAGCTGTCCAATATATGTACAGGGTGATCCTCCCAAAAGTCTGCTTCGCCTGTATTGTGGTTTTCCTAGAGTTCCAGTACATACAGGGGGATTCACCCATTCATAATCTACAGGGTGAACTCTTGAGTATCCTGCATCTACAGGGTGGACGGTTTGGAGTCCCTCCCAAAAAGCTAAGTGGATTCGCTAGATCTCCCACCTACGAGTTGGATAAACGGGAGGTTCCTTATATACAGGATGCACGCAAGTGTTAACTAGAATCTCTTATATATATATATATATATATTGCTATTAAATAATTATAATGATGTTCAATATTCTGTCCCACGTTGTGTTGACAATTGTTATAATAATAATGATGGTGAGAGAAAGAATGAATACTATTTTGTTCAAATAAACTGTTGATAAATGGTATTTTCTTTCCTGGTTATAAATTTGTTATCTGTAAGAAATGTAAATCAGATAATAATAAAACTCAGATCAATCTTTTATTTGCTCAAACATATGCCCAGGCTAGATACTTACTCTCATTATTATTTTTTTTTTTTTTTTTATTAAACCTTTTTCTCTGTTGCAGAAACTCTCTCCGCTCAGTTGATACCAACAAGAAACATGCAGTCTCTTCTCCTCATGGTTGGTTTCTTGAAAGGGCCTCCAGTGTGAAATTTTGCAATATTTATGACAATTGTATCAAAATAATAAATATTCAACTCAGAATCCAAAATATAAGCAATTTTATTTATTAATTTCAGGAAAAATGTTTTGATCTTCAATCAATAATACTTATTTCACTTCCCTGTGAGATACCTTAGTCTAAATAACCTCTTATCTCCTCTTTGTACGGAATCTGAGTCGTCAACAAGTTGAAAAATCTCTAAACCCGATCTTGTGGCTGCTTAGTCACCACCAAATGAAATGTCCGATTGAATATCGAACAATGAATCGAATGTTCCTACGAGCTGTCGACCTTGTTGTCGCTCCATGTGAGGTTATGTTTGAAATATTATTTTCAATTATAAAACTAATCAATTATCCGTTAAATACTGATGAAATTAGTGAGTTTTAATATCAAAATAAAGTTCAGTTCAAAATCACCGAAGTGCACGAAATAAGAAAGTTTTTCCCGAATAATAGTTCGTTCAAATGCCAAAGTGAAGTTATATTTCTTTCTTGAGATTCAAAATTGTGTAGATACACCAGGAAGAAGTGTTGGTGCTGATAAATACCTTGCCAAAGCCTCTGGACTCAAAGCTTTTCTTCCAATCTTCCACGATGTTTTCTTCTCTCTCTGGAAGCTTTTCTGCTGGTAAGTTCTTGTTGAAATGTATTGTATACTTTATACAAAAAGTTGTCTGCTAGTTTGGATGGATATCAGGAGTTTTTCTCGTTAAATTTTGATTTTACGATTTCTGCAAATTTTCGACAAACTGCTTTTCTTCACCTTTTTCTTGGCTTCTCTCGTCAATAATCAATCATCTTTTTCGTTGCTACCCAACTCGTTTCCTCTATTTTCGATTTCAACGCACTCGTTTCACTCTGTTCATGAATATTTATTTTCATGACCTTTTTCGACAATCTTAGCCTACTTTTAATCTAATTTGTACAACTTAAATTACTAATTATTTACAATAACATTCTTACTAAATACTTTCAACTGCTGGTTTTATTTTAGATTCTATGAGGTTCCTTTTCAAGTTTCTTTCACATTTTTACTGTTTGATATTTATTTTATGATCCTAAATTTTGAGGTTATCTTATCAATTTTTGTTGATTTTCTAGACTTTTTCTTTTGAAATATGGTTCTAAATTGTTCTCTTCAGTCTTGTTTATAATGAGATTTTAATTTGAATTTATTTTACAGTTGGTGTTGTCTGGTAGCAGTTGGTTTCTACCATGCTACGACAGATGTTGCGGAACTACCCTTTCTAGCTTCGGAAACAGAGTATTAAGGCTCATTGGATGGATTTTGATGGTGTTTTCACATTCTATGCATTTATGATGTTCTTTAGGAGTTGAGGTATAGTATTTAACCTTTCTTATTTAGTGATAATAATAATAATAACCTACTATTTCTTACACATAACTGGTTTCATAACAAATTCCCCAAATTTTCCATTTGAAATTTTGATATCTAGTAGCAAAACTCAAATGAGAAATATTATTTTATATATTTACATTTTTACTAACTAATTCTATTTTTTTTTTTTTTTTTTTTTTTTTTTTTTTTTTTTTTTTTTTTTTTTAGTTCAACTATGCTTTATATTTGGATTTCTACAACTAGGTAACTATTTTTTTCTTTTATTTACACTTTAAATTTATAAATACTTTCTATATTAAAGATTCCCCTCAAGCTTTTATCTGCTGGATTAATAAGTCTGTAGCTATTCTTAGGGTTCTCGTTTTCGATTTCAAAAGGCCCCTCAAAAGGTAATTGCAATTTTGCGCATATTCCTCTCCTGCTATTCGGTACTCTCAATGATCTCACGATTACTAACTCTCCCTTTTCAAACTTAACCCTTTTTTTCCTCTTCTTATTCTCCCTACTCAAATATTTATTTGCATTCCGCTGTATCCTCATGTTCACTTTATTCATAATCTCATTCAAATCTCTTTCATTCTTTATCCATTCTCTCTCAGGCATTCTCCCAGTCATAATGTATTCCGGACACTCCTCTGTTATTGTATTTGGCACTTCGTTCAAATATTTCTCCACCAAAGGTATTTTAATATCCCACATTCTATGATTTTCTTGGCAAACAATTCTTAAATATTTAATCACCTCTCTAATGTATCTTTCTGTTGGGTTGGAAGCTGGATGTCGAATACTAGTGAAGTTGAGTTTTATATTTAGCTTTTGTGCAAATGTAATCATCTTTTCATTTTTAAAATATGTTGCATTATCCAAAATTACTTGTTGGGGTTTTCCTACTTCAAGTGTATAATCAGTCAGTATTTGTTTTACTGTTTTAAAATTTGTCTTTCTTGTTGGGTATAGTCTTACAAATTTTGAAAAGTGGTCTGTAATTACAAATATGTGTTTGTTTTTGTTGTCAGTTGTGATTAGGTTGCTTATAAAGTCTATGGAAATTATTTGTAGTGGTGTATGTGTAATGATGCTACGTGGTTCGTTTTTGTTCGTCGTGTTCTTGTTCTTCCCTAGTTGACATAGTCTGCATTTGTTTATAGTGTCTTTAGTTGTCTCTAGGTCTCTGTTACTAATGTAGTTTTCTCTAAATGTCATCCAAGTCTTCCTTATTCCTATATGTGCATATTTGTGATGTAGGTCATCGATTATTCTATGTGTCAGGTCCTTTGTTATTACATAAAGCTCTTCCCCATTAACTATTTTGATAAAAATCCCGTCTCTGTCTACTGTTCCCCTCTTTTCTTTGTCAGTAAGTGCTTTTTGGTCCTCTATAATTGTCTGTAGTGAGTGAAGTCCTGTTCTATTTTTAAAAACATTTACTCCTATTTTAATTTGTCTTTTGTTGTTAGGTTTGTTTGTCTCCATCCTTGTTATGGTGTCCGTGATTATGTTTTGTCGTCCTGGTATATGTCTTATTTCGAATTTATATTCTTGAAGTAGTAATGCCCATCTCTGTATTCGGTTACTGGCCAATTTGCAGTTGACAATTGACAGTAAAGCCTCATGGTCAGTCTCAATATAGAATTTTGCCCCAAGCAAGAAAAATCGTAGTTTGTTAATACAGAAAATGATACTTGCTAACTCTAACTCCGTCACACTATAATTTCTTTCATAACCTTTTGTTACCCTGGACACAAAAGATAAGGGAACCTCTTTCCCCCCTTGATTTTGTACTAATAATCCTGCAAATCGTGACATCGAAGCATCTGTCCTCAATATGAAAGGCACTGTGTAGTCTGGATGGTAAACTTTTAATTCATTCAAGAAAATTTGTTTTAATTGATTGAAAGCTTTTTCTTGATTTTCCCCCCATTTCCATCGAGTATTTTTCTTCAAAAGCTCTATTAAAGGTAGTTGTCTGTTACTCAAGTCAGGTATTAGTCGTTTAAAGTAATTAAGTATTCCCAAAAATCCCCTTAATGTCTTCAAATTGTTCGGTCTCGTGTATTCCTGTATCGTACGTATTCGTTCAGGGTCCATTTCTAGTCCTTTGTCATTTAATTTATACCCCAAATAAGTTATTTCAGTTTGGAAAAATCGACACTTCTCTATATTGATCTTTAGTCCTGCTTCATTTAATAAATCTAATACTTTAGCTACATGTTCTTTGTGTGCCTCTTCATCTTTGGAATATATGAGAATATCATCAATATAATGTAACACAAAGTCGTCGTATTTATCTAGTATCTTGTGCAATGCTCTCTCTAATGCTGGACAAGCAGATTGCAAACCATATGGAACAACACAGAATTGGTAAATGACTCCCTCTATAGAAAAGCCCGTATAATTCCTTGAATCTTTATGCAACGGAATCAACCAAAAGCTATGCTTTAAGTCTATTTTTGAAAAACACTTAGTATTGGTTATTTTTCCAAAAATGGTTTCGATATTAAGTGGTGCTTCGTACTGAGGAATGGTTATTTTGTTCAACTCTCTGGCGTCTAAACAAAGCCTTAGTTCTCCATTTTTCTTCACTACTACTACTATTGGATTTATGTAATTGCTGTTACTTTTCTCAATTATACCATGCCTAATCATTTCAGCTATCTCCTTTTTCACCTGCTCTCGATATTTATATGGAATTGGATAGTTCTTTGATTTAAATTTTTCTGCCTCTTTTACCTCTATTTTATGTACATACTCTCTTGCCACTCTGGATTCATTCATTATTAATTTTTTATATTTATTCAATAATTCTTTTATATATTCTTCATATTTTTCATTACATTTATATTTTAAATTATATTCCCCTTCATCGTTTTTATTTTCCGATTCATCCTTCCCATTCATGCTGTTCATACATAACATGATTTTCATCTTTCTATCCTGTTCTTTTTCAATAAAATCGAAGCATTTTCCATTCAATTCAATATTTTTCTTTTCATAATTTATTTTAGCTTTTAGTTTTTCTAGCTGGTCTGTACCAACAATGACATCGAATTCCATTTCCTTTACTAGTAGTAATTGTAGACTTATATTTTCTTTGTTTATTTGAACTTTAAAGTCTATAAATTGATTCGTTTCCGCCAGTTTTTTCCCATTGACCCCTACTAAATTTGTTTTCGGGATTTTAATAATTTTACTTTGTAATTCTGTATCTAAAATAGTTTTTTCTTTTACTAACGAAGCCTCAGAACCTGTATCCACTAATATGTCAATTGTTTTTTTACCTATATTACCTTTTAAAATTATCAAACCTACTAATTGTTCTTCTTCAATATCCTTATTTAAATTTATAAATTCTATTGGGTGTTCATAACTGTGTTTTTCCAGCTTTCCACATGGTCTTAACAAAAATTTTGTCGATCAGCAGAAGTCGAAGCCTGTGGTTCCTGTCTTTGTAAGTGTTCCTGTACCCTGTCTGTCTGTAAGTCCCTATCTCTATCTAAACTTGCTGTTCTTCTTTGGTAATGTACCTGTCTCGTTCTTTCAGCGTTGTTTTCTGGGTAGGAGTCTCGTCTCCTGTCTCTGTTGTAGTTTTGTTCGTGGTTCAGTTGTTGTTGATACTTACTGTCGTTTTGTGTATTGTTGTTTGTTCGGTAACTATTGCTATTGTATTGTGTTCTAAAGTTTGGCCTAGAATTGTAATTTTCATTTTGTCTGTAATTGTTATTGTTGTAATTTTGTGAATTTCTGCTTTGATAATTGTTTGAGTACTGATTGTTTGTGTACTGTTGTCTCGTTTCTCTGTTTTGTGTCTGGTGGTTTCTGTTTCTAGTGTCTTGGTGTCTGTTATAATTCGTGTTCCTATTATTGTAGCTTTCCTGTGTTTGTGTATTGTTGTATTGTGTTGGTCTGTAATTGTTTGTCTCTCTATACTGATACCTATCATCCCTATTTCTGTATCCTAATGTCCGTTCTAGTCCCAGTAAGTACTCACTTAGTCGGTCCATCGTCTTTATTTCATGTAAATTGATGATTTCAAATATTTCCTGTCTGAAGTGCCTACTGATACTGCCCACTATTTCTTGTTCTCTCATACTAGGATTCAAATGTTGCGCACTAGCAAATAATTGTATAGCATAATTGTTGTAGTTGTTACTTCGCTTTTCGTCAAATTTTCCAAACTGTAGTTTGTCTCGTATCAATAACTGCATATTCTCCCCCCAGTACTGTTTTAGAAAAAGTCTCTCAAAATCGTCAAAGCTTTCTATGTTCTGTTCCTGGCTATTAAACCATACACACGGTTGATTAATTAAATATTGCCTAATTGTGTCCTTCAATTCCTCTATAGCTATAATATTTTTTGTTTTGTTTTTAAGAATTTTAATAAATGTTATTGGATGTAATTTCTTGATATTGCCTTCAAATTTATTGTTAATTTGTATATTTTGACAAGTATTTAGGATTCTAGTTTCAGTATTTATTACCCTATTTTGTTCTAGTTCCTTCATCTTTTGTTCCATATTTTTAATTTGATTAACTTGTTGTTCAATGTTATTGTCGATTCTACAGTGTGATTCTTTGATTTGTGTCTCAACTTTTTTATTCACTTTCTTCAACTCTCCCCTGATTTCCTGGTTTGTGCTTTCCAAATCAACTCTAACTTGTTGTATCTTTCTATCATTATTTTCTATGCAATTGCCCATATCTATGATTTTATCTGTTGTACTTTGGTGAAATTCTCTATTTTTTTGTTCAATTTTCCTTTCAAATTCCTTAAACATGTTCAAATTTTCCATTCTATTTCCTTCCAACTGTTCCTGCATTCTTGCTTCCAATCGACTAATATTCTCTTGCAAATCCTCTTTTACACCTTCTATATTCCCTTTCAAATCCTCTTTTACACTCTCAATATTCTCCTTTACACTTTCAATATTCCCTTTTACACTCTCAATATCCCCTTTTACATCCTCTTTCACACTCTCAATATTCTCTTGCATATCTTCTTTCACACTTTGAATTTTCCTCGAAATAAATTCCATAAGCATGTGTATCTGACCCTCTAATTCATTTCCCCTTCCTTGTTCTCCTTGCTCACTCATGCTCCTTTCTTGCATCTCTTGTGTTCCACTAGTTCCCGCATGATCTCCACTCTGTCTCTCTTCCTCATTTGCATCATTCATTCCGGTACGTTTTCCATCTCTTAGATCCATTTTCTCTCTCAAATTCTCTTCAAAATTCCCAAATCTCAAAATTTCTCACTCTTTTCTGTCACACTTCTTTCTCACCACTTTCAATCTTACAATTTACCTTCTATCTGGCCCTTTTCAAATCGCCCCACGTTGCTGCGCCATTTGTTATTAAATAATTATAATGATGTTCAATATTCTGTCCCACGTTGTGTTGACAATTGTTATAATAATAATGATGGTGAGAGAAAGAATGAATACTATTTTGTTCAAATAAACTGTTGATAAATGGTATTTTCTTTCCTGGTTATAAATTTGTTATCTGTAAGAAATGTAAATCAGATAATAATAAAACTCAGATCAATCTTTTATTTGCTCAAACATATGCCCAGGCTAGATACTTACTCTCATTATTATTTTTTTTTTTTTTTTATTAAACCTTTTTCTCTGTTGCAGAAACTCTCTCCGCTCAGTTGATACCAACAAGAAACATGCAGTCTCTTCTCCTCATGGTTGGTTTCTTGAAAGGGCCTCCAGTGTGAAATTTTGCAATATTTATGACAATTGTATCAAAATAATAAATATTCAACTCAGAATCCAAAATATAAGCAATTTTATTTATTAATTTCAGGAAAAATGTTTTGATCTTCAATCAATAATACTTATTTCACTTCCCTGTGAGATACCTTAGTCTAAATAACCTCTTATCTCCTCTTTGTACGGAATCTGAGTCGTCAACAAGTTGAAAAATCTCTAAACCCGATCTTGTGGCTGCTTAGTCACCACCAAATGAAATGTCCGATTGAATATCGAACAATGAATCGAATGTTCCTACGAGCTGTCGACCTTGTTGTCGCTCCATGTGAGGTTATGTTTGAAATATTATTTTCAATTATAAAACTAATCAATTATCCGTTAAATACTGATGAAATTAGTGAGTTTTAATATCAAAATAAAGTTCAGTTCAAAATCACCGAAGTGCACGAAATAAGAAAGTTTTTCCCGAATAATAGTTCGTTCAAATGCCAAAGTGAAGTTATATTTCTTTCTTGAGATTCAAAATTGTGTAGATACACCAGGAAGAAGTGTTGGTGCTGATAAATACCTTGCCAAAGCCTCTGGACTCAAAGCTTTTCTTCCAATCTTCCACGATGTTTTCTTCTCTCTCTGGAAGCTTTTCTGCTGGTAAGTTCTTGTTGAAATGTATTGTATACTTTATACAAAAAGTTGTCTGCTAGTTTGGATGGATATCAGGAGTTTTTCTCGTTAAATTTTGATTTTACGATTTCTGCAAATTTTCGACAAACTGCTTTTCTTCACCTTTTTCTTGGCTTCTGTCGTCAATAATCAATCATCTTTTTCGTTGCTAACCAACTCGTTTCCTCTATTTTCGATTTCAACGCACTCGTTTCACTCTGTTCATGAATATTTATTTTCATGACCTTTTTCGACAATCTTAGCCTACTTTTAATCTAATTTGTACAACTTAAATTACTAATTATTTACAATAACATTCTTACTAAATACTTTCAACTGCTGGTTTTATTTTAGATTCTATGAGGTTCCTTTTCAAGTTTCTTTCACATTTTTACTGTTTGATATTTATTTTATGATCCTAAATTTTGAGGTTATCTTATCAATTTTTGTTGATTTTCTAGACTTTTTCTTTTGAAATATGGTTCTAAATTGTTCTCTTCAGTCTTGTTTATAATGAGATTTTAATTTGAATTTATTTTACAGTTGGTGTTGTCTGGTAGCAGTTGGTTTCTACCATGCTACGACAGATGTTGCGGAACTACCCTTTCTAGCTTCGGAAACAGAGTATTAAGGCTCATTGGATGGATTTTGATGGTGTTTTCACATTCTATGCATTTATGATGTTCTTTAGGAGTTGAGGTATAGTATTTAACCTTTCTTATTTAGTGATAATAATAATAATAACCTACTATTTCTTACACATAACTGGTTTCATAACAATATATATATGTATATTTTTTGATTATTGCTCAGTTGCTATAGTACGAATTTTGCTTGATAGCTATTGTCAAGCGGTCATTTGACCTATTATTTTTTTTTTATTATTGCTTATCGCCACATTATTATTTTAGTGCTTTTGCTTGGTATTTAGTGTAAAGTGGAAATTGAAGGTTAGATCTTTTGGTATATTTGATATAATTTTTTTTTGCGCATGCGCTTGAGCTCAAGCGGCGCTTACTAATTGCTTATATATAGTACCCCTCTCAATTTCTGCGGTAGTGGTTATATGGTAGTAGTATTACATTTTATATATATATATATATATATGTATATATATTTGCTACTTGTTGATGATATTTTTTTTAGAATGCTTATTGCTTATCGGTTTATCTGTATTATTGTTTACTAGCGCTTACAGCTAATTAATAGTGCCTAGCTTTTGCTGGTTACTGCTTCATTGCTCATCAGTAGATTTAAGCTTGATACTTATTTTAATTTTTCAAGGTCACGGCGTTGCTGAATCAGTGCCCGTTGGGGTCTGATTTGATTATATGTTGTATTTATTTTTCCCTAAACAATAAACGTAGTTTTTTTTTGTACAATTGTTTATGATTCCAATTTTGTTGGTAAATTGAAGGATTGGATTGTGCTTGAATGGGTATTTGAATGGGAATCAATTTGCCTGGCGCCCCTTCAACATATTTTATTTAGATCTGATATCTACTGATCGAACCTCCCCATTTCCACTGGAGTTAGCTGCAAATGCCCACTTGTCCCTTGACTACTGTGGCCAAGACACTTTGTACGTTTAGCTCGTTATTGTACGTGTCACTGGTAAGGAATCAACGACACTCACATACCTAGACACATGAGTAGATGTTTCTTCACCTGTATTTTGGAATAGATGTATGTGAGTGTGATATGTTTAAATATAGCTCCTACATTTTTAATGATAGAATGTTCATCCAAAAATTATTTTATGGGATTTTTCAAGAGCTACAAGGCTTTTTGAAATTGATTCCTTTATATCCCTCAGTTTTGAAGTGGGATGAGTTTAAAAGGCTCGAATAAGTTGGTGATCGTTCGTAAATAGAGGTTTTAAACGGCCATATCTCGCCAAATATTCACAGAAAATCAATTCGATACTCTAGCCGTTTTTTCGTGTCTACAGCAATTTTGAAGTTATTTCGAAGAAAAGGGCACTTTTTGAGCTATTTTGGAGAAAAGGGCACTTTTTACAAAGTTGCAGAAAATTGTTTTTCAGTTTGAACTCCAATTTTTCAAAATTTAAGCTTTTTAAATCAATCAAACTTCTATAATCTATTTATAATACATAAATAAAGAGAATCACAGAAGGGCGACTATCAATTTTAAATAGGGTGGTAATTAGGAGGTTGTTTTCACTGATTTTCATAGTAACTCGCCTTAGTTTTTCTTGAAATAAATCTATTTCTGAACTTCTATAAATAAGTTTTCTTCGTAAAATGCAAATTTTTATCTCTATTTGACACAGTTTTTTGATAAAATGCATATTTTTTATTTGCGAAAAACCGATTGAAAATGTTGAATTTTTTATCGAAAAACTGTTTCTTTCAGCCGTGTATAGCTAAAAAATTATCAATTTTACAAAAACATTTTTGAAACATTTTTTTTTAGAATTAATCTTTCCATCGATTCTTGTAGTTCAAATGCAACTCTCCACTCCCACTCCCAGGATATCGATTTTGATCCTTGAGCTTTTCCCTGCCTACTGTCAAAATTTCAAGTAAATCGATGTTGGACGAAAAAATTGCAAGCAAATTGCTTCATTTCCTGAACTACTTCTCTTGCAATCTTCCAGATGGATGAAAATATCCTCAAATTATAACAGAGCTCTGCATAACGTATTCAACAGGTATAGAATATTAAATTTTTATAAAAAATCTCGAGCAACGGGAATTTCAACTTTTTCAAAATTTTTCCAATTGGGAGGATTGTTGAGGGGTAGTTTTTGGTACACCAATTATTTCACCCTGTAGACCGCGTTTAGCAGGTGAAGAATAACTCAATTCTGTCAAAAAAACTCAAGCAACAAGAATTTCAACTATTTCAATATTTATCTACTTCGGAGGGTTTTTGAGGGGTAGTTCTCGATTCACAGATTATTTCGCTCTATAGAACGTATTCAGCAAGACTGAAGTAAATAATTTTAGTCAACAAACCTCAAGCAACGAGTATTTCAACTGTTTCAAGATTTTTCTTCGGAGGGTTGTTATGGGATAGTTTTTTGTGAACAAATTTTTTCACCATATAGAACGTATTCAGCAGGTACACAATATTTCATATCTGTGAAAAAATCTTGAGCAACAAATATTTAGTTTTTGGTAAAAAAAATTATTTCACCCAATAGAATGTATTCAGCAGATAAAGATTTTTTCATATCTGTCAAAAAACGTCGAGCAACAGTTATTTCATATGTTTCAAGATTTCTTCTTTCATTTCTGTCAAAAAATCTCGAGCAGCGGGAATTTCAACTGTTTCAAGATTTTTTAAATTTGGTAGGTTGTTAAGGGGTAGTTTTTGTTTAAGATATCATGTCACCCCATATAACTTATTCAGCAGGTAAAGAATAATTCATTTCTGCCAAAAAATCTCCAATAACGGGTATTTCAACTGTTTCAAGATTTTTCTAATTTGAAGGGTTGTTGTAGGTTTTGTTTCACAAATTATTTTACCGTTTAAAAAAAAATGAATAATTTCTGCCAAAAAATCTCGAGCAACGGGAATTTCAACTACTTCAAGATTTTTCTACGGTTGTGGAGGGGTAGTTTTGGGTGTACACATTATTTCACCCTATAGAACGTATTCAGCAGGTATAGAATATTTCACATCTGTCAAGTAGTTTTCGATTCACAAAGCATATTCAGCAGGTATAAAATAATTCGTTTCTGTAAAAAAAACGGGTACTTAAACTGTTTCAAGATTTTTTTAACTCCGGAGGGTTGTTGAGGAGTAGTTTTTGGTACACAATTTATTTCACCATATAGAACGTATTCAGCAGGTATATAAAACTAATTTCTGTCAAAATATCTCCAGCAACAGGTATTTCAACTGGTTCAAGATTTTTCTATTTCGTAGGGATGTTGATGGGTTGTATTTGTTTCACAAATAATTTCACCCCGTAGAAAGTATACAGCAGGTATAGAATAATTAATTTCTGTCAAAAAATCCCCAGCATCGGGTATTTCCACAGTTTAAGGATTTTTCTAATTTGTAGGGTTGTTGAGGAGTAGTTTTTGGTTCACAAATTTTTTCACGCCTTAGACCGTACTCAGCACTTGTAGAATAATTATTTATGTCAAAAAATCTCGAGCAAGGGGTATATCAACCGTTTCAAAATTTTTTTACTTCGGAGGGTTGTTCAGGGGTAGTTCTTGGTTCACCAATCATTTCACTCCATAGAATGTAATCAGTAGGTGTAGAATGTTTCAAGATTTTTCCAATTCGCAGGGTTGTTGAAGGGTAGTTTTTGTCCCTAAACTTTTTTCACCCTATAGAATGTATTCAGCAGGTGTAGAATAATTCATTTCTGGGAAAAAATCTTCAGCATCAAGAATTTCAACTGTTTCAAGATTTTTCTACGGAAGGATGTTGAGGGGTAGTTTTTGGTACACAAATTATGTAACCCTATAGAACGTATTCAGCAGAAATAGAGTAATTCATTTCTGTCAAAAATTCTCCAGGAACGCGTATTTCAACTGTTTGGAGTTTTTCTAGATATTTCTACTTTGGAGGTTTATTGAGGGGTAGTTTTTAGTTCACAATTTTTTTCACTGTATAGACCATATTCAGCATGTGTAGACTAATTCATTTCTGTCAAAAAATCTCGAGCAACGGGTATTTCACCTGTTTCAATATTTTTCTAATTTGGAGGGTTGTTGAGGGGTAGTTTTTAGTTCACAAATTATTTTAATCTCCATACCGTATATAGCTGGTGTAGAATAATTCATTTCTGCCAAAAAATCTCGAGCTAGGGGTATTTCAACTATTTCAAGATTTTTCTACTTCGAAGGGTTGTTGAGGGGTAGTTTTTGTCACACAATTTTTTTCACCTTATAGAATGTATTCAGCAGGAGTAGAATGATTCATTTCTGTCAAAAAATCTCCAGCAACGGATATTTCAACTGTTTCAAGATTTTTTTACTTTGGAGGGTTGTTGAGGGGTAGTTTTTGGTACACAAATTATTTCACCCCATAAAATGTATTCAGCAGGAATGGAGTAATTTATTTCTGTCAAAAAATCTCCAGCAACGGGAATTCCAACTGTTTCAAGATTTTTCAAATTCGGAGGGCTGTTAAGGGGTAGTTATTGGTAAACAAATTATTTCACCCTATAGAACGTATTCAGTAGGTTAAGAATAATTCATTACTGTCAAAAAATCTCCAGCAACGGGTATTTCAACTCTTTCAAGATTTTTCTACTTCGGAGGGATGTTGAGGAGTAGTTTTAGCTTCACAAATCATTTTACCCCATAAAACGTATTCAGCAGCTATAGAATAATTAATTCCTGGCAAAAAATCTCTATCATCGGGTATTTCAACTATTTCAAGATTTTTCTACTCCGGAGGGTTGTTCAGGGGTAGTTTTTGATGAACAAATTATTTCACCCTATAGAACGTATGCAGCAGGTTTAGAATAATTCATTACTGTCAAAAAATCCCCAGGAACGCGTATTTCAACTGTTTGGAGTTTTTATAGATATTTCTAATTTCGAGGTTTATTGATGGGTAGTTTTTAGTTCACAATTTTTTTCACTGCATAGACCATATTCAACAGGTGTAGACTAATTCATTTCTGTCAAAAAATCTCGAGCAACGATTATTTCACCTGTTTCAATATTTTTCTAATTTGGAGGGTTGTTGAGGGGTAGTTTTCCGTTCACAAATTATTTCACTCTCCATACTGTATTTAGCTGGTGTAGAATAATTCATTTCTGCCAAAAAATCTCGAGATAGGGGTATTTCACCTGTTTCAGTATTTTTCTAATTTGGAGGGTTGTTGAGGGGTAGTTTACAGTTCACAAATTATTTCACTCTCCATACTGTATGTAGCTGGTGTAGAATAATTCATGTCTGCCAAAAAATCTCGAGATAGGGGTATTTCAACTGTTTCAAGATTTTTCTAATTCGAAGGGTTGTTGAGGGGTAGTTTTTATCACACAATTTTTTTCACCTTATAGAATGTATTCAGCAGGAGTGGAATGATTCATTTCTGTCAAAAAGTCTCCAGCAACGGATATTTCAACTGTTCCAAGATTTTTTTACTTTGGAGGGTTGTTGAGGGGTAGTTTTTGGTACACAAATTATTTCACCCCATAAAATGTATTCAGCAGAAATGGAGTAATTTATTTCTGTCAAAAAATCTCCAGCAATGGGAATTCCAACTGTTTCAAGATTTTTCAAATTCGGAGGGCTGTTAAGGGGTAATTATTGGTACACAAATTATTTCACCCTATAGAACGTATTCAGTAGGTTAAGAATAATTCATTACTGTCAAAAAATCTCCAGCAACGGGTATTTCAACTCTTTCAAGATTTTTCTACTTCGGAGGGATGTTGAGGGGTAGTTTTAGCTTCACAAATCATTTTACCCTATAAAACGTATTCAGCAGCTATAGAATAATTAATTTCTGGCAAAAAATCTCTATCATCGGGTATTTCAACTATTTCAAGATTTTTCTACTCTGGAGGGTTGTTCAGGGGTAGTTTTTGATGAACAAATTATTTCACCCTATAGAGCGTATTCAGCAGGTTTAGAATAATTCATTACTGTCAAAAAATCTCCAGCAACGGGTATTTCAACTCTTTCAAGATTTTTCTACTTCGGAGGGATGTTGAGGGGTAGTTTTGGCTTTACAAATCATTTTACCCAATAAAACGTATTCAGCAGGTATAGAATAATTAATTTCTGGCAAAAAATCCAAAGAATAGATTCCTGTCGAAAAACCTTGAGCATCGGTTATTTGAAAATACCATAAGCTAAAATAAAACCATTGCTGCTTTCACACCCGTCCCAATAAACATCAATGATCAGCGTGCCACGGTATGTTGCCACATTTTCGGACCTCACTCAGTGCTTACCGTATAATCCCACAAGGAACGATAATATACACGTATAGAAAATATACGTGCTCAGCAGCGCCTTCAACTGGCGAATCAACAAACTAAAATATACGATTTTTTCTATCTTTTTACCAAAGTGGGGTCCACCTATTTCATGCGATATTTCAACTAACAGTAAACTCACGAAAAGGAACGAACCACTACATCTGTCTCACTCCGAACGATTTGAAGGTTAATCACTGAACTTTTGCAGAGGATGACCCTCCGCACGGAACAGCAAAAAAGTTGTGAGGTCCGTATACAGACCTCACTTTGACATGGTCCTCACAACTTCCGTAGTTTTCGCACAAGCGGACCTCACTTATATATATATATATATATTATATATATATATATATATATATATATATATATATATATATATATATAATTCTTGACAATTTTTTTGGGGCAGCAGCAAAACGCAAGTGTACTCTTATAACATTATATTTCCAATATTTCGACTGTGGTTACTGTCATCATCAGGGAGCTACAAAAATGGATGAAACTATGGTAAACTGGTGAGGATGAGAGTCCAATACTTACAATGTTAGTGAGATTGGTCGCTTAACAACGATGTTGAAAAATTAAACAAGACTAAAACCATGTACAACATGGGGTACTGAATAAAAATTATTTAAAACATTTATAACAATTAAAAATCTAAAAAATGTGTCGGATGCAGACAACACCTGTAATATACCACGAGGAGCGTGGGAGAAGAGAAAATTATTTGGTTAGAAATTATTAAAATTAATCATATGTCAAAGTCAAAAGTCAAATTTTCATAGAAGTTATGGAACAAGAGAACAATTGGCCTGAGCTGCTGGGGTTTCCAGTCCAGTTGCAATTACTGCTAAAGGGAAGATATAATTATGGATTTCATGTAATAGATGAGAAAATTGTTTTTAACAATATTTGAATTTAAATATTTAATTTTGAGAATCAATTGGGAAATTTATGGGATGTCATAGAGTAAAAGAATTACAAAATTGAGATTAAGTAATGCCAAAGGAACTGTTGTTGAGAGCACTTGGGTTCTTCTCCAACATTAATGAATAAGAATAGATCTCACTCAAGTGGTTAAGATCTGTTCTTTTGTTTAAACAATGATCAGATTGAGAAATAAACGTCATTTCCAGAAATATTCGTTTTGAAGCATTACCTTCCTTGGTTAAAATTTTTGTGGAATTATATTCCATTGAGTGACCTTCTTTGAAGACGTGTTCACTGAGAGCGCATCTCTCAGGGTGTAATCTGCTGTCACTTTTATGAGAAGTTATACGGTCTTTCAGCAACCTTGCTGTTTGACCAATGTATTCATGGTTACAATTAGCACATGGTATGCAATATACTAATTTTGATTGAGAAAGTAAAGGAGTTTTGTCTTTTGCGACAGAAAATATGGAATTTATGGTAAGGACCGTTTTATTTGCAATTTTAACATTGCCAATTTTATTGAAAATTCGTGAAAGCTTTGGCGTGATTTCAGCAATGAAGGGCAAAGAAGTGTAAAAAATATTAGGTTGTGAAGCATTATTATTATTATTGACATTGTTAGCATCATTATCAGTATTAATTATTTGATTACCTGAAAGAGGTTCATTAACATTATGGTCTACAGGAGACGTACTAAATAGGATCTTGTTCCTTTGGCATTACTTAATCTCAATTTTGTAATTCTTTTACTCTATGACATCCCATAAATTTCCCAATTGATTCTCAAAATTAAATATTTAAATTCAAATAATTTTAAAAACAATTTTCTCATCTATTACATGAAATCCATAATTATATCTTCTCTTTAGCAGTAATTGCAACTGGACTGGAAACCCCAGCAGCTCAGGCCAATTGTTCTCTTGTTCCATAACTTCTATGAAAATTTGACTTTTGACTTTTGACATATGATTAATTTTAATAATTTCTAACCAAATAATTTTCTCTTCTCCCACGCTCCTCGTGGTATATTACAGGTGTTGTCTGCATCCGACACACAGATTTTTAGTTGTTATAAATGTTTTACATAATTTTTATTCAGTACCCCATGTTGCACATGGTTTTAGTCTTGTTTAATTTTTCAACATCGTTGTTAAGCGAACAATCTCACTAACATTGTAAGTATTGGACTCTCATCCTCACCAGTTTACCATAGTTCCATCCATTTTTGTAGCTCCCTGATGATGACAGTAACCACTGTCGAAATATTGGAAATATAATGTTATAAGAGTACACTTGCGTTTTGCTGCTGCCCCAAAAAAATTGTCAGGAATTGTTTCTAACTAGTCAGCAATAGACTACCTCTCTTCTCTCTCCAGATAGGAATATGGGTTTTTACCAAGACATCCAGGCTACCTATGGTACATACACAGTAACCAAATTCAAACGTTGGTCTCGTATTAAACGAAAAACAGCGAAAGAATACAACCGAAGAAGCTTTCTACTTAGATGCAGAACCTCAGGAATTTTACCTGATCATATCAGACATTCCACTAATCACATAGATGATCTCCTACTTAGACAGGACACCACTTTTGGAAACCAGTCAAGAAACTTATGTTTAAGGTTAGGAACAAAACTTCTAAATTTTGAAATAGATATCAATCATAAATTAATTCCTAAACTTGAAAAACAGTTGGAATTGCTCAAAAGAGAATTAATTGTTTTGACAAATGAACATGTTTTTGGAGAGTTCTCCGGTTCTCAACAAAAATACTTCAAAAAAATTTTCCATAATGTAAAAAATACAAACACGAATAAATTCAATAATCTTCTTCAAAATGAAATTAATAATAAATTGAATACACAACCAGGTTGGATTAAGAATCTTTCTGATATTCAAATTCCTGAGGATATACTGAAGTTCCTGTCTTTGGGCCCGAAATTCTGTATAGAGCCTAAAATAGGAAAAAACTTTTCCATTAAAAATCTCTTAGCAGATGTTGACCATTTAATTTCACATATAACAGATCCTTCAATTAAAAATTCCACTATTGCTCGTTCGACAAATGTCATTACCAATTATGTTCATTCTTCGAAGCATTCATCTTCTATTTTCCAAAATTTATATACTAAAACAAAAAAATTTCTTAAACTTAATCCCAGCTTAATTGTAACTAAATCTGACAAAGGAAATATAACAGTAATTATAAACAAAGATCAATGCATTAACTTATCTTCAGACATACTTAACAATAGCGATTCTTATGAGCAAATTCATAGGGATCCTACTCTTCAAACTCAAAATAAATGCAACTCTTTAATTAAAAATCTCTATACCTCTAAACAAATTGACGAAATCACGAAAAAGAAACTTACTACCTATACAGGTGTAATTTCAAAAATTTTATGCTTTACCTAAAGTACACAAACCCACTTTAACTGTCAGGCCTATAATAGCTTCTATTAACAATCCTTCAGAATTACTTGCTTCCTTTTTGACAGATATATTGACAAAAGCTTACGATTATGATAATCAATATTAAATTAAAGATTCCTTTGACCTTTCTTCAAAATTTAATAGAATTCAGCTTCCTGAAAATTACGTTTTGGCAAGCTTAGACGTGGTTTCACTATTTAGTAACGTATATTTGGACTCTTGCATCAGAGCTGTTCACAATAACTGGATCCGTATTAGTAGATTTTGCAGTATTGATGAAGATAACTTTATAAATCTCTTAACCTTTCTTTTCAATAATACATTCTTTTCCTTCAACAACCAAATATATAAACAAACTTTTGGCACTCCTATGGTTGCAAAAATTAGCCCTATTTTAGCTAACTATGTTATGGACGACCTGTTAGATATGGTCTTGAGTGTCCTTCCTTTCAATGTGTTTTTTATAAAAAAATATGTAGATGACATAATTGTAGCCCTTCCTGGGACAGGGATTACGGAAGCTTCCACTTATTGACACTAAGCTTATGCGTACCCCCAATAACACAGTATTGGTTGACTGGTACAGAAAACCTATCAGTGCTGGTAGGTATATGACCTATTGGTCTTACCATAGACAATCTATTAAAATAAATCTGATCAAGCAAATGAAGCAAAGAGTTTTGCGTATCTCTGACCCATGTTTTCACCAAAAAAATCTTAAAATTCTCCATAATCTTTTTAAACAAAATTCTTTTCCGGTATCTTTACTTAACAAGATCCTATTTAGTACGTCTCCTGTAGACCATAATGTTAATGAACCTCTTCCAGGTAATAAAATAATTAATACTGATAATGATGCTAACAATGTCAATAATAATAATAATGCTTCACAACCTAATGTTTTTTACACTTCTTTGACCTTCATTGTTGAAATCACGCCAAAGTTTTCACGAATTTTCAATAAAATTGGCAATATTAAAATTACAAATAAAACGGTCCTTACCATAAATTCCATATTTTCTGTCGTAAAAGACAAAACTCCTTTACTTTCTCAATCAAAATTAGTATATTGCATACCATGTGCTAATTGTAGCCATGAATACATTGGTCAAACAGCAAGGTTGCTGAAAGACCGTATAACTTCTCATAAAAGTGACAGCAGATTACACCCTGAGAGATGCGCTCTCAGTGAACACGTCTTCAAAAAAGGTCACTCAATGGACTATAATTCCACAAAAAATTTAACCAAAGAAGGTAATGCTTCAAAACGAATATTCCTGGAAATGACGTTTATTTCTCAATCTGATCATTGTTTAAACAAAAGAACAGATCTTAACCACTTGAGTGAGATCTATTCTTATTTATTAATGTTGGACAAGAACCCAAGTGCTCTCAACAACTGTTCCTTTGGCATTACTTAATCTCAATTTTGTAATTCTTTTACTCTATGACATCCCATAAATTTCCCAATTGATTCTCAAAATTAAATATTTAAATTCAAATAATGTTAAAAACAATTTTCTCATCTATTATATGAAAACCAAATAATGTTCTCTTTTCCCACGCTCCTCGTGGTATATTACAGGTGTTGTCTGCATCCGACACATTTTTAATTGTTATGAATGTTTTAAATAATTTTTATTCAGTACCCCATGTTGCACATGGTTTTAGTCTTGTTTAATTTTTCAACATCGTTGTTAAGCGACCAATCTCACTAACATTGTAAGTATTGGACTCTCATCCTCACCAGTTTACCATAGTTTTATCCATTTTTGTAGCTCCCTGATGATGACAGTAACCACTGTCGAAATATTGGAAATATAATGTTATAAGAGTACACTTGCGTTTTGCTGCTGCCCCAAAAAAATTGTCAAGAATTGTTTCTAACTAGTCAGCAATAGACTACCTCTCTCCTCTTTATATATATATATATATATATATATATATATGTATACAAAGCTCGGAAACTATTTGGGATAGCAGCAAAACGCAAGTGTACTCTTATAACATTATATTTCCAATATTTCGACAATGAATATTGTCATCATCAGGGAGCTACAAATTTTTTTTAATGATTAATATAAATGAAAAAGTGAAAAGCCAAAAACAGTACTTACAATGTCATTGAGATTGGTCGTTTTTAGATGTTGTGAGAAATGAACAAGACAACATTACAAGCATGTAACACATGGAGCAACAATAAAAGTTAATATTAATATGTTTAAAAGAAAACTACACCGGTTTACCGAAAAAGCATGGCAACAGGTAGTAGCAACGGCGTTGAAAAGAAAATGGTGGATTAAATTTTTCAACGCCGTTGCTACTACCTGTTGCCATGTTTTTTCGGTAAACCGGTGTAGTTTTCTTTTAAACATATTAATATTAACTTTTATTGTTGCTCCATGTGTTACATGCTTGTAATGTTGTCTTGTTCATTTCTCACAACATCTAAAAACGACCAATCTCAATGACATTGTAAGTACTGTTTTTGGCTTTTCACTTTTTCATTTATATTAATCATTAAAAAAATTTTGTAGCTCCCTGATGATGACAATATTCATTGTCGAAATATTGGAAATATAATGTTATAAGAGTACACTTGCGTTTTGCTGCTATCCCAAATAGTTTCCGAGCTTTGTTTCTAACAAGTCAGCGAATACTTCTGCTCCCCTTCTTATATATATATATATATATATATATATATATATATAGTAGAACGGTAGTCTTTGCTGACTAGTTAGGATGCAGTTTGGAAAGATTATTTGGGTAAGCAGCAAGCAAAACGTGTACTCTTTTAACACTATATTACCAATATTTCAACAGTGGTTACTGTCATCTTCAGGGAAGCTACAATTAATAAGTGAATATATACTAAAATGGAGTGAAACCCAGTAACAGCTATACTTACTGTGTCTTTGAGGTTGATTGCAAAAAGATGTGATGAAAGTAATACAACAATTATCGAAAGGGAAACATGAAGTTGATGATAAAATAACATTAAAAAGGTCAATAATTAAAAAAAAAAAAAAAAAAAAATGTATATTAATTGACTAATTATTTTAATTATTGACCTTTTTAATGTTATTTTATCATCAACTTCATGTTTCCCTTTCGATAATTGTTGTATTACTTTCATCACATCTTTTTGCAATCAACCTCAAAGACACAGTAAGTATAGCTGTTACTGGGTTTCACTCCATTTTAGTATATATATATATATATGGCAACATGGCAAGCAAGGAAGTGATTGTCGAAGAGCTAAACAAACTAAAGTTAATAGACATTATATTATCAGGATACATTAAAACTAAGTGACAGTGTTCGGAAAATGATAACGCCAACTGAAAAACCAACACTTTGTGAGTTTGATGACGATATTGATGGAGGGTCAAAGTCCACCATCAACCCGATCGAGTTTCTAAAGATTAAAAACGAACTGAAATGTGCAAAAATCGAAACCAAATATTTAATTGACCTGAACTGTGAGTTGAAGAAATCTAACAGCAGCTTAGAAACAATAATTAATTTATTGAATAACGAAAAACTTAACTTCGTCAACAACACACCGTCATCTTCTATAGACAACGTTGCCACTGTGACAAATCTTACCAAGAAAATACAAACAAAGAAACCATATATCAGAAACACACCCAACACAAACCAAAACGAGGAAACGGGTATTTCCCTGATGGAAATAGAGCATCATAAGAAAATGGCAGAAATAATACATCTTAATGATGGTAGTCAAAATTCTAATGCGGAAACAAACAAACAACTGGGAAAAATAATCGGAACGGACACAAGTGACGAAAATATTAGTATTGGCAAAAAGGAATGGATATATGTTAGTAAATATTACCCAAACTACACAACTGATAAATCAGAAGCATTCCTAAAGACGAAATTTCCAAATCATAACTTCTCCTGCATACCCTTGAAAAACAACTGGGGATTCAACTCGTTCAAAGTAGGATTCGACACTGATCTCAAAGGAGCAATACTCAACGGAAATCTGTGGCCCCAAGGAATAGAAGTAGCAGAATATTCCTTTCGGAAAACCACCACAAATAAAAGCAGGTTCATTCCAAACAGGTATTGCAACAGTAGAAGACGAAATAACTACTAACCAAACTGTGAGTACACTAAATCCTGAATATGAAAATAAACCAAGTGATAGTATGAAGACTCTTAATTTAATGCACTTGAATGTACAAGGTATTGCAAACAAAACCATAGAGATAGAAAATTATTCAGAATCAAATAATATAGATATATGCTGTTTCACTGAACACTGGCTAAAGAGTTTCGAAATAGATTTAGTAAACTTCAATACTTTCTCTCTTATCAATCATTTTTGTAGATCAATGTATCAGAGAGGTGGGGTCTCTATATATGCTAAAACCAACATAAACATTAAACCAGTTGGATGCAATTTTACGATCGAAAAATTGATAGAAGTAAACGTATGCAAATTAATTTTAATCAACAAAGTTATTCTTGTCATAACACTGTACAGACCTCCCAGCTCAGATTTCAAAATATTCATAAACCAGCTACATGACCTACTCCTGTACTATCATAAAATATCTCAGAATTTTATTGTTTGTGGTGATATGAATGTGAACCTATTTGCTGACAGCTACGAATCTAAATTGCTCATCAACACTTTTCTCGAATTTGGCTTACACAATATTGTCAGGGAACCAACACGGGTCACCAATACTAGCTCCACTCTAATAGATCCGGTTTTCACAAATATTACTGAAAAGAAAGTAACCATAGAACAAAATATAATATCAGACCATTCATCTCAATTATGCGAGTTTGACATTGAAATAAAAACAAAAGATAAACTGTCACCAATTTTTGTCAGAGATCTGAATGAAAGCAATCTAAATACTTTAGCAAATCTACTTATCAGTGAGCCATGGACAGAAATGTATAACTCATTAACGTTCAACGATAAAATTGAAAATTTCTATTCAACTTTCTTGTATTATTTCAATATTGCTATAGCATACAAAAAAATATTTCCCAAACAACATAAAAAAAAATTCATGGTACAACGAAGAACTCAAAAATCTACACTCTATGTTATGTGAATCATACACCACATACAAAACCACCGGTAACGAAATAATCAAAAATAGATATAAACTCTTAAAAGAAACGTATGACAAAAAATTGAAGGAAACAAGATCTTCCTACAATAACGAAAGAATCACCAATGCCAAAAATAAAACTAAAGAGAGCTGGAAGATAGTCAACGAAATGAACGGCAATCGTGCTAATACCTTACCTGATGAAATGAGAGATAACAACGGTATTATATTCACTGGGACAAATAATATATGTAATGCCCTGAACAAACACTTCACCGATGTGAAGCTTAATATTCCCAACTATAATGAGGCAAAACTTCAAGATTTCTCTTTTCCTACACTATTCCTCACTCCAACCACGCCCTTAGAGAGCGTGGATATAATAAAAAAATCAACTTTGAAAAAGTTTGCCGGGATAGATGAAGTAAGCGTACCAGCCTACGGTACACAGCAAATATAATATGTGAACCTCTATCCCACTTAATAAATGAATCTTTCATAAAAGGCGAATTTCCTAGCTGTTTCAAAAAATCAAAATCAATTCCGATATATAAAAAAGGCCCACCCAATGAAGTTTCCAACTACAGAAATATTTGCATTCAAAGCCAACTGGCTAAAATATTTGAACTGGCATATAATAATAGGCTGAATATGTTTTTGGAAAATAATAAATTGTTAAATATATCTCAACATGGCTTTCGCAAAGAAAAATCGACGAATAGCGCTTTCTCAGAATTATGCAACTTCATATATACCTGTCTCAACAATAGAGAATACAACATAGCGCTATACTTCGATTTAACACGGGCATTCGATTCAATCGACCATCAGTTACTAATAGATAAACTTATCGAATTGGTGTTAGAGGTACAGCAAACAGATGGCTACAGACATATCTACAGAACCGTGAACAGGTTGTTGTTTTTGGTAATGGCAAGTCGAATACAAGAAATGTTATCGCCGGGGCTCAATTCTCTCCTCAATTCTGTTTTTAGTCTTCATCATCGACATTGAACTGACATGCCCCACTCCACACGCCAAAATATTATACGCCGACGATACATTTTTAACTTCAGCAAATAACACAGCAGAATTAGTAAAGAACGCAAATCAATCCGCTAACGAATTCTACAACTACTGCACTACACACGGTCTGTCTGTCAACATAAACAAATCACAAATCATAACATTTCTACTAAAAAACTTAAAAAACGACTTCAGCTACCTAATCAAACTTAACCATCAATCCATGAATCAAACCACTGCTAGTAAATTTTTAAGACTAGTCATTGACAGCAAATTAACCTGGGAAAATCACGTTGACTATGTATCGGCCAAACTAAGCAGCATATGCTTTTTAATAAGACAAATCAAGAACACGGTAAATTTGGATGTCCTAAAAATGACATATTTTGACCTCACCGAGTCGGTTATATCATATGGACTTATCTTCTGGGGATGCTCAGCTCACATCCAACGCGCTTTTTCTTCACAGAAAAAAATAATTACACTACCATCCTTATACATTTATCAGCTAATTATCTATACTAAAAAGCAAAACTATCTCTCAACAAACAATTTTCATAACTACAATACAAGAAACCGATTTGCACTCCGTCAAACATTCTCAAGACTATCAGTTGGTCAGATTGCTTCAACAGATACACAAAGATATGTGGAAACGATCAAAATCAAACTACATTTAAAAACAAACTTTATGCATATTTGTCTTCGAAAGCGTACTACTCATATGATGAATTTTTCAAAAACAGTGAATGACTCGTGTTGGTATCCCAATATAAAAACCAATATGTACACTTGTTTATACAGTGAGGACCAAAACTCCGTCGCCCCCCCTGTAACTTCTTCATTTTCCATATTACAAAAAAATGTTAAATACATAAGTTGTAGGGTTTCATTCGATCTCTTTAGTGGTTTAAGTTTCATTCATACAGAGTGTCTCAAAAAAGCACGGTGACTTAGAAGTTAATTTTTTCAAACGGGACACCCTGTATTTCATTGCATTATTACATTCTACGTTAAATTCTGAACAGGTTTGATGAATGGTTTTCTATCAAAAAAGTTAATAGTTTTGGACTTATGAACACTTGTAAATAATTATTTCGACTACTTTTGCGCCAGTTCAATGAGAAAATCGTAACAAATGGATCACAATGTAATCCACTTTCCTATCCTAACTTTTTGAAAGCTATCCAATGTTGCAAACTGCTGATGGCACCATGTGTAACTTACCTCGTCGTACCATTTTACAATTGTTAGAGTTGTTGAATCTCACGAAAAACTAGTACAAATGAAGTTGAAACATTTTATTAACAAATAAGGTAGTCCATAAATACAGATCAAGAATCATTAAAAACTGAAGAGATATTTTAATTTATAACTGAAAACGGTGAGTTTTTATCTATTTCAAAAGATGTTCGACATGTCCAACATGCATTTCTTGACACATAAATAGTCGGGTTGTAAACTCTTTCCTAACATTAATCAAGGTTTGAGGTGTTATTTCTGAACACACTTCAATAATTCGACGGCGTAGTTCATCTAACGACCCACAAACTGTCTTAAAAACTACGGATTTCACATAGCCCCAGAGAAAAAAATCAAGCGGTGAGAGGTCCGGTGAGCGAGCTGGCCACTCTGTTGTACCTCGACGTCCAATCCACCTACCTGGATACCTTTCATCTAAGTAATTTCTCACCTCCCGAAAATAGTGTGGTGGCGCTCCATCTTGCGGAAATGTTACATCCAAGTTAAATTCATGTGGGTTTTGCGCAACGATCTCATCGATACTGTGACTTATTGTGTCTTGCAGCATTTGGAGGTATCTGGGACCATTTAAATTTTCTTCCAAGAATATGGGACCTACAATGTGGTTACCTAAAATACCAGCCCAAACATTAATTTTCTGGGGAAATTGAGTATGCCCCTCGCGGAATTCATGGGGTTTGTCATCACTCCAATATCTACAATTCTGGGTATTCACATTTCCATTTAGGTAAAAAGTGCTTTTATCACTAAAGCAGATGTGTTGCAAATAAAGTCGATTTGCAACAATTCTTTCTGCCATGGTCTCGCAAAATTCAAGTCGCCGGTCTGGATGATCTTCAACCAATTGGTGCATAATTTTTATTTTGTAAGGATGGAATTTATTTTGTTTTAAAACCCTCTTTACTGATGTTTTAGAAACATCACATGTCTCAGCTACTTGCTTAGTTGATTGTTGTTGGTTATTCTCCATTTCGGCTAGTACTTGAATTTCAACATCTTCCGTAATTATTTTCGGCCTCCCAGATCTCGGAGCATCTTTCACGGTGCCAGTTTGGTTAAATTTTGCCTCCAATTTCTGCAGATATGTTCGACACATCGGACGTTCTAGAAAACCGTTCATTGAAAATGCGAATAGCAGCGTGGTAATTTCGGTTAGCTTCACCAAATATGATAACGGCTTCAACTTTGTCTGCTACTGAACGAGCCATATTAATCAACAAGAGAAATTGAAAACCGTTTGAAACAAAGTTTTGAAAACCTACAAAATGTCAATGACATTTGGCAAAAACAGATAAGAGTTTTTTTTAGCCTACCTCATTAATTTATTCGTGAACTGGTGCAAAAGTAGTCGAAATAATTATTTACAAGTGTTCATAAGTCCAAAACTATTAATTTTTTTGATAGAAAACCATTCATCAAACTTGTTCAGAATTCAACGTAGATGTAATAATGCAATGAAATAGAGGGTGTCTATTTAAAAAAATTAACTTCTAAGTCACCGTGCTTTTTTGAGACACCCTACAACTTATGTATTTAACATTTTTTTGTAATATGTAGAATAAAGAAGTTACAGGGGGGGCGACGGACTTTTGGTCCTCACTGTATACATTTTTTATGTTTTACATAATTTTTTTGTTGCTTTTGACAAGGCTAATGTCTTATGTTTACACACTTTTTGTGATGTTAATGTAACGATCTCAGAGCTGAATAAATATTATTATTATTATTATATATATATATATATATATATATATATATATATAGGAGAGAGGTAGTCTTTGCTGACTCGTTAAGATCAAGCTAGGGAAACTTGTTGGGTAAGCAGCATGCAGGAAGTATACTCTTATAACACTTGATTCCAATATTTCGACAAGTATTATTGTCATCATCAGGGAAAGCTACAATAATGTTAAAACTATAGTGAAAACAATTGACAACTGTGGATTCTAAACTACTTACGTGTTGATGAGATTGATTGCAATAGATGATATAAAAAGACGTGTACAGTAATTAAACATATTAAAAAACAAGTTATGAGATAATCTTAAAGGTAATCGTCACACATTATTAAAAACTCAGTTATGCATAAAATCTAGTTCTATTCAATTTTATTCAAATGGATATCATACCGATGTCACACCGGTTGATCGGAAAGCGTGGAAAAGAAAGAAAATTTATTTGAGGTTATGTATATAAAGTGAAGTTTGTTAAGGTACGTTCCTGCATGGAACTGTACTAGAATCTGAAATTAGACAGATTGAACCACTCAGAACGAGAAAAGTGTACATCAACCTTGGAACAAAAAGACTAGACATTGTTTCATGAAAATGACACATGACTATTGCAAAATTATCAGATCAGTATTCAAATTTAACAACGTTTATTAAAGTTTTATTTTAAAATTTATAACATGGATTGAGAGTTAAGCTCTCTGACATTATGTTTCTGCTTATCCAAGTGCAGTAAAAATGAATATATTTCACTTAAATGTTTTATGTCAGTTTTCTTGTTCAAACATGAGGATGATTGTGAGATGAAGGTCATCTCCAGAAAGGTTCTTTTATATTTGTTGGATTCTTTGGCTAAGATTTTTGCAGCCTCAAAGTTCATATTGTGACCTTCTTTTTGTACATGATTACTGAGTGCACATCTCTCTGGGTGCAATCTACAATCACTCTTATGTGAACAAATTCTGTCCTTCAACAACCTATTGGTTTGTCCTAAGAGTGATTGTAGATTGCACCCAGAGAGATGTGCACTCAGTAATCATGTACAAAAAGAAGGTCACAATATGAACTTTGAGGCTGCAAAAATCTTAGCCAAAGAATCCAACAAATATAAAAGAACCTTTCTGGAGATGACCTTCATCTCACAATCATCCTCATGTTTGAACAAGAAAACTGACATAAAACATTTAAGTGAAATATATTCATTTTTACTGCACTTGGATAAGCAGAAACATAATGTCAGAGAGCTTAACTCTCCATCCATGTTATAAATTTTAAAATAAAACGTTAATAAACGTTGTTAAATTTGAATACTGATCTGATAATTTTGCAATAGTCATGTGTCATTTTCATGAAACAATGTCTAGTCTTTTTGTTCCAAGCTTGATGTACACTTTTCTCGTTCTGAGTGGTTCAATCTGTCTAATTTCAGATTCTAGTACAGTTCCATGCAGGAATGTACCTTAACAAACTTCACTTTATATACATAACCTCAAATAAATTTTCTTTCTTTTCCACGCTTTCCGATCAACCGGTGTGACATCGGTATGATATCCATTTGAATAAAATTGAATAGAACTAGATTTTATGCATAACTGAGTTTTTAATAATGTGTGACGATTACCTTTAAGATTATCTCATAACTTGTTTTTTAATATGTTTAATTACTGTACACGTCTTTTTATATCATCTATTGCAATCAATCTCATCAATACGTAAGTAGTTTAGAATCCACAGTTGTCAATTGTTTTCACTATAGTTTTAACATTATTGTAGCTTTCCCTGATGATGACAATAATACTTGTCGAAATATTGGAATAAAGTGTTATAAGAGTATACTTCCTGCATGCTGCTTACCCAACAAGTTTCCCTAGCTTGATATATATATATATATATATATATATATATATATATATATATATATATATACAATTTGGAAAGATTATTTGGGTAAGCAGCAAGCAAAACGTGTACTCTTTTAACACTATATTTCCAATATTTCAACAGTGGTTACTGTCATCTTCAGGGAAGCTACAATTAATAAGCGAATATATACTAAAATGGAGTGAAACCCAGTAACAGCTATACTTACTGTGTCTTTGAGGTTGATTGCAAAAAGATGTGATGAAAGTAATACAACAATTATCGAAAGGGAAACATGAAGTTGATGATAAAATAACATTAAAAGGTCAATAATTAAAATAATTAGTCAATTAATATACATTTTTTAAAATTTATATGGATAATTTCCACGTATAAATCCATATAAATTTTAAAAAATGTATATTAATTGACTAATTATTTTAATTATTGACCTTTTAATGTTATTTTATCATCAACTTCATGTTTCCCTTTCGATAATTGTTGTATTACTTTCATCACATCTTTTTGCAATCAACCTCAAAGACACAGTAAGTATAGCTGTTACTGGGTTTCACTCCATTTTAGTATATATTCGCTTATTAATTGTAGCTTCCCTGAAGATGACAGTAACCACTGTTGAAATATTGGAAATATAGTGTTAAAAGAGTACACGTTTTGCTTGCTGCTTACCCAAATAATCTTTCCAAATTGCATCCTAACTAGTCAGCAAAGACTACCGTTCTACTATATATATATATATATATATATATATAGTGTGACCAACTTAAGACCGGAGCACCCTTATAAAAATCTACATTTTACAACCGATTGGAATAATTTTGTTTTTCAATAGGTAGATAATCAAAATGTCCACTAAATAAATCTCCGTTTCCAGGGCCAACTAATTTGATTTTATGAGTTGAAAAATGTAAAAAAGTTATAAACGATGTTTTTTTAAAGAATTTAACTACTCCACTGGATTCGCGACATTTTCAAATTGTCCATATGTGAATTACATTGAAATGTGTCAATCAATAAAAAAAGTTATGAGAGAATGGAATTTTGAAAAATATGCCGTTTAATCAACCCACAAATTCAATTTCAAAACTATCACTGGCTGTAATTTCATAGAAATCTGTTGATATATAAAAAAAATGAAAAATTATGATGTAATGTAATGACATTTTCCTGAAATGCCATTAACATATTTATCAAAACTTATTATACAGTGACCGCCAAAAAGTATGTACCATATGGGAAAAAAGTTTATTATTAGAGTATTCGATAAAAGATTCTTGGGAAAAGTTTGTGCATGTCCGATAACGTAAAAATCGATTCTGACACATGTCACGTGATCGCTGGTATGGCGACAAATTGAAAAAAGTTACTATGAATAGGCAAAAAGTCGAGTAAAATAGCAAGATATCGAAACAAGTAAATTGAAAAAGTTGCTCAGAATTCAATTTTATACACATATACAAAGTTTGACAGCAAGCAAAAAAATAAAACAGCTAAGAAAACAATTCGGAATCCTGAGGTAATGAAATCATCTTCATATCTAAGTAGTCAAATAAAAAAAAAGGTTTTCTTCATATTTGAAAATTCCGAAATTCTGCACAGTTTCAGGTAACACCCTGTAGACATTTTATGTGGGAAGCCTTCTGTTTTGAAGAAGTATGACATCATATCTAGCCTAGCGCAGAATTCGAATACTTCAAATCATACAAAAGTTATTCAGATTTTAATAGGGGAAAAATTTTGGGGTGCGACGGAATTAGTGTTCAGAAGTTTAATAGAAAATTCTAATAGAATTGTGATGAGTTCTATTCAATTGTACCTTTGAATCACCCTGTACATGCTCAAGACCTATCTCAACTTGTATATTGAAAATAAAATTACAAATAAAAGAGTTGATAACACTTCAATGATAACACCTTTCATAAAAGTTACCTACAAGTGTATCTACAAATCTACAAATTATCGAAAAATGAGAAACAATCAGTACATCAGCGTGCAGTGTAAGAAAAACCACGTTGGATATTGGGCGGGTAGAATCACCAAATTACTACAATTATTCATACCATTCAGCTGACGAAAAAAGCAGAAAAAGCTCTAGTAACTAATAAATTGTATGTTCAGCCACCTCCAAAACGATTTGACCGGAATGCATTCAACTCATGAACAGGCTGACCTCACCGCTCAACGCCGCGATAAACACATTCCGTTCAGTATTCATTCATCGGACGGCCGGTTGACTTATAACAGCGACTCGAAGGCCGAGAAGCAAGATCGAGGATTCTAGTGAAGTTGTGAAAGTTTTTCACAAGTGACCTCAGATTCGGGATTTTAAAAATAAAATACAGAGTGCTCGTGTAAATAGACAGTTGTGTGTCTCGAGAAAATATATTGTTCGGGGTTTGTTTTCGCGAAACATAGACAGTGACTGAAAAATATTTCTCGTGAAGTGTTCAGTTGTGTGCTTTAACGAGCACATTTCTCGCGTTTAAAAATTATTATAATTATAGATTAGTGACCCATGATACTAAAGTTCACGTGGAAAATTCTATAAATCGAAAAACTTTTTGTGTGAAATAGACTAAGAAAAAATGTTTTCAAGAAGAGTTCGACTCGTCGACCTCAAGGTCGACAACTGTTAAGAAGGCTTTACTCCAGAAGAGACTTTCAGAAGGATTGATTGCTGAACGGAAAGACCCCGAAACCTTCTTGTTCGAAGTTTCTGGAATTGATTTGGGTACGATGATGAATAAACTCGACAAAAATACCAAATCAAAGGAAGGCAAAATTCGAATACTCTGAAGGAAGAACTTCAAGAGAAACATACAGAAAATTCTAATAGTTTGAAGGAAAAACTTCAAGAAACTTCAAAGAATTCGAAAGAAGAACTTCTAGAAAATACGAGTAGTCTGAAAGAAGATGGAATTGATTTGGGTACGATAATGAATAAACTCGACAAAAATACCAAATCAAAGAAAGGCAAAATGCAACAAAATTCGAATACTTTGAAGAAAGAACTTCAAGAGAAACATGCAGAAAATTCTAATAGTTTGAAGGAGAAACTTCAAGAAAGTTCAAAGAATTCGAAAGAAGAACTTCTAGAAAGTTCGAATAGTCTGAATTTTATGAAAGTTTGAAGATGTAGAGAGAAAAGCTTCTGGAAAATTCGGAGAACCTATGAGAGAAACTTTGTGGTGTGGCGAGCCGGTTAGGAAAAAAAATGGGGACGGTCGCGATGGAGATGGAGAAAATAAAATATGAAATCGAGGAAGAAATTAGCAAAATGAAGGAAACAATCAGTAAGTTGAAAAACTAAATTGATACTGCCCATGCGACAGGACCTGTTGATGAAAATTCAATACTGGAACTGAGTTTAAACTTGGATAATGTTCAGAAGGGTTCGAGAGATGTAAACATCAGTTCGGAAACAGGAAAGCTCTCCATAAAACCACCTCAGGTTGAAGGAAAAACACCATGGGCAAATTACCGCCGAAAATTTGAAGCTACAGCAAAGGCGAATGAATGGAATGAAGGAGAACGAGCTGTAGTATTAACACTGGCGTTGCGTGGCGAAGGAATAAACATTTTACAAACCCTCACAGCCCAAGGAAAGGATAGCATGAGCAGCTGATTACAGATGGACAGACCCATCTATAAAATGTTTACCACTCACAGATTAAAAGCCGCTGCCAGAAGTCAAACGAATCCCCACAGGAATTTGAGGCAGACTTCACGCTTCGTCTTGCATATCCAGTAAAGTCATGGAGCGGTTAGCGGTTCAGGCATTCTTGGATAGACTTCGAGACCAAGAAACCAGACAAGCATGGACACTAGCTCGTCCAACATCTCGTGGATTCACTGGCATGCGCTTTGGAATTTGAGGCTGCAAAACAATCTTGCAAGAGCCACAGTAAGGTCCGGATAATGGAAGAAGGTTTATAGGAGCCTGCTACACCGGCAGCTACCATAAGGAAAGTGTTTCCCGAGAAGAGACTGGTGTGATGCCGGAACTGTAGGACTGTGCATAGCCAATGTCCAATCCTCAATAGGTCGAGACCAACGAAGGGGCAATCGTCGGCCTATACTCAGAAAGCCCCAGTTAACAACGCATATGTCGCTGTCCTTCAACAGCAGAACAAAGGAGCCTTTGTAGACCGTTTCATCAACAACAAGCCTTGCACGATGCTGCTCGATACAGGTGCGACTAGGACTATTCTGGAACCTTCATTTGCCAAACACCGGCAAAATTTGAACCATTGACTTGGAAGTTACGCACAGCAACACGGGAACCCGCCACTGTGTATGGTGAACTACTGATTGAGCTAATTCTAGGCATCTCCAAACTGAAACATCGACCGTTGGTAGCTGATATCGAGGACAAAGCAATCATCGGAATGCACATCATGAATTCAAGAAGGTTCGAGCTGAATTTCAAAGATGGCGTCCTGCGTGTGAACGAAGAAGAGCTGGTACTTCATGGAAGAAGTGAAGAAATGATTCATGTCCTGTTGGCTGGAGATGTAAGCGTACCTGAGAGGACTGAGACCATTCTGGAGGCTCGCATGGATGGCGGAGCGAACCGTGGAAGCGTGATGATGTTCGAGCCCGAGCTTCATAATGAGAAAATTGTTCGAGGAATTGCACTAGGGAAGACCTTACTGCGTGTTGATGAATTTGTGCCAGTAAGGGTAATGAATGTCAATTATTACCCAGTGACCTTGTAGAGGGGAACTGTTTTGGGGCATTGCTCGTCTATTTCCTCTGTGGTCAGGGATGTACGCAGTGCTGTTAGCCAAGACAGCAACTTGCCAGCAGAATTGGAAAAGTTAGTCACCACTTCATCGAAGGACAAGGGACCAGCTTAGAAGTCCAAACTGAGGAATAGAGTCGAGGAGTATCAAGTCATCTTCGATACCAGAAAAAAGGAAGGCGACAGAAGGAAGGTGGTTTAGCATAAAATCGATACTGGGGATACCTGATCAATCCGTCAATCAGCCAGAAGATGCCATCTTGCCAAGAAAGAAGATGCTGATAAAATTTTCAACGATATGGGTGAAGAAGAGATAATTGAACCTTCCTATCTATACATAGAAGTCATAGAATTTGTTTGGCAACATTGTCTGAACTAGGTTAGAATCACAATTCATATTTATTTTACACTCGTATTTCACTCATTTTTTTAGATATTCTCAATACGAAACTATTCATTATATCAGGTGGAAAAACAGTTATACCTAGAAATCTGTTGGAATGTCAGACACCCAAGATAGCAGAATCCCTTTGTGGGGTGCTGTTGTTACTGTTGGACAAGCCATCTACAAGGAGTTATGCAGCTGTTGATCTGCATTGTGCAGCTGCTCCTTTTTGTGATTTCCATTACAAACACGGAGCTAAAGATAAAAATAAGTAAAACATTATTCACAAAGAAAGAATGGAAATATTACATGATGGATTTTCAGACGAGACGAACGAGAGTTGAGATTGAATTGCGATAGACCAGCTTTACTGACTATGTTGAGAAGTTGGTCAGGTATACTTCATTTTTGTAGTCCAAATGACAGGGGAGATTTCTAAGCTATTGTTGAGGTTTTGTGTTTACAACAACTAGAAGTAAGGGTGAGTAACATTGCGATGTTCATAATATCTTCAACAAAGGCAAAATTTCTGTCCAATTGTGTACATGAAATAAATACAAAACCAAATTAATGGTTTTGGCTAGGAAACGGATACAATTTGACTATTAATTCATTAATTGAAATTCCGTTCGGTTTGAATCCATCGGACGGCCGGTTGACTTCTAACAGCGACTCGAAGAACGATAATCTAAGTAGAGGATTCTAGTGAAGGCGGGAGAGTCTCTCCGCAGCTATATAAGAACGTGACACTCACCGGAAGTATTGAGTATTGAAAGATTTGAACAGTCGTAATAAATACAGCCCAGTGATTGTGTATATAAATTAGCATGTTTCTAAGTGTGGAAAATAAATATTTTTTCAAAGTGAATTTGTCAAAGTACTTCACACTAGTTTCATTGACAGCTTAACCAGTTGGGCTCAATATTTCTAGTTTCTTATCTTACCTATTTGGAATAGAACAAAAATGAGAAATAATACGTAGCGTAGTACAAAGAAAACGTCTGAAAATTTCAACCGAGTATGCACGGAAAGATAAGTTGAATAAAATTGTTTCAAATATTCGTGTACCTAGTCAAGCAAAGGTAGATATTTGAATGATGTACATTTCTTACCGATAGACCTATTCATCATTGAAATTCAAGTTCTCAAAAAAATTTCACATTCGGAATAGGTATCTAGTGAATATATAATTATGAAATATTATCTCCTTTTATAATAAAAATAATTTTTTTTATGAGAAATCCATTAACCTTTAATATAATAAATAAAAATACAGTATACAACATCAGACAAAAATAATAAACGGTGTAAATCAGACTATGAGCAAGACTCATAAAAAAGCACATATGCCTCACAAGTAATGTGGTTGAAATTGGAGAAACACAGGAGTCATTGTACTGATGCCACGTATCATCGTAGGGATGTCTACAATGAGCCGTATAGTGTCCGCTATAGGTAGTCTCGCTGTGATTTAATACAGCATATAGTTTATAGCGGCAAGAAATTGCATTTTCCGTTGCATAGTTGCTCATATCCAATCCGTCTACAAAAAATTCAATGTTTATATCAATTTTAGCTTCGAGTCTTGCTGTTGAAGAAAAATGTTTGAAATGGATAACAAGAATTTCTGGAAATTTATTGAAAGACATAGATTTCGTGCACTTCCGACTCATTTGGCATATCGAACAAGTAGGTTTCTCATCACCATCCAAAGTTTCTTCTACAGTGAAAGCATCCAAACAATGTGACAATCGTAGGTGTCCCGTTCTTTGTGGAATCGGTAGAGATAGGTCCCAGAAAGAATCAAATGTGACGGTACAATTTCCACAATGTGTACATTTCAATGCAGATTTCAGTTGTCCGACAAAATTATCTACAATCTTCGAGTTATTCATACTCAAGAATCTAGTCCAAACCTCTTTAGCTTTCTTGCTGTCACCTACTCATCGTCCTAAGAAAATATGTTCACCTTCTCCCTATTATTATTTACATCTTCATGTAATCCCTTCAGCAGGTACCTTAAAAATTCCTGGGCATCTTGTTGGGCATTGATGATAAAATGTGGTACGAATCTTTGAATCTCTCTTCCTAATGCTTCCGTTTCAACTACTTGATCTGATGAATCCTCTGACCATAATTCCTCTATGACATCCACAAAGGATTTGAATAAAGCATCTATCACATGTCAAATATTTGATAGAAAAATTTCTACTTATAAATTTCGCCCATGGTACCTTAGAGGATTAAATTTTTGAAAATTTTTGGGTTGCCATAATACCAAAATAAACAGCTTTTTGATGGGCTCTAAAAGTGTGGAGTAAAATTTTCAGTAATAATATCCCGACAAAATGCAAAAGTTTCAAAATACTTTCACCTTGCTGGTACTCAAACTGTGTTGCTGTACAAATCACCATACGAGCAAGCTCTCGTGGTGTTTTTAAGCAACACAGTTTTCGTGCCAGCAAGGTTTAGTTAAGCTTATTTATTCCACTTTGCTAATAGTCGTATACAGTTATATTACTAATCTAAACAGACATATACATGGGTTAATCAACATATAAAATTATATACGTGTAACAATATAAAAATTAGGACATATAAAATCATAAAAATTGACAAAAACCGTAGTAGAAGCAGGAGGTAGCAGGTATAAATCAGAAGGTACAACGATAAATACAGAAAATACATGACAATAATAGATTTCATAATTTTATAATCAGCTACGATAGGTATCACATTTGAGTATTTGAAATAAATTAACGAATGTTTCCTTTAAAAATGTTCATGTTCGTAGACAATCTGATGGATTTTGTTATAGGCCATAAATCCTGCATCAAAAATGCACAAACTTATCAAATTTGCTTGATTTATGTGAATATGATTTCTTTGGCGAGTATTATAAAAGTGAATATTGTGACAAAGCTGTAAATTTATAGACAGGTACTCGGGAAGCATATTATTGATTAAATTATATAAGAACACTAAAGTTAGAAATTTAATTTAATAATTTGGTTGTTGTTGCATCCGATTTATGATTTCAAGTCTGTTACAATTGTAACGAAGTTGCTAATTTTATAGTTCTAATGTAGGCAGAAGCAACACGTTCACATTCAGTTTTTATATTTTTATTCAGAGCTCCCTTGATAACAAACATATAAATACCATTTTTAGTGGAGAATATTCCGTTGATCATCCCTGTGTAAATAGAACACCCCGTATACTCGCGCCCTGATATAATAAATATTATCCCTGGATATCTCCCTACGAGAGCCCAGCACACAGCCCTTTTTCGCGATTGAATGCAAAGCCTGCTGGCAATACAAAACAGAAGCGAAACGATAGGACAGTTTGGCTCGAGCAAGCATCCCGCCCGTATCACGAAGACTAGCAGAGAAACTAGCCGATGACGTCACTGAAGGAACGGAATATATTTAAATTGTCGTCAAGTCCAATCGACCAGCTACACAGGCCCAACTAAGCTGAAGAGGGGATGACCAGACCTAACGTCTGAACGGATGGCAGTTGAGAAATCAATTGTGTACGAGCCGAGCCAAAAGCAGTCGACCCAAATATACCAGCCGAGTCCTTTCCAAAAATAATCGTCTCTGATTAACAGGCGCGTAGGTAGCTTTTGATATACCGAGTGGATCCCTGTCAATGAGAGAGTGTGAAACAAACGTTTCTGGTTGACAGGCGCGTAGGATAGATATTCCGAAGTAGACTTTTGATCAAAGCATCTAACAAGACTGAGAACTGCGAACCTAGGAAGTAGAGCTTTGGCTGAATATAAAGCTTGAGTATGCCGTAGCTGCCAGTAATACCGTTGATTGTTTGCCCGCTAACCCCCCCACCCCCTACACACCGCTTTTTGCATTCGTAACCACCCCGCTTGTGCATCCGTAACTACCCCTCTTTTGCATCCGTTACTACCCCGCTTTTGACTTTTGCTAAGAGTGTTGCTTCTTCCTGCCCCTTTCAGTTTTGGGAACAAGGTGAATAATAATATTTCTGTAACTGTAGTTATGTTTTCTTTTTGAATTGACTATTATGAAATAAATGTTATTAGATCATATATGGTGTTTTACTCGACATTGATTATATACTCCTCCCAGTAAGGAACCTAATTGCTTTGTAAGTTTACAACTATTTTCGCAGCAAGTACACAGGAAGCAAACCCAGCAGGAGTAATCAAAGCCTGCCTGATCACCTGTGCTTCGGTCAAAATCATAAGTGACCCCTGGAGTATTCTTTCTCCACTGAGGCTGCCCGGAGCAAGTGGCCCTTCACACGTTAAACAGAGGTGGCGCCCAAGGCAATCCGTAACCTGCACTCGGGAGTCAAAGTGACACGTGATGACGTCACAAATTTGGCGCCCGAGCAGGGACCTTTTTTATGGTATACTGATTACCGAAAGTCGAGTGAAAACTGATTTTGAGGAGATATAGTTATTCCGTTGAGTTAACCAGCTCAAACAACTTCAAAACGCTTTCTGAGGTGAAAATTCGTCAAAAAAAAACGCCGAGCTGTCATTTTGACATATTTTCAACTTCGACCCAAAAAAGGTATCCTAGCTTGCGACTCCTCTTTTATTAGGTTTTCGGGTACTCCGAAGCGATTGCAGCCATACGTTCACCGACTGGAAGCACCGTAACCGAGATAAAAGTCGATCAAGAGAAAGTAAGTGTCTGACCGTGAAACCATTGGTACTGAAGAAAGATGTCTGGCGACGAATCTGACCCCTCTAAGGACCAGACCAACGATATCGGGATAGCTGGGAACCGAAAGCTATTTGGAGGAAGTGGACCGACCGACACCCGAGTGGGATGGATATACCACTTGAAGAAGGACGAGCTTGACGCCAAATTATTCCAGTTTCATCTGGATACAACTGGCACCGTCGATGAGAAGCAATGACGCCTGGTTAAATTCATCCGATAAGGTCGAGCTTCGCCTGCTCCGACCACCACAACACCGTTTATGTTCCCAACCACGCCTGGAGGAACGACAGTGACCGCCGGCCCACCGACTGTTACATTGACAAGTACAGGTGGACAGACTGTGCCAAGCCTACTTCATGGAACAATGGTGGCAGTCCAGACTACCCAGACCCAGCCCAACCCAGGACCGTCGCCCCTTGCCGCATCTGAGGACTGAGGACTGGAGTATTTCCTTCGATGGGAGTCAAGACTCCGCCGCTTTTCTGGAAAGACTGGAGGAAATCCGTGTTTCTCAAGGCATCTCACCAGCCCGCCTTTTGCAAGCGATGCCGGAACTGCTGCAAGGAATGCCGATCTCGATAGGCTGACTGGTCAGCTTTCTATACCGCCTTCCAGAAGTTTTTCTTTCCCGTCAACTACCTCATCGACTTGAAAGTGGCCATTAGCAGAAGATTGCACCAGCTACAGGAGTGTACCTCACAATACATCACCGATCTACAGACTCTCATCCGCCGCCATGGAAACATCACTCATGAACAAGAGTTGAATTGGCTATACCGCAACCTGCAATTCACAATGTCGCCAGGTAGTATGAACTGCTGCGAAGGGAAGTCGAGATGGCTCAGAAGACCGCACCAGCCCCTCACACCAGACCAGAGCAGTCAAACTCTGTAAGTCCGCCAGCTCGTCCACCTACCTACCAAATACCGCCTACCACCTCCAGCTTTAGCAACCGACTGAATTCACTGAGAGCCGATACCACAAGAGATCACCCGAGTACGAGTTGGAGCAACACCGCCGTCCGGGCCGTGAACCGCCCGGCCGGGAGGGCACCAGAGTGCTGGCGATGTGGATAAACCGGACATTTCCGCAGCCAGTGCCAAACAGCCGCCAGGATATTCTGTTCTCGGTGCAAGAGGGATGGAGTAATGTCCCGTGATTGCCCGTACCCCCGATCGGAAAACCGTTAGGGCGCTGCAACAACCTGAGTTCTGTGCAGCAAAGCCCTCCTACTGCCTCAAACACCGTTATTCCGACCGTAGCAGATAACCGCCCCCATTGCTCCGTAGACCATCATCCCAATTATCAGGAAGACAACCGCCCCCACTACTCCGTACCATACAACACCTCCAGCCATCGAGACAACCGCCTTCATATTCTGGTAACCATTCCAGGTGGCACCGTTGAAGCTCTGATTGACACCGGCGCAGTAATCTCCTACGTGAGAGACAGGATAGCCAGGCAGTGGGACTTGTTGGGAACATCGAAAGTTCCAGCATTGACAAGTTCAGCCTGGTTAGCAAACAGTGAAACCGTTCCAGTCTCAGCAATGTACCAGGTAGAGATTAAATTTGACCACCACCGTTTTGAGGAAACATTTGGTCACCTATGTGGGCTCTCCTCCTATATGGTTATCGGGATGGACATTCTCCAGAAGAGACATTTTAGCCTACAATTGAGCATTAGCCACATAGCCACGGAAACTCGGCCCGTCCCTTGTTTCCCCATTGGAGTCACCGAGGCAAAACCACCGCTGACGCTTACTGCCGAGGAGGAAGCCCGTCTACAAGCCTTCCTACAGAACGAATTACCGACATTTGAAGGGATTCATGGAGTAACACCGTTGGTGGAGCACAGGATCCGTCTCCTGAACCCAGAGCCCATCAAGCAGCAGTACCGGCCACAAAATCCCAAAATGCAGGAAGTGATAAATACCGAAGTAGACCGAATGTTGCAGGAGAACATCATTGGAACTTCAGAAAGTCCGTGGAGCTCCTCCGTAGTTATCGTTCGAAAGAAAGATGGTAAACCCCGATTTTGTATAGACTTCCAGAAAGTCAACGCCGTCTCCGAAAAAGATGCCTACCCGCTTCCGTTCATCAACGCCGTGCTGGACAAACTCCGAAGAGCCCGGTACATATCCAGCATTAATCTCCGTCAAGGCTACTGGCAAGTTGCGCTAACAGAAGACAGCAAACCCATCACCGCGTTCACCGTTCCAGGAAGGGGGTTATATTAATTCCGCGTTATGCCCTTTGGCCTGCATGCCGCCCCCGCCACGTTCCAACGTCTTATGGACAGGATCATTGGTCCTGAGATGGATTCGTTCTGCTTTGCGTATCTGGACGACATAATTGTCCTAGGAAATACTTTCGAAGAACATCTTGACAATTTGCGAGAAGTCTTTCGCCCGCTCCGTTCCGCCAACCTACGTGTTAATCCGGAGAAATGTCAGTTTCGAAGGAGGTCTCTCAAGTACCTTAGACACATGGTCACATCCGACATTGACTCGACAGTCGACATTGATTATATACTCCTCCCAGTAAGAAACTTAATTGCTTTGTAAGTTTACAGCTATTTTCGCAGCAAGTACCCAGGAAGCAAACCCAGTAGGGGCAATTAAAGCCTACCTCCTCTGATCACCTGTGCTTCAGTCAAAACCATAAGTGACCCCTGGAGTATTCTTTCTCCACTGAGGCTGCCCGGAGCAAGTGGCCCTTCACACGTTTAACAGAGGTGGCGCCCGAGGCATTCCGTAACCTGCACTCGGGAGTCAAAGTGACACGTGACAACGTAAAGACGTCACACAATTCAAGAGGAAACGCATACACCTATTTTGTAATATTTGAATTTCTTGAAGGTCGGTATCTTTGCACATCAATAGTATAGGCAAACAAAATATTCAGAATGAGGTTTGCTTGTAGATTCTACTATAGCTTTGACGTGGTTGAAAAATCCACCATATAGGTGGAAAACATTCATCAGTAATCGGGTTTCACATATTCAAGAGAATTGATCTCCATCACATTAGTAACTTGTTAAATGAAAAGACAAGCCCGCAGATTGCGCATCGAGAGGTTTATTACCGTCGGAGTTACTGAATTGTAAGCTATGGTGGGCAGGATCGGCTTGGCTCACATTTTCGTAAGATTTTTGGTGACTTTCTGATCCTCTAAAAAATTCAGAAAACGTTAATATTTCGAGTGAGGAAAGAAAGGTTACCTTAGCAGCTTTCATTTCTCCCGACTATTTTGAAGACTTGTTGGTAAATTCTCTTTTCTTGCAAAAATTCAAAGAATCATCTCTTATGTGTTCAGATTCACTTATAATTGTCGCAATAGGGAAAAATAATGAACAAACTTCTTTACTAATTTAGAATTAAAGAAATCACTTAATTTCCTCGTGAAGTACGTGCAATCATCTCATTCCAATGAAGATATAGCTTTCTTAAACAGTGATAAGCTCCCATCCAAATCTTTTAGAAAACTCGATGTATTTTTTGATGAAGAAAGGATTTCGCGAGTAGGTGGACGCCTTTAAAACTCTCTTACTATTTTTAATACTCCATCAATTTTATTCACAAGTGTTGGCGTTTATGTCTAAAGTCTTATCAACCCAAAATGTCAAATTTGTACGGGTGTCTCAAATAAAGCCTTTCTCTTGAGTTGGGATCGACTATGCAGGACCTTTTTTAACAAATAGGGGCAAATAACGAGGGAAAAAAACCTATATATGTGTTCTTGTGTGCTTTACAACGAAAGCCTTACATTTACAAGTGAGGCGTTTTTAGCTGCCTTTCGCCATTTTATTGGACGAAGGGGGCGTTGTTCTCAAATTTTCAGTGACAACGGAGGTTGTTTTCGAAGCGGCTCTTGAGAAATTAAAACCCTACCCAAAAACGCAGTAGAAGCGAAAAATATAGAATGAAAATTTCAAGTTCCAGTGACACCCCATTTTTCATGTTTAGCAGAAGCCGGTGTAAAATCTGTAGAAACTCACCTATATCGCGTTATAGGAGACCAAATTGTAACTTTCGAGGAGCTATATACAGTATTAGTACAAATCAAATCGCTTTTGAATTCGCGCCCTCTATTAGTGACCCGAATGATCTTTTGGTTTTGACGCCGGGACACTTTTTGACTCTGGAACCATTGTCTACCCTTCCAGATCCCGATCTCAGCCATTTAAAATTGAGCCATTTCGGACGGTGGCAACTTTTACGACTCCACCAAGATATTTGGTCACGGTGGCATTCCAAATATTTGCATACCCTTCAGCAACGAGGAAAGTGGTTGGAAACCACCTCCGGCTGTTGGCACTATGGTCCTAATTAAAAATGAACATTTATTTCCTATGAAATGGCCGGTGGGCCGAATTACTCAGTTATATCGTGGTAAAGATGGTATTTGCAGAGTAGCGTGAAGTTGTGTCCTTTGCCAAACCATAAATTTAATTGAAAATTATATATAATTTTGGTGGGCAGTATGTTCAGAATCTGCTCACCATTTACCCTTTTTTATTTGTTGTTTTCTTTTCTTTAGTAGTGTATAAGTATCAGTATTTATTTATTTGGGAATATTGGGGAAATTCAATATTATTTTATTATTTACTCGCGGTAAATTTTCTAAACAGTTGAAATACGCACTTAAACTTCCTGCGTATATCCGCCCAACAAAGCAATGTGCGGTAGGAAGGAAAAGGAGGGACACATTGGAAATCGAGCTCTCAGCATGTTCAAGTGAAAAAAACGAAACCTGAAATTTTGGTAGTGATTAGTTCTCTTATTACTCGTAATACTCTTATATACTCTCTGTAACAGTGTTACACAACATACAGTCCACTAGGCAAGCGCTGGCTGCCGAAAGAAGCAGTTACACGGAGGAAGAGTGGTAAGTGCAAATTTCAACTGTCGGCGTTTTATATTCTCTTTGAACTCATTACAAAACACTGTTGTATATTAAAAATTTTGTAAACTGGCATAAGGTTTTACTAATCCTATAGGCAAATCAATTTTTTATATTCCCATTTTCTTTCAAATTTAGTCAACATATTCACTAAAGTTGAGTTTATCATCTATATCGATACCTAAATATTTCATACTTTTCACTTGTTCAAGATTGTTAGCTCAAACTCAAACTGGATGTTAACGTTGTTATTTACATCAACTGATCGTTTACCTTTGATTATAATGTATTTGCATCCTATTATTGAAAAACCAATCATTGATATTTTGGAGACATTGATTCAGATTAAATATCGGAGTGTTAATATTTGTGCCCATAATATATACTATTGCATCGTCTGCAAATAAATGCATTTTACATTCACCTGTGTTCATTTGTAACAATTCAATAATGACCTTTCAGATAAATTATTGTTGACTTTAGTTTTTTGAAGCCTATTTTCAAGGTCAGAATCAAACCAACAATAGGCATTTTCTTCAACCCCGATATTTAATTTTAGTTTTTTATAATGAAATATTTCTATCTACTACCTCAAAGGCGCAAGTCCAGGAAAACCTATATGATGATTTGACCTTTGTCTACAGCACATTTGAAATCATTTATTACTGTCTGCACAGCTGTTTCGCATGAAAATCCACTAGGAAAGCCAGATTGATTTTGATCCAGTAATTTTTGATTATACAGATATTTTGTGAATTGTTTATGCTCGTAAACAGATAATTCTAGTACTTTCTGAACACAAGGTAGTGTATTTACTGGTCTATGTTCTTCAATATTTTTAGTGTGAGATATCTTTGGTACGGGAAGGTGGAAGTATTTGGAAAATTCTGCATTTTGTAGTGATATTCTTACATACAATTTCACACCTCACTTTTTCAGCCAATCAAAAAGCTGGTTTTTGTTTAGTTGCCAGGCAAGGTGAAAGTATTTTGAAAATTCTGCATTTTGAAGGGATTTTCGATCAGATAATTTCACGAATATTTTATATTATGGACTGCGTATTGCAGGAACGGTTCATCTTGTGTAATCAATGTCAGTTGAAGAGTTGAACCGTCAGACTGACGTTTCTATATTTATCGTGATTGTATATTGTATATGGAATTGTATACACAAGGAAGAAGCGAAACACCGATTTGAAATACCACGGGCTGGAGGCGTTTTCATAAAGTCGTGTTCTCATTATTTTGAAATGAAAAAATGAGAAATGAGAAAATTTCATTGGTTTTTATAATATGAGGGGAATTGTCACTTATAATATCACAAGAGCTTCAATTTTTTCCGGAAATTTTCTTAAAATATTCGTGCCCGAAAGAAAATTTCCAGGAATATTTTAAGCTTGCGAGGTATTCTGTAAGAAAATTTTACACCATAATTTGAAAAACAAAAATTAATCCAATGTGACATTTTAAATTAATTTCACTGCTCGTCAAGTCCACCATGTTTCGTTCAATAAAAAATATTACCAACTTTAGTTACACCAATTGCTAAAACTCAGATGGGTATTAGATCAGTCTATCGCCCTTTCATAATTTTAGGTCACTGAAGGTGGTAGAAATGTATTTTTTGTTGAAGTAATCCATAACACTTCTAATGTAAAAAATATAATATTAACATGGTTTGTTGCAGTAGGTGGCCGTGATATAGGCGGCCATGGTTTTGACAGATGAGGTTAATATTGGTAAATTACATGGAGTTACTGTATAGTAAACCAGCAAACAAAGATATTCTTATGTAAAACATTTCTTGTAAACATTTGCGTTAAACAATTTGAGAAAAATGAAATGCTTTGGAAAGTACAATTTATGTAAATACTGCAAAGAGTTGAGTCGAGTGCAAATATGTCATCTAAAATTAATATATTTAATGAATTTATTGTAAGATTGCAACCAGGAAGCGTTAGAGTCGAATGGTTTGTTTACGAAAATCCAAGAAAGTCTGCTACAGATGTCAAGTAAATATGGCCTTTTGCGTAAAAGAGATTTGAACAAACTTATTTCAAAATATTACATATATGTCTTAAAATACAGACATCTAATTAATTCGTTACCTTTCTATTTACCATTAAGAAGAGAGGATGAGTTAGAATTCAAGCAACATTTAAATTTTACTATGTTTGTAGATCCTACGTTTTTTGAAATATAAATTATTAATGCATAATAATTAAACAAATTTGTATTTTCTGTTTAATGAAACTTTATAAGGAATAATAAATAATAATGTTAATTCTTATAGAAATTTTGCATTATTCACAGTTACAATGTTTAATGGTTGTAAAACATATGTTTACCTTTTCAACTGTCAAAAAATTGCCACTTAAATATCGTGGCGCCACGAAAATATTTCCGGAAATTTTTTCAGTTGCCATGGTAACTAGTCAAAATTAAGGCATCTTATTGGTTAAAAAGTAGAGGTGTAAAATTTTCAGTGTAATTTCATGCTCCTCACCCCAGGAAAGAGAAAAATTTCCAATTTTTTTTATAGTTGCTATGGTAACGATAAAAATAAGGGCTTTTGATTAGTAGAAAAGTTTAGGGGTGGAATTACAAACGTTTTTGAAAAATAATTTATTTCAATAGAAATATTGAGTTGAAAGAATTGTTAAAAAACATTATTTTTAGTCATTTTGGTAAATTTCTCAACTAAACCGTTAACTTTGTATCTATAAAAGTTAGTACTTTCAATAAGCGACCTGCTGTAGGAGAAAGCTTCAAAATCGCAATAGTTTTACCTGATGTGGTTAATTGTGGAAAATTGTTTTTATTTATCAGGTAATGTATTTGAAACAGACAATCCGATCTCATTTACACATGAGAAGATATTTTCAATCACTTCATATACCCTAACAAATGCTCACCTTGCGAAGCAGCCCACTTCACGACATCCTCGTGCGACGTATACGTTGCCAGACCAGCCTCCGCACATAGATCAACAATATGTGGCGAGATGATCCCGGCGTGTTTCAGGATCACCACGTAGCTCATTGTGTGGTTAATCCTACCAAGATCCTCTTCGGGTAACCGAATGGCACTAGGGTTTTTCTGTCGTAACTTAGCCATAGCATCGGAAGAGATGAAAGAGTCCTTTGGAAAGTGAAATATGAAACACATTACTTGGTATTGGCTTTGACCGCGCTCTTCTTCGCCCAGCACGAGGGATTTGAGCATTTGTACTTCCTGAAATATGAAATGACATATCATTAGACGTGGGCATGGTGTGGTGCAACAGACATAGAATTATTATTCAGGTAAACGAATCAAACTTATCTTAACATATATTGTGCATTATATATACTTAATATTATTGGGGTGAAAATAAGCTTTTTCTTTCATAAAGATGTGTCCACAACTTCATTTCTGAGATACAATGTTTAACAAAAATTGTCCATCTGCTCATGAAAATGATCTCTAGGTTTGCTTTTTTACGTGCGGTGAACAGTAACAAAACATCGCACAAGTACAAATAAATGCACAATTTATATTTTTTTAATCGAAAACCGTCCGTGTTATGAAAAAAATTCTAGAAGCCATGTTTATGGGAAGATAGAAGACAATTATGAAAATAATACTTATTCGCCAAAAAACAATAGCGTATCATTATTTTGATCAAAAATATGGCAGAGCATGTTCACAGGTACGCCACTGATGAAAATTAAGAAAATCTTCATCATGAAAAAAATGTATTTTCATACGTACTTTGCATGTACCAAAATAGTCGGAGCGGTTTTCGAGAAATTGGGGAAGAACTGATTTTTTTGTTGAGTTTCAACTTCCTATATGTCAGAAATAAAGCAATTGTGGACACATGTTCATTAATCTGATCAAATAGTATTTCTACCAAGAAAGTTCTGGGGTAGTTTTGATTACTTCCATTCTCTATGTTTTTTGGGGTGCTGAACGCGAATCTGAGGTTTGCTAACAAATTTTCGTGACGGAACATTGAAAAAAATGCAAAAAAAAGATCATACAATAAACGTACAGGTCACTTCTTCAAAAATTACATACAAGTTATTTAATAAGGTCAGAAATCGTACAAAACTTGAAATTCAAACAAAAACCTTGAAAACATATTTCATATTATCATATTATTATATATCATATATTATACGATCTAGTTACCCCACATACTTTAGCCAAATATAGAAACCTAAGAGAAACCAACTGGGAAAGATACTCAGCGTCACTCAGTGAGTCTCTCGAGAGGGCCACGACTGAAATACGAGACAGGGAGAGCCTTGAGATGGCAGTAGACGAAGTGGGCAAGACAAAAGTCGAAGCCTATGAGGAAAGCGGTTCTGAGAAAAAAAGGCTCAAAATAGCAAAATGGTCTGGTGGAATGAGCATCTAGAAACCCTCAGAGGTATTTAGTTAGGGTGCGGAAGCTTTTCAACATTAACAGAGTAAAATCCAACCAAGATTGGACCACATACAAGGCTAAACTCACGCAGTACAACAAAGAAAATTAGAAAGGCCAGAAGACATGGAAGAAATTCTGAGAAGAGGTAATATATAACCCTATGTGCTCAAAAATCCATATGGTTTCAGCCAAAGGAGGTACTGTAAACAAGTAGGTTTCTTGAAAAAGAACGACAATGCCTATACTACAACATTCGAGGAAAGTCTAGGGATGCTCACAGAAGCACACTTTCCAGCCTCAGTAATTCTTAATGGCTCGACAACAGTAGACAGAACCAGAAGCAGGCCAAACAGGCAAAAGCTTGAGAATGGATGCTTGCTACGAAAATATCGAGATCAAATTGGGGGCTACAACCAAAAATGACTACATGGCTCTATGCCAAAGTTATCAGACCCATGATAACGTATGGGTCGGTGGTATGGTGGGTAAAGACCAAGCAGGTAGAAATTATTCGACGGCTTGGAGGACTGCAAAGAAAATCATGTCCGAGTGCTACCAGGGCCATGAGTACAACCCTAACAGCCGCCTTAGAGGTCTTGCTCAACCTGCCTCCCCTACACATATACATACAAAGGTGGAGCCAGGTCAGTCACGAGGGGGCTGATTACAGGACAAGCACCCATAAATATGCACGGGAGAGACTACAACAAGCTGTACGAAGAGTTGGAAAACAACCCGGTTACAAGAATGCCATCAGATGGCATACTTCCCAGATATAGCTTGGACATAACTTTCAAGACAAGTATAACGGCAGAGATGCGTGGAAGGATGGACCTCCCATCAATGCTGTCTACACTGATGGCTCAAAAAGTGATGAAGGTTCAGGAGCCGGGATTTACGAAACCAAGTCGAAAATGAACATCTCATTGAGCCTGGGCAAACAAGCGACGATAAAATTGTTGAAAATTGTTTTTTTCGTTAACCAGCTGTCGTCCCCTTACAAACGGCAGCCCTCAAAAGTCGAAACTTGTGCGAGCCAAGGATTAACGAGGTCTTACCTTTTAACGTGCGATTCCTAGTACTTTCTCGGGCCATCAGATAAAAATCTGTACTCGCTAGGATTCCAACCTAGTCGACTAGTAGACATTGGTTTCGATCGTGAAAGTCTCAACCACTGAGCTACATGAGCCTCGTTGCAATACACCATTGTGCACAAGAGCTAATAAGGCATGAGTTTTCAGAAAAAAATCTTGTCATATATTCAGATAGCAAAGCTGCAATAACTCATTGCAAGTTACCTCAACACTTGTTTGGGGTTGCATAGAAGCCCCAAAAGAAATCGGCAGTCAGAATAGACTGACTCTAGCCTGGGTACCAGCACATACAGGTTATAGAGGCAATGCAGAGGCCGGTGCACTAGCCCGAGAAGGAGCAATCAACGCCCGAATGGCTCACAACAGTTTTGCGTTGTGTTAGACTCTCAACACTCCTTTCTTATCGCATTGTTACTAGCAGTCATCGACATAACCTCAAACAAGACTGTCAGATGAGTCCTTTGATTGGAACTGCTCCAATGACGAGCAAGAGTGAAAATATTCTTTACTTTCAGTTTTATTGCAATATAATTCATTGAGAAATTCACTAAAAATGTCATTGCACAGTTTTGGAGTAAAAATAGTGGGTGTTAGCTGAACTGTCTGTCGAAAAAAAAACCTAAATAGTGGAATTTGTAGGAAATGTTATGTACTTTCAATTTGAGTGGACAAGTTATTCACGAAAAAATTATAGTTTTTGAGTTATAAGCGAAAAACAACAAAAAAATAGATTTTTAACAATGTTTTTGCATTTTTTTCAATGTTCCGTCAAGAAATTTCGTTAGCACACTTCAGATTCGGATTCAGCACTCCAAAAAAACGTGTGAGATCGAAGAAATCAAAACTACCCCAAAACTTTCCCGCCAGGGTTCTGCCCAATACAAATTAACTGAATTATATTGACAAAAAAGTCTTTTTTTTACCGCAAAAATACGCCCTTGAAATATTTGTATTGAATTTTGGAACAAACTGATAATTTCCGAAACTGCCAATGGATAACTTTGAATAAAATAACTTAAAATTTACCAAAACCATATTTCCAGAGAGATATTGCACAGAACAACTTGCTCGTAATTGAAATTATCTAGCAATATGAATGAAACCAGTAGTTTACGTTATATGATATGTCTCTTTGTCAAGTAATGATAATAATTGTGTGAGTAATTCGGGTAATGGTGTGAAAATAGGACACACTAGGAAAATAAAATATAATAATATAAACCTAATGCGTTAAGAACATAATAAATATACCCTAAAACAACCGATTTTGATAATTATAACTGGTGGGGTATATATAAAATTAGAGAAAGGAATACTGCCTGAGCAAGCTTGTGTTGCGGCATCACCATTCTCATTATCTTATATCTCCAAACGAGCCATTCTTGTTTATAAATATATACAGGGTGACTCAGGTGACTCATTATTGAAAAAATCGCGTTTTCTCAGAAAAAACTCATATACCGGGTATCCACGGAAAGTGGCTCGCCCTTATACTTTTTTAGTTTTGTAGATGTTGAAATTAAATTTGGAGGATCTGTATTAGACATAAAACTGCATTTTTTGACAAGTGACTCAACTTCATGCAACGAATTTGTATTACTAATTTTTCAAATAGCAACATTGTTTAGAATTATTTTGATACCGTTTCCCTGTTAGGTTTCAATTAAGCTTTCGCAAACTTAAATACTCAAACTCTTCGTTAAAGTGAAACACCATCTCATATTAAAATGATATTCAAATGAGTAACCTGTGCCTATATAACTGATAAAACAAGGCAAGTTGAGGTGTATTAAAAAAAAAACAAGGCAAGTTGAGGTGTATTGAAAAAAAAAACATTACTTGTCGATATTTTATATTACACACTTCTGCAGACGAGTAAAATAGGACACTATTGTGTAAGCTATTGATTGAAAAACTTATAATTCCAATGATATATGTTTTTATTTTTTGGATTAATGGTTTTGTTATATCATTTGTGTTAGTCACGGGTAACTCGAATCTCAAAAGGAAAGATCTACCGTAATCATTTCAAGTTTGTTGATGAAAGTTTGTAGTGTGCGGTATCAAATTAATCGTAATGGAATGCTGTCCCTGAACCAACGAGCCACATTTGAAAAAAAAAATTGTAGGAATAATTTCAAAATTATATTGTACACAGCAGATGCATTTTAACTGAAAAACGTCAAATTTTATATTTCCAAATATTTTAGGACTGAAATTGAAAACTTGAACATATTCATAGCACTCTAGATTAGAAATTAAATATTAGAATAAAAAAATTGTATGGGCTCATTTCCTGAAAAACGCGATTTTACTAAGAATAATAATGAAGATGTTAATTTTCGGATCTCGAAAACGGTTTTAACGATTTGGATCAAAATCTGTATATAGATAAGGTATTGTTTCGTCAATTCATCTTTATAGGCGTCTTTTCCAAAAAACGTGATTTCACTAAAAAAAATAATAATGATGTGAATTTTTGGATCTCCTAAATGGCTTCAACGATTTGGATAAAATTTTGAATCCAGATGAAATTTTGCTTTCCAAGTTCATCTATAGAGGCGTTTTTCTGATGAAAAACTCGATTTTACTAATAATGATGATGATAATAATAATAATAATAATAATAATAATAATAATAATAATGATAATAATAATAATAATAATAATAATAATAATAATAATAATAATAATAATAATAATAATAATAGTTAATCCTGGCGAAACGAACATCGTCCGAGAAGTGGAGAAGAAACGGACTAGATATCGAGACTCACTCTTTGAACTCCGCAGGCTCTACCCAAACCATTCTGTTAAAATGGTGGTTCTTAATATAAGGGTTCTTGGTGGTATGATGGACACACTGCTCTCGAACTTATAAAATCATACCCCCGCTTGCCATCATATGGCAGAAATCTCAGCCGGATGAATGAAGAAGGCCGCCATCTTTGGTGGATAATAATAATTATAATGGTGTCTTCAATATCCCGGTCTACCGTACTCTTGTGATGGGTATAGAGGTCTTGGACACTAGATGCAGAGCGTGTCGTGTGGCGCCTGAGAAATTATGCATTTGCTGTCTTCCTTCAAATGTGAAAAATTGCTTAACAAAAGAATCATTTAAAAATAAGTTGAAATCGTTTTTGACAGAACAGTGTTTTTATAAAGTGGATGAATATTTGTCATAGCAATCTGCGGTGAAATACATTTTTTTTGGTAGGTATAATTTTATTTTAAAGGACATGGCACTGGATACATGTATTCCTGGTACTTGACATATTTTTTTTATTGTTGGATATATCATTGTAGAGTTCAAAGGGAACAACTTTCTTCATTAAACTTTTTTTTCTGGCCCTACAGGGTGATCCAGAAATATGGCTTATGTCAATTATGAAAAAATCCTTTCTATGAGTGGATTTTTCTTGTTTTTTGGGTATAAGATCCTGTGGAAAATATCGATTGACTTTGAATATATCAATTATGGTGTACATACTTACAGGATGAGACAGAAATCGCGTTTTACCTGAAACCCGTTTATTGACTTCTTGCCCAAGTGTAGACTTTTCGTTGAAATGTTCTGAATCCATTTAAGAGTGTGTCTACAGAGTGAACAAAAAATCGTGTTGAGTTATGTGAAATGATATTGTGAATAGTTGTTTTCAGAATTCATTTGCCAGCACTGTGATATTATCAAATATGAAATGAAAATTGAAATTTGCTGCCTGTCATTTGCGAGTTTTTTTTGTTTCGACAAAACAAAAAAAAATTGACAGTCGCCTTTTCGAAATATTTCATAAAATGATATTTTTTTAAATGGAACACTCTATATTTCATCATGCATTTCGACTCGTAACTAAATTCTCAATAACAAAGCTCCTATGACTTTTTTTCCTAAAGTTGAAAATGAGCGACTTATGTGGAAATATTTATTTTTTTCACTAGTAAGTACAAAAAATGTCTTTGTTTTGGCGAATAAAACCTCATGATTGTCAAAACACCCAATTTTGGTATTTATACGAATGACAATATTTTGTTACTAACAGTAAAATAAGACAGTAAGAAGAAAAAATTGCGCAGGGATTTGAACTCGTGAAACCCGTCAATTGACACAACTGAGCTATTTGGTATTAATTTACAAAACGATAATTTCCATCTTAAAACCATTCCACTAGCTGTATTTAGTTTGTGAATCAAAATATTTCTGCCATAATGATAACTTTGAAGCCGTTTTTGTACAGAACAGAAAATGCTGGAGCGTCATATTAATGCGGTTAGAAATAGCTATTTGTGTATGTGCAAAGTGATGAATTGCCGCTCGAACAAAGAGAGTTACCGCGCGACACGAAGCAGAGCGCGGTAATCTTTGGAGAGCGGCAATTACACTTTGTGCACGAAATACACACAATATTGTTTCGACAAACGCAGATCTCAAATACAGACAATATACCCGATACTTTATTTACTAGATTAAAATTGAATGTACAATTCTGACAATTTTTAATAGATATAGCTAAAGTAGGTATCCAAATTACTGACAATACAATCAATATCTCTTGCTTGGAGGAAGTTGTTCCCTGGTTATTTCTCCCGGTCCTCCATTTCGGGAATTGGGTTTCAATTTTGATGACCTTTCTTCCACTTTCTTTCACTTTGCTTAGGTAGGCTGGACATTTCTTGAAGTTGGCCGTGTTTATCATTTTATGAAATATTTCGAAAACGCAACTGTCAATTTTTTTTTGTTTTTGGCGTCGAGAAGGCCATCAAAAATGCTACTAGTTTGCCCATTTAACCGTATTCGTAGCATCAATAATAATGGAGTTGACAATGGTGCCGACTCAATTTGGAACACCCTGTATACATTATTTTGAATGTACGCAACTGACTTTTTCCATATGGTTTGTAACTGTCTGAAGGAAATAAATGATTATTATTATTATTATTATTATTATTATTATTATTCTCTTGCGTTTCGATCCAGAGCAGCCCGAAGATATTACACGTGGCCAGGTATCGATCGTGCAATGGGGAATTCTCCTCCTGGCGACAATCAAGTATTTTTTTTGAAAGATGTATAAAACACCGCATTTTAAACTTACCATTTCAACATTTTTCTTTAAAAAAATTATTTAAGTACTTAAAATGAAAAATTAAATTGGGCATTTAAAATTTAAAGGGATTTGTTTCTATTTCACTATTTGGCAACATCGGCTGCAGATGTCATAGATAATAAAGGACAACTATTCTGTTACAGTTCTTAGTTAAACAGAGATGACTATATTTCAGAATCGTGCTATTCTGTTTATTTCTGTTCCGAGTTCCAAGTGATTCTGTGACTGTTAAATTCTTCTTCTTCTTGTTTACTGAGTACCTAACCCTACCTACACCTACTTTTCTTTTAAACAAATAAAACAGTATCACAGATCACAGTGTTATATTTATATTTGTACAGTTGGTGTTGAACTATAATTTATATTTGCCTAAATTGTTTTATAAAGACAGTTTCATTTTTCATAGTACAATATATAGGTATGTATAAACTATTTCAACTTGATATTGTACTCATTGTAAAATATTTTTAGGAATGGCAGGTAAAGTTGAAGCAGGTTTCACGAAAGCAGATTCCAGTAATCTTCCTCGAGTTACAGCCGAGATGATTACAGACTATTTTATATCAAATAAGCAATTTTCAAGTGTTGAATCACGCGGACAAAAGCATATTAGGTAAATATTGTATGGTTGATAATATGGAAACTTTTGGATGAATTACAAAATATCTTGAAATCTGAAGTAATATTATCAAATTCACCGATTTCTGAAAGTAGTTTTTTTTGTTGTTGTTAATGGATTACTGAGTAGATTGAAAAACATGTCTATAAAACTTAATCATCACCTTACAAGATATCACTATTTAATATATTAATTTTATTTGTAGATCATCACGACAGTCTTATGGAGATTCTGCCATTGGGTATGTCCAACTGAAACATGATGGTAATACCTGTACAGTAAAAGGGAAAATAACTCCTGAAGATAAAGTGCATGCCAAAGCATATTCAGTTTCTGCAAAAATTACCGAAAATGATAATAAAGTGGATGAATGTGTTTGTCAAGATTGTGCAGCTTCAAAAGGAGGTTGTAAACATGCCATTGCATTTTTATTTTGGTTACACCGAAGAAGCGAAGAACCATCTACAACTGAGGTTTTATGTTATTGGAAGAAGTCTGAATTGTCCAAAGTAGGATCTAGCAAAAAATTCATGAAACTCACAGAAATTGTCTCTACAAATAAAATTTCTGGTACAAATTCTCATTTAGTTTTTAAAAAGTTTTGCGAGGACAGCGACGGACAAAATATAAATAGTTTAGTATTAAATCTCAAGAAAGGGCCATGTTATAGGAACTTATCTCTTCACCAACTTTTCATTAGTTTTCAAAAAGAAAATATCAATGATTTGAGTGCCAAGACATTTTTAGAGTATTGTTCTAAAAAAATGACCAAAAGTGACTGTATTGACGCAGCTGAAACAACGAAAGACCAATCTAAAAATAATAAATGGCATGAACTAAGATTTGGTAGAATTACCGCTTCAAAAATTTTTGAAACAAGTAGATGTAAAACGGACGGTTCATTAGTAGAAAATATATTTGGGGCATCCAAGTTTTTGCCAACGGAATCTATGCAGAGAGGATTGAGGCTTGAAGATGAAGTGATTAAATGTGTTGAAAAATTATGCAAAATAAAAACGCAGAGATGTGGTTTGGTATTACATCCATTATTACCTACTTTTGGAGCTTCACCTGATGCTATATCTGACGAGTATATTATAGAAGTGAAATGCCCAAATACATCACTTTCAAATTTTATAAAAGATGATGTGATTGTTCAGCGGTATCAAGCACAAATGCAACTGCAAATGAAGATGTGCAGAAGAAATAAAGGAATATTTGCAGTGGCAGATCCACAATTTGAGGAAAATAAAAAGGTGTATATTAAATATGTTCAATATGATGACGTTATGTGTACTAAATTAATGAAAGATTCTTTTAAATTTTGGGTGACACATATTTACACAAAATTTTCAAAAATTAATTGATAACAGGTCTTTCAATAAAACTCTTGTCTTTTTTAAGGTCTATAAATGTACATTTTTTCAGTTTGTAATTCCTATAGGTTAAGTATATTTGTAGTTGATCCATTTTTTGTATTTAAATTTCTGTAATGATTATTTGTTAATAAAAAACATTGCCCTGCAATATTGTATATAGTTTAGATACTAGGCATACTATAACTTTGAAAATTAATTTTGGTTCTCTTGTATGTGTATCTAAAAAAGTAAGTATGATTTGGGTTAATTACTGACTATATTGTGTATTGTCCTTTTAAATTGTTTCTATACCGAGTGTCAAAAATTTTGCACCATATGGGAACCTTTTTTATTATCACTTTGTCAGAATATTTTATTCCTTATAAAAATTGGTGCATTGCGAAAAACTTGTATTTGAGTTATCAGAAGCAAAGGAATTTTGATCAGGAATATAACTCCCTTATTTTTGACTTCATCAAATAAGTTTATTTACAAAAGTTGTTGAGATTCGAAAACAATATTTAGATTTAAAATCATAGCCACCTACGCAACAAAAAACTTTTTCTAATTTTTTATGGTTCTAGTCTCGTATAGAGTACTAGTATCTCATATACACCTTAGGCGCCTTCTCCATATTCCTATAATGATATTTAAATTCAAAATTTCTATTTTTTGTTTTCTCGTGTACACCGTTCAAAAATTTAGAATTTTGACAACTCAAATCTAAGTTTCTTACCATGCACCAATTTTTATCATGAATAACATTTCATGACAAATGAATAATAAAAAAGTTTTCCATATGGTGCAAACTTTTTGAAACTCCCTGTATATAGGCACAACTTACTTTTTAATTTTATGTTGCAAGATATATCAATAAGATGTACTTTGGACTTTGCCCAGATATGTATGAAATTATAATTTTTGTTTGTTTTCTATATTTATATATATTTTTTTGCTTGACAAATAACAGAGGTTCATGTATTGTGTATTCATACATGATGCATGACCACGTAATCTTCAACAATTTCCCATTTCTGTGTACTTTTTTCGTTACATTTATATTATGGGAAATAATAATAATAATACTCCCTCATAAACACTCATAGAGTGTACCCAAAGGCATAGCGACTTACTGATTTTTGGTGGCGTTTCACTTTTCAGCTGCAGGAAAACCTACAGCGGAAGACCTATTTTTATTATTTCAGACAATAAAGTAAAAGATTTGATTAATAAGATGTTTCATGGAAATAATACACTGTATATCAATTTAATAAGTCATTTTAATTAATTCAGGCTGCAAATTTATAATGCCACATGCTATTGTCACACATGCATTCAAATGTCCAAGAAAATGGATATCAATATTAGAATGTGGTGATAATAGAGCGAATTCCCTTATTCTACTTATTACTCTTTCTATATGAATACGGAGGGCCGAAATATTTCTACTCTCTCTCACTTCTTTTTCACTTAATTGTTCATTTGCAGATACACTGGCTGGCCTAATTAAGTTGACATTTTTAGCATTCAATATAGACGCTAAATGTTTGAATCCTCTATCGGCTAATACTGCTGAAGAAGGCGGCAGCTTATTTAAATAACCGCAGTCTTCAACTATAACCAAATCGCTAGCTCGACCCCCATAACCCTCAGAAATAAAATTTATTAAACCATAGGGTGTCGATGATATTAAATATTTAATAGTGTTACAGTTTTTATACTGTGACCAAGTCATCGCCTGGTGAATAGGATTGGAAGGCTTTTCGATACTTATCTCGAAGCAATCAATAATTGAAATAACTTTATCATATCTAAACCTGAAGGGTATAGGTAGGAACTGCAAAACTTCAACGGAATCAGGCCAAAAAATGAAATGTTTCATTATATCTTCCATTTTTAAAACATTAGTTGTAAAAACTTTACCCACAAATGAACAACTGAGACCAAAATCTAAACCTAAGCGAAAATATGAGTCTCCTAGTCTAATTTTTTTTAAAACAATTAAAATATCTCTCTCTAAAATATGTTCAGTATTGTAAATGATCTTTACTAAATGATAGACATCATTTGTCAATCCTAAATAAAATCGGGGATGCATTTCAACAGCTAGAATCTCTCGCTTCTTACTTAAATTTTTAAAATCTGTTTGTCTGTCTGTTTTGTTCACGCTTGAGTCACTAATTACTTGAGATTCTTCGGTAGATGTAGAGAATAACTGAGAAGAAGCACTAGTATTTTCAGATATGTTAGTTTCCATTAATAATTCTTCTACATTGTCAACTTTAGGTCCAGCTTCCTCACTTTCACTTTCCGTTGAACTTTGTGTCTTTGCCTCCATCAGCTGAGGAATACTAATTTCGACTTCATTTTCACTCTCAGATGATTTTTCTGTTTGTGTCTCCTCAAGTTGTGAAAAATCTATGTTGGTATTGCAAGCATTTAAAAATAAATGAGGTACAATGCCACTTTTGATACGAGGAGTCTTTCCTGTTATTTTATACATAGAAAAATTTATTGAATCTTCTTTTAGCTGTAACAAAACTATTAATAATATATGTTTACTCAAGAAACAATAACATTACTTACATTAAAATGATCTTCACAGCAGTATTTCACAGTTTTAACAACTTCAAGTCCTACTGGCTGAAACCAAGATTTTCTTGTAGTTGGATTTCTTGGAACAAAAATGAAATATTTATGAGGTGAAGTCTCTGAGGAATTTAGACAAGTGGGTACAAAACACGCTTTCTTCATAGTTATCTACTGATCAATCCTGTAAATAATTGATAAAGATTATTATCACTCGAAATATGATTATTTCTTTGTTGTACTTACCCTGAATTAACGATATAAATGACTTTAAACCAATAATACACAAAGTATAAAAGAAAGAGTTAGGTTATATTGACAAATACAAAACGAGGTGTGAATAGTTGAATGAAATCATAACAAAGATAGATATTGACTATTGTGTTCTTCTTCTTCTAGCATACTACTAACCCCAACTCTGATTTACGCTGTGTGGGCGCTGTTGCCAACATGTGAATTAGAAACAAATCCCTTTAATATTTAAAACCCAACATTTGAAAAATTAATTTGAATACTTTTCGCAGTGAAACGGAAAAACTTATGAATGAAACTCAACTTTATTTTGTTCAAACTTGTATTTTCACCAATAACCCAAATTGAGGAGAATTCCCCATTGGGAATATTTTCAAATTATTTGAAACTTGCGCAGTCATCCAATTGAGACCGCTCAAAGCACCAGTACATCCGTGGGAGAAACCTGAAGGAAATTGGGATCGTGTCTATATGTATTATGCAGGTCCGTACGGAGGAAAACGTTTGCCTATCTTAGTAGATGCAAAGTCAAAATGGGTTGAGGTACGTGTTTCAAATATAGCACCTATAAGCACAAAAACCATCGAACTACTCGAAAATATCTTCTGGACACATGGATTCCCAAAAGTCTTGGACTCGGAAAACGCCGCTATCATCTCAAGTGAAAAGTTCAAGAAGTGGTGTTCTTCGAATGGAATTTTCCAGAATTCTGGCTGCACCAGGACACCCACAAACCAATGGACTTGCGGAACGTAATGTACGTGCTATCAAAATTGTTGATTGAAGGCTATGAGAATGAATCAGGTACACATCAGCAAAAACTCCCAGAGATCATGCAAATCCACAGAGCAACACCACTTGCAGAGGGAAGAAAGCCTGCGGAATTGTATCTCAAAAGGAGTATTCGTATCAGGTATGATGCAATCAAGCCATGCCATGAGCAACAACATACTTCTCGGCCTGTTGTAGGTATACGTTCATCCAATGTTGGAGATAGTGTACAATCTTGATATTATACAAACAACAGGCCGACTTGGCGCTTGGGTGTAGTAATGAAGAAATTTGGTTAGTCGCATTACTCGATAACGGCTATATTTATAAACCTCATATAGATGACACCAGGCCACCTGAAGAAGATACCCATGAACAAGACCTCAGAAGCCAACAAGTGAATCTTCCGGAATTACAGAATTTTTTATTGCCTTCACCTGGAGTTCCGAAGCTTCCAGAGCCTGAGCCACCTGAACGTCATGAAACTCCAATAATACCTGCAGAACTACCTCCAGGTCCTCCAGACTAACGTCAGCCATTGACACGTTCAGAACGGATTCACCACCACCCTAAACGTCTCAATAGTTACTTTTTGAACAAACAAACTTAGGTCTAATTGAGGATCTTTCATTTTCATATAATTTCGAATTCTATTTATGTTGTCGTGATCTCTTTTTATTTTCAATGGTGAGGGAGAACTGTAGTATTTTTATTATTTCAATAGATACCCACTACTAATACTCGATTAGGCAACAAAAGTTTTGACGGAATAAAGTTTGATAAATAAAGTGACATTTGTCAACTATGGTTTCACTGCCGGCAAATATTCAATAACTATCGAAAGCCACAACAATTACCCTATGATTGTCTTAGCCAGGAATCACACTGATCGACTAGGATCGACCGTCCGCGACCGTCCACCTACGACCAAAATTTCCAACACGTATATTCTTATCGCACAACTCACACTGTATAATCGTCATTGATCGTCCTCGGCCGTTTTCAAAGACCATATTCGAAATTGTAGTCTGCTGGAAATTTTGGTCGGTGTCACACTATCCTGACGTAATGTCATTTTGGTAATGTCATTTTGACACACATTTATGATGAACTTTTGACTTCAATAAAACTCTCATGTAAATAGGTATATTTCCTACCGGAAAAATAAAATATCTATTAAAAACTATTGATATTATGAATTCAACTTATTTTCAATAAATGAAAAGACAATTCACATAACCTTTCAAATGTCAAATTAAAGTCAGATTTACAAAATTATTCTAGTGGTCGGTCGTGGATGGTCGATCAGTGTGACTTTGAAAGTTTTCATTGATCTACTTCTACTTTTGGTCGTAGGTGGACGGTCGCGGACGGTCGGTCCTGGTCGATCAGTGTGATTCCTCACTTATTTATAAATGAATTTTGATGAAATTATGAGACTCCCTGAATACAGTGGAGTTTTCCGAATTTCGATAGGAGTTCGTAAATTGAATTGGTAGGTTGATTGAACGGCATATTTTTTTAAATTCATTCCCTCATAACCTTTTTATTAATGACACATTTCAACGTAATTTCAACATAAACCATTCAAGAATGTCGCGAGTCTCATGTGTAGTAGGATTTTTCAAAAAAAAATCGCTAAACATTTTTTTAGATTTTTCACCTAGAAAAACAAGAGTAGTGGAATTTGGTGTGCTAATGGACTTTTTGAATATCTATCTAAAAAAAAATCACTCCGATCGGTTGAAAAATGTGAGTTTTATAAGGGTGCTTCCATTTTAAATAAGTCACACCGTATATGGCTGAAAAGAGAAGGATTGAATTCCTTTCTCAACGATGTGACACTTGATCCACTATGCTATTTGAAGCTTTTGAGTTGATGTTTCTCCCCGTGACTTTTAGCGAGCAAACACCATGACTTTGATTTTAAAAACTAGTATCGCACACCAATCAAAAGAGCATATAATGAGCGATTTTTTAACAAAAATACGATTAGGAAATTATGGCTGAAAAGAGAAAGAATTGAATTCCCTTCGCAACGATGTGACACTTGATCCACTATGCTATTTGAAACTTTTGAGTTGATGTTTCTCCCCGTGACCTTTAGCGATCAAACACCATGACTTTGATTTTAAAAACTAGTATCGTACACCAATCAAAAGAGCATATAATGAGCGATTTTTTAACAAAAATACGATTAGGAAATTATGGCTGAAAAGAGAAAGAATTGAATTCCCTTCTCAACGATGTGATACTTGATCCACTATGCTATTTGAAGCTTTTGAGTTGATGTTTCTCCCCGTGACCTTTAGCGAGCAAACACCATGACTTAGATTTTAAAAACTAGTACCGTACACCAATCAAAAGAGCATATAATGAGCGATTTTTTAACAAAAATACGATTAGGAAACCGACTGTGCCATCACATTGAAGACAGTAGTTAATTTTTGTTATGTTTTGGACTTGCAACTGTCATTTACTAATTTGTTGTAAACATTTAAATACAAAAAAATTTGAAAATATCCATAGCCCTCTAAATTCGAAAATAAATTCCAGGATAAAAAAATGATTTGGTTGTAGAAAGTAACAAGAGATATATGATTGTATTCAGAATGTCCTAGGGAGACAAAAAAAGGGGAAAATATACCGGGTGTCTCATTTAAAAATCGAAGCTTATATCACTCCAGGTGAGACCGGAAGTTGCATGAGGCTGAGTCACTTGTCATAAAATGCAGTGTCATGTCCCATGCAGAACGTTTAAATTTCAAATCATTGAAGTGGTTTCCTCGATCGAAAATACATATACAGGGTGACCTAGGGTTGAACCGCCAATTATTCAGTATCAGTTTTACAATTGGAAATAAGATATTGCATTATTTTCAAGGTATGAAATGTCAAAATTTTTAGAAAAAATATTGTTTTAGTCGTTATCTACTCAAAAACCGCTTAAATGGATTTTGTGTAACTTGGCAAGCTTATTTGTGGTAATAATAAGCACCTTTTATTAATGTAATCAGAATGAATAAAATCAATAAAAAAAGATTTTGCTTTAAATTATGTCGAAAACGGTTTTAACGATTTGGATCAAATTTTGTATACTTATAGGTATTGCTTCGTAAGTTCATCTTCATAGGCGTCCTTTCCAAAAAAAACACGATTTCACTAATAATAATAATGATGTGAATTTTTGTACCTCGGAAATGGCTTCAACGTTTTGGATAAAATTTTGTATCCATATAAAATTTTGCTTTCCAAGTTCGTCTATATAGTCGTTTTTCTAATGAAAAAACGCGATTTTACAAATAATAATAATATTGATGTGAACTTTTGGTTCTCGGAAACGTCTCTAAATTTTGTTTTCATATAAAGTTTTCCTTTTTAAGTTCAACAATATAGTTGTCTTTCCTAATAATAATAATAATAATAATGTATTTGCTCAGATGCCTTGCGGTACCCGATCAAGTAGTGGGGTGCATTGAACAACTGATGCCGCTCTGGAAGACTAGCTTCACCATAAGATCTGGTCAAGTCAGAGCCCAAACAGAGCAGGTTATGATCAGAAGGACCGTATTTCAGAAAGACTCCCGGAGCCCTCTTCTTTTCTGCATCTCACTGCTGCAATCCGTTGCAATCAAAAACACTAGCGGATACAATTGCGGCACCCTCAGCAACCGTTGGCACAAGGTCAATCATTCATTTTACATGGATGACCTGAAACTACATGCCTCTAGAGAGAAGGATGTACATCAATCCTTTAGGGTGGTGCAAGAGTACACATGCTATCGGAATGGAGTTTGGGATCGACAAATGTGCCACGGTTCATCCCAACAGAGGACGATGCGAGGAATACGGAGACGATTATGCAGTAATACACATCAAGACGTTATTTACAGATTTATTCATACAATATTTACAGATATACCCTTCGAAACGGGTAAACTCTAAGGACCTTTAAATATAATATTTTTCTAATATTTTTCTTTTTTGGTGACATTTTTATTATCAAGAAGAACAAAATATGAACACAGATACACTACTGATGTGTTCCACAGTCCAGGGAATATTGAACATAGCTGGGGTAGGGCAAAAGTTTTCGCTAGAAAATACAGCAATATAAAATCGAAACAAAATAGAACATGGAACAATGAGTTTCGATACTAGATATATACACAAATTTACTCATTTACAGACTTATATAATATTATGATATTATATTATAAAATATTATATTATCGCTATTTTTGATATTTATATTTTTAGGCTTCGAAAGCACTACAAAGCAGGATTCAAACTATGCCAAACATCTCATTGACAGCAAACATAACTTCACACAGAATCCTGAAATTTTGCATATTCAACCTAAAGGTCTGAAATTAAACATATTGGAATCCTTAGAAATTAAGAAACACCTACGTAACAATAACAATCTAGTACTTAACGACCAGGTGAATCTGTATAGCTCCCCAATAATCAACTACCTCATTTATAACACAACCCTATTGTTCCCTGATATTTATTTCAATTATTTGACATCAACAATATTTGTACCTGAACATATATTTAAGAAGATGAAGTATCGAAGAATATCAGTTTATAACTCGCTCAGAAGATGACACTGTGTCGAAACAATATTGTCAGCATATATATTTACATATAATTTTTTGAGTGTAAATTATTGAAAGTTTTCATTCCCCACCTACTTATCAGTGATGATGAATTTACATATATTAGATGCCAACACCCTAGAACACTACAAAGTTAAACATTTTGTTTATAAATGTATGAGCTACAAAACCTTCTTTATATTGACTACGAAAGTCTGAGAATAAATGTTATAGCTGCAAAACCTTTTTTTATCTTGAAAGTCTGAAAGTTATTATGAAAGCTTAGATAATTAGCTACGAAATTGACTACAAAAGTCTAAAGTTGATATAGAAGCTTCGAGAGCTATATAAATTGTTTGCTACGAAAGCATTAATATTTGATTTAGCTTCGAGAGCTGATAACCTGCAAAAGGCTTCAATTATTGGTTAAAAATAAATTGCAATGCATTTATTGCAAAATTTAAACTATGACTAAAAATCCAAACTTATTTACAAGGTGAACTTGAAGGCATACATTTTATATGCATGAACAAATATTACTAGTTTATGATTAGGAAATTGGTAAAATTGCTATTTCGGTTACAGAACGAAGGTAGGTGCCGGAATTTGTTTTCACTTCAGCAACACGTACCTTATTATCCTTTCCAGAGATAATTTTTGGGATTCGTGCCAATCGCCACTTGAAAGAAGGAATATTATTCTCCTTCAAAAGGACAAATGCTTTGCAATTTTGCTAAGTAGTCTTTGTACCACCATTTCCAAAACTGTAGTTGCATTCGAGTAATAAGTTGCCAATGCTTCAACCTATTTTCTGGAATTTCTGTTAAATCAGGCTCTGGGAAGCAGGATATCGGAGCACCAGTCGAAAAGTGTCCTGGAGTTAGGTAAGAGAGATCTGAAGGATCATTAGACATAGGCGTTATTGGCCTTGAATTCAAAATATTTTCTATTTGTATTAATGCTGTATTGAACTCTTCATAAGTAAGATTAGAATCACCAACTACTCGCTTTATGTGGTACTTTGTGCTTTTCACTCCGGCTTCCCAGAGTCCGCCAAAGACAGAGGAATAACGAGGAATGAAATTGAATTTAATTTTTCCATCTAAACAAAAATTGAAAAGTCTTTCCGTATCTGTTTTATTATATAGTTCTTTCAGAAAAAAAAGTGGCAACGTTATCACAATATATGTGAGGAGGCTTGGCTATTTTAGCAATAAATCTTTTAAGAGCAGCCAAAAAACATGCAGTAGTCATGTCAGACAAAAGCTCAATATGAATGGCCTTTGCAGCAAAACAAACGAATAAAGACACATATGCTTTGGTTGTTATTGCTTTCCTTATTCTGGACTGTTTTATATAAAAAGGTCCACGAAAATCTATCCCAGCATTTGAGAAAGGAAGAGAAGCTGTAACTCTTCTCTCAGGCCCATTGTGCTTTTTGTTTGAAACATGTTATATATTTATGAAGGTTCTTTTTCACCTCTCTTGTGCCACTCAATTTCCAATAACTCGTGTTGAGACTACTCAAAACTTGTTTTTGTTTTGCATGCAACAACCTCAAGTGTTCCTGAACAATAATGAGATCAGTAACGTGATTGTTTTTTGGCAAAATTATTGTATGTCTTTGCGAATAAGTGACATTAGCATTTTGTAATCTTCCTCCAACTCGAAGAAGGCCTTCAAGGAACATAGATTACTTTTAATTGGCTCGTTGTGAACCAAATGTCTTATTTCTTCTTTGAAAGAAAAATTCTGTTCAAATTTAGTTGTGATTTTTAGGGCGTTCTCAATTTCATGTATTTTCAAATATCCTGATATTCTATTATTGATATTTATGCAATTGTGGTAGAACCTCAAAATATAAGATATGATCCTTTGTAAATGTGTAAGGTTTGAATGCCTTTCGAAAAATTATTTTTTGGGTTCTATCACTAAACTAAAGTGTTGAACTGTTTGCTCTGGAAGTGAGCTTGATAATACAAACATCGTTCCTTCATGTATATAATCGATGGATTTCAATTCTTCAAGACCAAAAAACCAGAGTTTGTTGTCGTTCAATAATTGAGATCGATTCCCCTAGATGAACAATCAGCTGGATTAGATTTAGAGTCGATATAAAGCCAATTAAATTTGATTGTCGACTCTTGTATTTTGAGGACCCTGTTAGCAACGTAGGGGTTCAATTTCAATGGTTCAACTTTTAGCCATGATAAAACTATTGTTGAATCAGAGTATAGGTATACCTCGTTCATATTATCTTTTAGAATACCATACACTTTTTCAACTAACTTCGAAAGAAGTAATGCAGCATTAAGCTGTAATCAACTGCAATCCTTGAACAGGAAGAGATGGATCACTGCGCCACAGGATATTCTGTAGATAGCGATGCTGAGGAGAAACAAGAATCATTCTGCACATTTTTTGTATATCTGTCAATAGTACGAACTCATATGTTCTGAAAAGAATTAAAATATAAAATAGCTCATTCTACACAACAGCTCCATTATATAACAGATCGTTTATAGATTTCCTATTATCATAGGTTTTCATGCTGCCATCAAAAACAACACGTAACTTGGTCGTCAGCTTATCCTCCCTAATAACAGGATGATGTGCCATAAAATAAAATTGCTGAGCTTTGGGGTTATAGTCTGATAAATCAAAAACTTTTGCAAGGCCAAGTTGAATATACTCATCAATAAAGTTATTGTATTTAAAAAATAAATCTGAATTGCTATTGAATCGTTTTTCTACATTAATAAATCTTCTGTAAGCTAGAGAATAAGTATCTCCCAAACTCAATTCATCTAATGGGCACTTTAATGGTAAAGAAACTTGGAATCTGCCATTTTTAATGCTTATGCTAGACTTGAAAATATCTTCACAAGCAGCCTGCTCTGAAGAGTATTCAGTAAATGTTTGAGGAACTTTTTCAGTTTCCCAAAATTTAGAAGTTTCTCTAATCTGACAGTAGAATGCATTGATACGACTGTGCAGATTCGACTTCTGGGTCCAAAACCGCTGACAATATATCCAAACTTAGTGTTTTGTATAATTCCGCCTATAATAATTTTTTGACATAAAAGAACTTTGAAAAAGACATCTGCGCTAAATAAAATATCTATTTCAGAGGGTATATAGAAATCTTCATTAGAAAGTTGAATAATTTGGGGTATTTTCAATTCTGCTCTGTAAACAAAATGTGTTGGCAATACGCTAGTTATATGTTCAACCACAAAATATTTCACAGACAAAGTTAATTCATTGAAAAGTGACTGAACTTTGACATTTGAGGATTTATTGGCTTTTATTCCAATTTCAGAAATTCCAGAAATACTCAAAGAGGTGTTGAGTTTCTCTAATTGCAAATAATTTGTAATTTTTTCGGTTATTGATGATATTTGTGACCCTGAATCAAGTATACCACAAGCTAGGATAGTATTACCTGATTCTTCCACCAATATCACCTTTACAGTAGGCAACAACACATCTGAAGGTGACTTGGGGCATCTTGGTCTGCACTATCAGATAGATGTTGGCTGATCAGAATGATCTTCTTGAGATTTTTCCAAATGCAGTAGAGAATTGTGACTTTTTTGACAAATTCGACATTTGAAATGGCTTTTTGCAGTGACCAACATGTTGATTCAGGCATATCCTACAAAATTTGTTTTTATCTATGGAATATATTTTATGAGATACAGAAATGTTTTTGAATTTCTTACATTCGAACAATCTATGTTCTCCTATAGAACAAAAGATGCACTTTTTTGACTTTGGACCAACAGAATTGGTAGTTTGCAAATGAACAAAACGTTTTGAGCCACTTGGCTTATTTTCTAGAGGGGTGATTGATTGCATTTATTCAACTTTTGTTAGTAAGAAATTCAAAAATTCTTTTAAAGTTGGGAGCTTTGTTTGTTTGTCTAGCATTGTAATATGCTTGGTTTGTATTAAAGTCAATTTTTTTGCACAGAATGCACAACAAAATTATATTCCATAAAGTTACTGGTTGCTCTAATAAGTTTTCTAAAGCACCTGTGTGCTGTTTGACCTTTGCTACAAATTCCTTCAAATTGTTTGAAGATCATTTAGTGAAAGAAGGTATATCAATACATGCATTTATGTGTGCATTTATGAGCATAGCCTCATCGTCATATTGTTCTTACAAAAGATTCAATGCTACTTGATATGATTCATTTTTCAAAGGCAAATTGGACATTAGAAACAAAGCTTTTCCATTCAGATGGCTCCGCAAGTGAAACAATTTCTCAATGTCATGCATTTTATAGTTTTTTTTCAATTGATGTCCCTTTTTACCTATTTAAAGCACGCCACAACATGTGCAAATCGAACTTTCAAAAATGCGCGTTTTTTAAAGTTACCATGGATACATCAACAACTCGAGAACAGTGAAGTCTGAATGACAATGTTATTATTATTGATCTGACAAGAGTACCTTGTAACATCAAATGAAATATTAAAAACAAATGCAAAACTTTTATTCAAACATTAACGATTAACATTACTTGGAATAATGAAACCATTATTTATGATTTCAAAGTGCACCAATTGAAAAAAATTACGTAAAGTATTCGTGGATAACTTGCTCTATTCCGCGAATTTGAAAGACCCTTTTATCCACTTATACTTTAATATACTATTATGAATGACAGCTTTGAACATGCCAATAAATTATTACCATAAAAAATGATATATTTATTTCTGGAATATCACTTTGATTATTCACATCACTTTGGTTATTCACATCACTTATATTTCGACCTTTCGATTGATTTTGATCAGTAAATTCAAATATAAGCCTATTGATCTCTGAAAGAGTTTCAAAATATAAATTTTCGATGGATTCAAACTGATCCTCTTCATTTTCATCAACGAACAAAAGCTCTATTTGAGACTGCTGAAACTGCCTATAAACATCTACTAATGCGTCCTTTCGTTTTGATAACTGATCAATAAGTTTTTCTGAGTATTCATCTTTCTCATATTCTAACAAAAATCTATTTATCCTCGTCATGGAAAATTTGGCAGCCTTGTATACTTACCTTGGGGTGGAACAAAGCCGCTCCCAAGAGGTAACCACAGTTAAAAACTCTTTCCGCGGCAAGTATCAGCATAAACTCCGAAAGATCTGGTTATCAGAACTGTCGGGGAAGAACAAAGTTGCTACAACTAATATGCTTGCCGTTCCGATACTACTTTACTCGTTTGGAGTGATGGAATGGACTAAAGATGAGCTGCGATAACTCGACGTAAAAACTCGCAAAATGATGCATTTTCATAGGAGCTTGTTACGGTTCATTTTGCATTATGAAACCCTCTCTTGTTTTAATATAATAATATCTGTAATTCTGTGTCAGTGAAACAGACCCTACACATTATTCTCCGTATTTCATCGTATGATTACTCTCTCATTTTCATTCATTCACCTTTTCGAATATTATTTCGAATACCAACCTCAAATCTACTAATTCGAGCAAGTATAAACAGACCAATAAGTGAAGGTAAATAGTCGAACGTTATTCTGTGAATGTGCTTTAAGTCACTCATTTTTTGGTTCAGTTGGCATCACTGTGCTGTCAATTCTGAATGACCGACAGAGTGGCTAACTGAAGTAAGTGTCACTTGCTGTTTTGACGTTTTTATTTACAACTTCCTAAAAACCTACAAAAACTCAAGAAGGCTCGTGAATATCGATTTATTTCGTTCATCAGTGATTCTGTGTGTGGTCTGCTATACTGTGAAGTATCTATAGATAGATAGTTAAGTGAATATCACATGAATTACACATTAAAGTTGATTCAAAAACAGGATGCAAATGTGAGTACATCATGTTTAGCTAATGAGAGTCAAACCGAGCTCCTAAACGATCTACAGTATCATATATACAGCGAAGGTAAACTGAACAAAAATTATGGTATACTCATCTTCATTCAATCATTTAAAATATACCCATAGCACAACTAAAATTGCTGAAAGCACAATCATTGACCTGAACCTGGAACAACATGAGTCAAAATTATCCATTTCCGCTATTTACAGGTCACCTAGCACAAGTCTGGATTCAATCAACAACGAACTATATAGTTATTTAAACAAATATTCAAAAACAAGTACACATATTTTTGTTGGTGACATGAATGTAGACTTGCTGGGTGATACAAACGAAGTTGAGGAATACAAAAATATCCTGAGTTCTTTCAATTACATTCCATACGTAAATAGAGTCACGCGACCGTCCAGTAAAACATGCTCAGATCATATTTTTTTCAAAGATAATCAATCAAAGAGTGAATTTAAATCCTTTGTATTCAACTATGACATCACTGATCATCTTCCAGTTGCAATATACTGTAAAAAATCGTGAATGCAAATACTGTACCAAAAACAAGCATATATAAAAAATATATTGAATATGAAAAACTAAAAACAATTTTGAGAAAAGAAAATTGGAGAGAAGTTTATGGATCAAACGATACAAATGAAATGATGAAGATATTCGTACAAAAGTTAAGAGATTATATTGAAGAAAATACCAAAACAGTGAAAATACGAAAGAATAAAAATAAAATGAGGAAAAAATGGATTACTCCGGGACTACAGCAATCTATTGATGAAAAAAACAAAATCTTTCAGAAATTACAATTAGATCCTGATAATGAAACACTTAAAGAAAAATACAGAACCTACAAAAATCAAATTAGAAAACTGATAATTATCTCAAAAAAAAAACTATATGAACAGGATCATAAAAGACAGTCCAAATGATTCCAGTACCATATGGAGTAGTGTCAACACAATATGTTCGAAAGAAAAAGCCAAAACGAACATAGACTCAATAGAATGCGATAATACAAACACCCTTACAGATAAAACTGACATCGCAAATAAATTCAATAAATATTACACTGACCTAGGTCAGGATTATGCGAATAAAATAGAATCTCCAAAGGATTATACAGAGAACATAAACAACTTGGAAAGTAGTATGTTCCTGATCCCCACAAATGAAAGGGAAGTTTTACAAGTCATGAAAGATTTGAAACCCAAAAAAGCACCTGGATGGGACGAAATAAATGCGGAAACATTAAAAAACATCAGCGCTCAAATCGTTGAACCCCTCAATTCCATAATAAATAGATGTTTCACAGTAGGAAGCTTCCCAAGTTGCCTGAAAATCGGGATTATAACACCACTTCCTAAAGGTGGAAACAAAAACAAAATTGAAAATTATCGGCCTATTTCAATACTATCGACATTTGCAAAAATATTTGAAAAATTATTGAAAATCACAATCAACAAATTTATAGATAAATTCAATATACTTTCTGATGAACAGTACGGCTTTAGAGAGGGAAAATCCACAGACGATGCAATATATGCTCTAACTTCAGAAATATATAATGCTCTAGATAAAAATATACCATCCGTTTGTATCTTCGTAGACCTTTCAAAAGCGTTCGACACTGTTTGCCACGAACGGTTACTAAAAAAACTCTACTCTTATGGACTGAGAGGGACTATATACGAGTTACTTAAAGATTATCTACGTGATCGAAAGCAATTTGTCAACATCGACGGAACTCTGAGTGATCCAAGAACAGTAACCTATGGTGTCCCACAAGGAACTGTTCTTGGACCGCTACTTTTCACACTATACGTGGACAATGTTATGAAAATAACAAAAAAGGGCAGAATAATCAGTTTTGCCGATGATATGGCTATTATATACCAATCTTCGTCTTGGAAACAACTGAAAAATGAATCAGAAGAAGATTTCCGCAATATAAGCAAATGGTTCAAGTTTAACAAATCGACACTTTACAGCCAGAAAACCTGCTACTTACCATTCACCTCCTACGCAAGCAACCTACTGAAACTAGGGCCACTAAATATTGATGAGAGTATACAAATTCTAGATGCAACAAAAAAACCGATCAAGGAAAACACCACCGAACGACCAAATACTAGACATAATTCGATATCGAAGTAACCACCGCCCTCTCGCACCTTCATCTTCAGATTTATAAGTTCAAATCAAACCACATTTATATTTCATGCCAGATAAGGTCAATTCCCTTATGTAATTCATCTGTCAATCACATTCCAGGTTTTAAGAGAGTCCAAAGCTCAAAATGGATCCTTATATAAGGGACTTTGTTATAACCAAACTAGATTCGTTCTCTTTAGAAACTGTTGAAGAAGTAAAGGAAGTTTTAGAAACCAACAATCGATATGAAAATTTCAAAATTATACACAGCAACATCCGTAGTATAGCAAAAAACTTCGATGAATTCTCGATCCTACTAAATTCACTAAATGAGTCCTTTGATTGTATAGTCCTTACTGAAACACACATCGTTTTTGATATCAAAATCTACAATATCCCTGGATACAAAACACTTTATAATCGCGGAGAGCTGAACCAAAAGGACGGAGTCATAATGTTTGTTAAATCGGAAATGTACGACTCCCATACCACAATTAAACTAAACAATAGTTTCCTCCTAAAAGTCAAAATGAACATACATGACTCAATTTTTATAATTAATGGTATATATAGATCACCAGCAACAGATATTGAATATTTTGTTGATAATTTTAATAACATTTTAAACAACGAAAATGAAAATTTCGATTACAATTTGATAATTGGCGATATAAATATTGATTTATTGAATATCTCTCGTGACTCCGAGTTCTACTTAGATACCATGAGCGAAAACGGATATGTATCTGCAATTAATTCACCCACAAGACTACAGAAAAATTCTAGCACATGTTTGGACCACATATTTATAAAATCAAAATACCACAACTATGACACAATACTACCAATTATATTTGAAACAAGCGTTACAGACCACTTCACGACACTAGCACAAATAGTTCTCAAGAATAAACAATACGATGAAAAAAATAATATCCATTATTATAAACAAATAGATGAAAAAAGGTTTTCTAATAAAATACAAAATGTTAACTGGGATGCCATCTATCGCTGTTGCGATCTCGAACCTGGAACAAACGAATTCATTAAAATTATAACAAAAAAATTAGATGATTGTACAAGGTATGTAAAAATAAACAACAAACACAGAAAATGGAAAAAATGGATAACCAAAGCTCTAGTGAATTCTGTGAACCAATAAAATTATTTATATCATAGATTAAAAAAAGACCCAAATAATAATGCCCTCATTAATGAATATAATAATTATAAGAAATCTCTTGACAAGATTATCAAGGAAACTAAAACGTCATATTACAGAAACCGTTTTGTAGAAGTAGGAAATGACTCTGAAAAGCTCTGAAAAACTATCAATGATGTATTGACCAATGAAGAAAATTCACCTATTAATTCAATAATATCCAAAAACAATGAACAAATAACTAACCCTGTCGAAATAGCCAACAACTTCAATTAATATTTTATCTCTGTTGGAAAAAATTTGTCAAAAAAACTTAATAGAAACATTCGATATTCAAAAAAAAAATGATGTGTAATCACTCAATATTTCTAAACCCTGCGACAGAAAATTAAATAAAGGAAATTATTTCTCAACTGAAGAACAAGAAAGCTCCCGGGATTGATAATCTGAAAGCAGAAACCCTCAAACTTGTCTCGAAATGCATAGCACAACCACTCACATTCATAGTCAATAAATCACTAGAACAGGGATATTTTCCTTTATCTTTCAATGGCAGTGGTCACTCCAATCCATGAAAATGGAAATAAGAGTGATGTTGCTAACTACAGGCCTATCTCATTAATAACTTGCCTAGCAAAAATTTTGGAAAAGGTTATTCAAAGAAGAATCAATAAGTTTCTAGAAAAACACCATTTAATGTCAGATTCGCAGTATGGTTTCAGAGAAAATATGTCCACGCAAGATCCAATTAAAATATTAACACAAAACATCTATCAATCCTTAGATAAATCGACACCATCAATTGGTGTCTTTATAGATCTGAGGAAAGCGTTCGACACTGTAGATCATACTATACTACTAGAAACCCTCGAAGATATAGGAATAAGAGGTACACCACATGATCTTTTCAGAAGCTATTTGTTGAATAGAAAACAAATTGTAAAAATAGGTGACAGAGTGAGTGAAGAAAAAATCATATCGTGTGGTGTGCCTCAGGGGACGGTGTTAGGACTAATATTATTCAAAATATACCTCAACAATCTTTTCCTCCTGGACACTTACTCCAAAATTATTAGTTATGCCGATGACACAGTCTTGGTCTGTAAAGATGATGACTGGTTTAACCTGAAATCGAAATTAGAACAGGATTTGAGACAGATAAAGATTTGGTTCGATTATAGGCTATTATCAATAAACTTTGAAAAAACATTCTACTTACCTTTCAGTAGTTATGATATAGCCCTGCCTACATACCAAATATCTCTCTCCGATATGGCCGTCATAAAGAATGTCAAAAAAATTAAATACCTAGGTATAATCCTAGATAGTCACCTCAGATGGGACCATCACATTCATTACCTGGTAAAAAAATTACGATGCATTCTGTATAAATTCAAAAATATAACCAGCATTCTCAATTTCGAACAAAAAATAATGATATACAAAAGCTTAGTTGAATCACATATAAATTATGGCATCATTGGCTGGGGTGGAGTTTCCAAAACCATTCTGTGTTCCCTTGAGGTAATGCAAAAACGTTTTCTCAGATGTATTCTGCATAGAGACTATGCCTACTCAAGTGACCTCCTATACGAAGAATCGGAGATATTCGATCCAAGACAGCTATTCTTTATTAGTATAACCACAACCCAATATAAGTATAGAAATGAATTGATCATTTTGGACCATAAACATAACACCCGACACAAAGAAACTATAGTGATACCAGTCATGCACAAATCAGTAGGTCAAAAAAATTATACATACTTAGGCCCAAAACTCTTTAGCTCATTACCGATAAAACTGAAATGTGAGACAAATCCAAAAATGTTCAAAAAAAATCTCAAAAAATATATGAAACTAATGCCCCGTACAGAAATAACTAAAAAAATTGAGTTTTAACTTGAAATTTCCAAGCTCTACTGTAGTACACTCTCCAAATACATCTCTTTATAGATATACCTCACATATATCTTACCCCAATCCCCTCAATACCATATGATGTTTGTTTTCCACTTTTGTATATAAACAATGGATTGTCAAGTCATGTATGTTCATTCTGATATTAAGTCTTGAGAGTCCTCTTATGTCCTATACCATGTGCATGTCGCCACCATATGATTTTTATCATGATAAGTTATTCCTAAATATGTAGTCTACTATAATGAGCCCCTACTAAACATGTCTTAATTTAACTGTAATCGTTTTCTTATACAAAACAATTTCACCCTATATGTAATTAATATGAATGCTATATTTTTATTTTTATTACCGTTTTTCCATTACACCATGTATATTCCCGCTGATTTCACTATCTTTATATCATGTATATGTAATGTATATGTAATACTATGTTAATAAGTTATTTTTAATTTTTAATTTAATTTACTGTACTATGTCCCTTACTTTATATATCTTAATTACTTTGTAATCGTTTCCCATACAAACAATTTTAACTTACACATATTAGCCTTCCTTACACACAAGCAGTTTACTGCTTCGTAAGTTTCTTGTATCGATTTATTCACCATGTACTGCTTAAATGATATGTTTTCTTTCTGTTCAGAATGTGTGAATAAATTATTATTATTATTATTATTATCCGTGAAGGGATTTATGGTAATTCACATCCGGACATTTCTCCGTATACCCAGCGATTGAAGTATGAATATATTTTCTATAGGAATGATTGTCCTTCTGTATCTTCAGGATCTAGTCAGGACTTGTAGTACCACATTGTGTTGGTAGAGCCACTGGAACACATGAACTAATTATCAGATGGCGCAGAACCATCCAAGCCATAGATCTTACCCTCCCACTGAATAGAGGTCAGTTTTGTTTTGTTCGGCCTCACTAATGGTCCCTATCAAGCTAAACAGAAGCGAAATAAGAGATCCCACTGGCATTGTTCATTTTGGGGTACTGCCCCTTCTCCTACTTCTAGTTCTACGTCCTACTTATTTCTAGTTCTTAGTTCTCTATTCTCCGTTCCTCACTACTTGTCACTTGTAACGTTCGACCTATCAAGGTGACGTCACAGGAATAGTACTTGCTGTAGGGGTAACTTATTCTAATAATATCCTTATCATAATCTCAACTACAGTCACATTAGGCCTATGAACATAATTGTTTGGTGATGTGATTTATTTCCACTGCGAACACTGAATATCCTGTGTTGGCACTGTGCTTATCATATAGGTATATGTCTATTTCTCTGTTCTAATACAAGTAACCCATTTTCAGAATTGAAAAGAAAACCTCTACATATTAAATATTATTTTTACATCACTATATCTGTTGCTTATTATTTTATAATATAGTGCAGTGGGTGAGTAGAGATAGAAGACTGGTTCTGGATAGTAATGAGAGCCTTTAGAGCAGTAATGAGAGCATGTAATGAGAGCATGTAAATACCCCCCACCCTTACTACCCCCACCCTTCGGTGGAGAGACATCATCAAAAGTCTAATGTGAGTACCTACTACTGATTACTTTTTATGGCATACTTATTTCAATAATTTTTCTTTTATCATAGCTTCATTCTTGAAATATGTGGATGCAATATGCGAGTCAACACTGGACCGAAGCCATAGACGTCTCTTCAGCTGTTGAAAGGTTAACTTCTGAGTTGGATGCTTTGAGCGGGGACGCTCTCCACGCCACCAATTATGACCTGAGCGTGTGCTATGATGAAGAAAGGATCCATCACTGTATGCGTGATTATGAGAACTATAAGAAGGGTGTGGATCTTTGTGAAAAATATACAGATGGTTTTTTCGATCTAAATCAACTCTGCGATGCAATGATTGGGTGTGAGCTGAAAAGATTCCTCCACCGCCTCCAACCGTACCTACTTGAAGACATCATCCAAAAATACCAACTGGATGACGATGATAGTGAAATCGAAGAAGGAGAAGATTATGATGATGATGAAGAAGAAGTTATATTACACTGTTTGTACATACCTAAGACTATTTGAAATCTAAGCTAGTGATATTTGAATAAAAAAACATAAAAATTCATACATCTTTTATTTACCTATTCCTCTTTTACATTAATAAAGAAAAAATTTATGCAATATAATCAAAAATGTGAGTGTGTGTGTGTTTTCATCAATATCTGCTGTGAACTGAACCATCCAATGCATTGTATGTCATTTTATGAATAATTGTCTAAACCAGTCTTCAAGTGATTTCATTCACTTCATTTCCATTGCATTTTTTTAGTGCTGAGAGTGTAACCACAATTTTGTGAATAAATATATATCAATTTTCGTCGTTTTAATACCCAAAAGTATCTAACTTTTTTTTTGTTTGAGGATTTCATTAATTTTCACAATATGACATTTTCTTGTGATTGACGTTTCGGGGACTATATCTGCCCACTCGTTCTCAAAATCTCCGAAAATTTTCTTTGAAAAATGAAGTAATTTGTATTTTTTCTCATAGAGTCTTGAATGCAATTCGAATAATGGATGTTAATTAGTTTGCTTTTCTACACACAACCGTTACAGAGTTTGCCATTTCTGATATCAAATTTGATGACAGAATGCTAACATTCCCGCTCTTGGTATTGAACAAATATTCTACAACACTTGCTGTCTTATGCATTTTGTGTGTATTTCATCCCATCACTCATAAAGACTCGTAGAATTTAACCAAAGGCATAGCGTGGTGGCTTATTCACTTTTCGGCTGTAGGAAAACCTACATGAAACTTTATTTGAGTTTTTTTTTTCAAGTGTTCCAAAGTGTATTATTCATTGTTTCGTTTATGTTTCGAAATAACAGTGATTTGGAGTGGTGTGAAATTTTGGGAAGATTCGGCAAAGAATCGTTTTTGAAAAAGAGTTTTTTTTTTTTTAATTTATGAAATTCTTTCATTAGCTGAGTTTGATACATAGGGTGGATATATAAGCAAATATTTGAAAAAAAGTGAATCGTTTTTAAAAAAGAGTTTTTTTTTTGAAAAAAATTAATGAAATTCTTTCATTAGCTCAGTTTAATTATAAGCAAATATTTGAAAAAAAGTAGTGATACATGTCGAGTTTGAAAAAAAAGTATAACATGAAGTTTGACCTTGGGGGGTTATGAAGGATGACATTGAGATTTGAATGGGCGTATTCGAATGAATATGACATTGTGGTCAAATAATCAGTTTACGGTCGATGTTGGACATTCGAAATATGACTCCACTCACATCCAACAAAATACCTCTCAGCGAGTATGTGAAATTTAGTGAGGAGCTATTCCATCACAACCGTGTTTAGTCTTTCAATTACATTCATGCGATCTCCACCTACGTGGATGGCATTAGTCATACCATTCATGATCTTGAATGAGTGTGAGCTTGTTCATTATTCATATGCAATAGTGATATTTATGCATTTATTTGGATACAAATTGTTCATGATCGTGTGTACTTGACATGTGATTAGATGTATATAGGTGTACTTAGGGGTATTGTTGCGGGGTAATTGTGGTAATTGAATTAACGACCTTGTGTACTTATCATTTGCCTATTGCAATTATATATAGTAGAACTTATTTCTTTATTACAGCATTATCAATTGCACACACATCAGTTATAGGAAGGTATAATAAAAATCATGACTAATTCACAATATTTTTTTATTTTAGAATAATAGGAAGGTGAATACATATTTTATGGAATTATTAAATATTACACTATAGCATTTTCTTTCACCCATGAATTGTGTTCGCTGGAGAAGCCCAACCACTTCACAAACATCTTATTTTCTTTTCTCTTCAATACCCTCTCCACAAGATATATGTCGGGATTTTTGGTCTTCTGTAATTCAGCCTCATAGAAGCAGCCCTGAATTGGGTTTTGATCCATGTCTTCGAGAATGTAAATTGGAGGGTATGTGCTGTTAACCTTCACAACTTTGAATAATTCCGTTGTGAAATTAGCTGTAAATCCTTTTTCAAACACATTTTTATACTTGCCGATACGTACTATATCATTCACTCGATATTTGGATTCGATTTCTCTCCTTTTCACCTTATTTTTTTTCATTTTCAGCTTTGTGGTGGGCATGACATTAATGGGCTTCACACCTATTGTTCGATGTACTCTATTGTTATATTTCTCCGTGATGATTGGGAGAATGTCTAACCATTTGTGATTTCCGTTTATTGAAAATTCTTTGTGAAGCCAAGTTTTAATTGTACGAATTACTCTTACTGCTATGGCTGCCTTCATAGTACTAAAGGTTGAGTAATGATTGATTTTATATTTCTTCATCAAAGATGAGAAGTCACTATTGAAAAACTCCTTTCCTTTATCACTCTGTATATGCTTCGGGGAATGGTCGGACACTTTCAATATCGTTTTCATGGCATTTGTTACTGCTTGTCCAGTCTTATTTTTGATCGGCTTCGTCCATAAATATTTTGAATAACAATCAATAACTATTGAGATGTATCGATGTCCTTTGTTATATTTGGAATAGGGTTGTAATTCAGCGAGGTCGATTTGCCACAAATCTCCAACACCTTTGAGAACGGTGGATCTCCTCTGGAAGTTACGTCGGGCTGGCTTGTGTAATTCATTGACAACTTGTCGTTCAATATCACTAGTCATGGCTTGTACTTTTTTTTATCCGAACCTCCCAATCCTATCCAATGATATTTCACTGACGTACTGATTCTTTCTTTATGTACACACACATCAATAAATGATACCTTCTTCACGAAGCTCTTCGAGAATTGATATAATTTCATTATCATGTCCTATGTGCCCAGCTAACTTTGATGCCATCAGCTATCGTAAACGGTCTACTAATTCTTTGGGTCTATTCCAATATACATAATTCTTTGCTTTTTTTGTATGTACTTTATGTAGTTTCACTCGCTTGACGACCCCTCTTCCCCTCTTGTTTGCTATCGATTTATTCACTGACTTCAAGAGCGGTTTGAAAACATCACGGTATTTCCTCGACTTTTTATATTTGATTCCATTTTTCTTTTGGTTCAATTTATAAAGTGCATTCGTGAATTCCAGTATTTGAATATAGGTTTGCCTAGTTTTCACATCACCAATGGTGGGCGGTTTTTTTAGAAATATCAAGTTATACAGATGTGGGCTGGTGGCGGGAACTTGTTGATATATTTGCTTCACATCATTCAAAAACAAAATATTTCCATTTTCGAAGCGCACTTCTTTATCCCCCATTTTTAATGTTCTTGTTGTGGGATCTATACGTATACCATATATTGTATCATACGCGTCATCACCTTTCATAAGACTCTCCAAATGTTTTCGCAACACCATGTCGGCATTTTGTTCGTCAACATTGGGTATTGCTAAATCTGAAAAAGTCATTGATGATGATGGGGGTGTTTCGAATAGAGATCCTGGCGTTTCGTAATTATCTTCATCTTTTAAGGTTTCATTCTCACTTCTAGAAAATATAGAATCACTACCAAACGTTTTCTCTGATTTTCCAATTGGTGTACTCATCATGGGGATGGAACGTGTCACCGTTTGTGTTGTGGAAGATGTAGATGGTTTCATAGTTGTTGCAGAAGATAAAGCTTTAAGTGGTTTCGTTATGGGATCATACAATTTTTCGAGTACCATATCATTTTCCCTATTTCCACTTTTTATAGAGTTGAAATTTTTTCGTACAGCTTCAGTCGCTTCGACTAGTTGACGTTTCATATCCATTTTGATGTTGGCATGTTCATCTTTTAAAATATTCATGATGCGATGAAATTATGTATGGGTGTGTGTGATCTCTACGATGTACAATGGTCAATTGAGTTGTTTTCAATTCACACATTATAGATATATAAAGCTCTCGAATCCTTTGCGATATCGCCCATCTCGTACTTTTCTATCCTTATCGATGACAAGAAATCCGTACTGATTATCTCCCCAACATTTCACACACATCATTTGGAATTCCTTGAATGTAACATCAGGTGATACATGATTGGAAAAGATATGATGTAAGTTCGTTTCATCTTGCTTGAACATGACGATGAAGTTGGTATTATCGTGCACCAATTGTTTGGGAACACGTGAATAGGTCTGTGCCAGATAAAAACAATCAACAGATTTATGACGTCCCATACAAAAATAGGATCTGATGATGTCTTGTTTTTCACATATGACGTCATCGAATATGAAAATGGAATTTGGTTTTGCATCGGAGGGTTCCACTATTTCTGCATTATTACTGAATGTGAAGAAACCCAACCCCTTTATTGGTGCTAATACATTGCTCAAGTATTCATATTTTGGTTGATTCAGCGACTTTGAATAAAGATATACATTTTCGAAACGCAGTCCCTGTGGGTGTGTCAGTAGAGAAATCATTGCATTTGTCTTTCCGCAATATGATGGGCCAATTATAAGTCCTCGAACAGACGATGGAAGTAGTGAACCATGTCGTAAAGAATTCATCTCATTAAATCCATTTCCTATTTTTTCATCTAAATTATCCACTGAAAACTCTTCTTTCTGCTTTACAATCCGCATCATTCGGTGGCTGGTCACTTAATAATGTGATATATACGAAATGCACTTCATTTAAATGTCTACCACCGTGCGGGACAGACGTAAAAAAATTGCGCTGAAGAAACACGGTCAAGGATTCGTCAACTCATTGATAAATAAACAACCTTTCGAATTGCATTTGCCGGGAGGTTATCAGTATTGTGGACCAGGGACCAAGTTGAAAAAACGTTTGGCTTGCAACGATCCGGGCATCAACAACTTGGATCGTGCATGTAAAACACATGATATTCAATATTCTGAGAATCTCAACGATCTTGCAGCTAGACACAGGGCAGACAAACAACTTGAATACACTGCTTGGGATAGGGTTAAATCGAAGGACGCTAGTGTTGGTGAAAAAGCAGCTGCCCTACTAGTAACCAATATCATGAAGGCAAAGAGACGTTTTGGTATGGGGTGTGATGTGAACATTGTCAAGAAGAAGGGAAAAAGTAAATCGAAAAAAAAGAAAAGAAGAAGTGAGGTGGCCTTTGGCGCTGGAGTCGTGCGGAACGTGCGAGATGTATTACATAAAGCAGGTGGTGACAAACTTGTAGTAAACAATACTAAAAAAGCTACTACAATAGCATTACAAGCTGCACGTAAATATCTTAAGGAGGCAGGTGGAAAGAAAAAAATTCGTACACCTCGCATAATACCTATTCCGAAAGTGGGCGGAATATTACCACTAATTCCAATATTTGCCGGATTGTCTGCACTCGGTAGTCTAGCGGGTGCGGCTGCCAGTATAACTAAAGCCGTCAATTCGGTGCGAGCAAGCAGGGATAGTTTGAAGGAAGCCCAATACCACAACAGAAAGATGGAAGCGATTGCAATGGGAAAAAAAGGTAGTGGCATATTCTTGAAACTGTATCGCAACGGTCTCGGCATCTATCTAAAACCGAGTTCAAAAAACTAATTTATGCCCTACCTCTTAAACTTCTCACTGACATCGAACTCAATTATTATGCGAAGCAGATGAAGATTCCACACTTTCGAGGTGTTTTCATGCGAGACAATTTACCCACTTCAGGACCATGTAAATATAGCCATCATTAATTTGGATAGAATTAGTGGTCGAGGAACGCATTGGGTTGCATACAAAAAAATGGGTGAAGCTGTCACATATTACGACAGTTTTGGGGATTTAACCCCACCGCTGGAGTTGGTTCAATACATTCAAAGAGGTCCTAATGCAGCTGTGAAAATTCTCTATAATTACGAACGCCAGCAGAAATTCAATTCAGTTGTGTGTGGGCACTTATGCTTGAAGTTTCTTCTACAATCACCTACGAAATAAATGGATTTCACACCAGAGATGGATCGAGAGAGCATCAAGAGGATGGGGCATTCCTTGATTGCATATTCGAGGTTACGCACCCTCATAAAAATGATTAAAACACAACTTGCAGATATGCCCAAGGAAGTGATAATTGGCTGTGCAGCTCATGAAATTGCTTCAGTTTGGGAAAAACTCCCTGAACATCTTCAAGAAGATATCGATATTTTGAAATATAAATATTGTTATGAACATCACAACGATGACAATGCTAGCACAAGCTCATCCAATGTCACCGATGAGAATGATGGTCCGATTCCCAGAAAAATATATTGCTGCTTTTGTAATATTGATGATTGTAATATCGGTGCCAATAAAAATGAAGTAGAATTCGAAAATTCAGCTTCAAAAAGACTCAAATTGAATAGTATGTGTTGTCGACAACAATAAATTGATGTGAACTCATGGCATTTGTCTCAGTCATGTCGCGAAAGTTTGAACTACAAGTTGTCGGAAGCAGCGTTTTGACTGCTGATTTTTTCCCACCCATTGAATTAGATAAGAATAGTAGTTATGGATTGGGACTTTTGGGCTTCTACGGATGCAACACTATAAATAACATCACGAAAAAAAACAACATAATTGGTGTGAGGGTCATTGAGGATGATGGCTCAGACACACTTCTTTTCAAGTGGACGGATTACACCATTAGAATATCATGTGGCGCATACGAGATAGAAGAGTTAAATGCTGTTATACAAAAAAAAATTGAATCTGAAGTGCTGCATGGCAAAAAGCAGGACGATATCAAATTGGATGACATATTCAGTCTTCGACCCAACAATAATACATTCAAATGCATGATGAAATCAATATTCGAAATTGATCTGACCCATGAAAACTCAATAGGTCGAATGTTAGGATTCGATCGTCTAGTGTTTGAACGGAATAAGCTGCATGAATCATCATTTCCTGTGAATATTACAGCTGTTCGACTCATTCGTTTAGATTGCAATATAATTTCAGGATCATACAGAAATGACGAAGAAAGCCACATTCTTTTTTCATTTGACCTTGACGTTGAGCCAGGTTATAATCTCACGAAAGAACCAAGTAATATCATTTATATGCCTATCAGCCCGGAAGGACGTCAGTTCATTGACAACATACTAGACCACAGAAATAATCTTATTGATTTCGGAAGCGAAGAAGACATAGTCGTCATATTGGAATTGAAGCGAATATAATGAAAATGGGCTTCTGCTATAACAAACGACAAAAGTGTGAATACGAACCAAGAACCCGAGCTACATTGGATATCAATAAAAAGAAGGGATTGCCCAAAAATAAGACCATTCCGCAAGTGTACGCCAAACAGCAAAGACGTACATTATTGTAAGTGGCAGATCTCAATTTTCTGAAATCAATTGGACAGAGAATACGGGAATAACAAAATGGTGCTCGAAGCTCACAACGAATGGTTCGATATTTTCAATGAACCAATAGTTGATCATTCATTCAATAAGTTTACATGAGCATACTTATAAGCCGTACGGACCACCTTTGTTCAAGAATTCGGATGAAATTCGTATTGCCATCAACAATCAAGATGTGATACTGGACATTGCCGACAGCTTCATTTACATAGAGGGAAAATTCACTCCAAAAGAGGCCAACAAACAATGCTATCTCTCCAATAATGCTTTAGCCTTTCTATGACGAAATTCGCTATGAGATGGGTGGTGAACAAGTGGCATTCGTTCGAAAACCAGGCATAACTTCTGCAATGAAGAATATGATTTCTTTCGGTCAATCACACTCCCACGCACTATTGACAACTGGTTGGGGGCTTTCAGACACAAAACAACATATTTTTGATGAAACCAGTCAAGTATTCAGTGGAAAACTTCCATTAAAGTATCTGATGGGTTTTGCTGAGGATTACAACAAGAGTATACTAAATGCCAAGCAAGAACTAATTTTGATAATAGCCCGCTCATTCAAAAACTCCTATATTGGAGAGGTCGATGCCGATTTGAAATTCTCAAAAATTGAGTGGAAGATAAAGCATATAGTACCCGAGGACAAGCACAAGCTCACATTATTAAGCAGAATAAGTAAGAGCGGGATCAATGCAAAAATAAAATTGGTTTATCGCATGTGGGATCTTTATGAATTGCCCTCGTTACGTGGAACATCTTCAGATATATGGGCTGTAAAAACAACCAATACTTTGGAAACACCTCGTTTTATCATAATTCATTTCCAAAGTACCACTACATCCGAAAACAGAACGGTGGATGCAACCAAATTTGAAGATGCTGACATTAATAACATTCGAGTTTATTTGAACTCTGAAGTGTATCCATACGAGCGATGGAATTTGGATTTTGGAAAAAAACTATACTCTCCGCCTATTATGCATATGAAAACTTTCAACGCAGTTACTATGGCAGAGATATGAGTGAGCCGCAAATGGACATTGCACAATTCCGAGAGAATCCACTATTCATCATTGACTGTTCCCATCAACCGAATCATCAACTGTGGATATCAAGCTGGAGTTTGAAACAAGAAAATCAAAATTTTCCGATAATACCAAAGTGTTTGCACTTATTCTGCATGATGCATACTTGACATACAATGCATTAGATGGCTCTGTCCGTAATTCATTTTGAACAAATTGGATGTAATCATTTATTTTTATCACATTTATATGTATGATGTTGTTAGTAGAATAAGAAGATGAGTGAATAAAAATATTTTTCGAAAAAAAAAGGGTTTTTTTCTTCAATATAAATATCAAACTTGTCGAGAACTTGTCAACAAGTCATTGACAACCTATCAACAACTCGTTAACAACCTGTCAACAACTCGTTAACAAGTCGTTTACAACTCATCGAAAAACCCGGAAAATCGTCTTGTTGACAAGTTGTTAACGAGTTGTTAACGACTTGTTGACGACTTGTTGAAGAGTTGTTAACAAGTTGTTAACAAGTTGTCAACGACTCGTTGAAGAGTTGTTATAGAGTTGTTAACGAGTTGTCAACGACTTGTTGAAGAGTTGTTAACGAGTTGTTAACGACTTGTTAACGAGTTGTTAACGTCTTGTTAACGAGTTGTTAACGACTTATTAACGAGTTGTTAACGACTTGTTAACGACTTGTTAACGAGTTGTTAACAAGTTGTTAACGACTTGATGCTCCTGAACGAATTCATCTTCCTAAATATTTTTCCTCCATTTTCAACAATTTTTTTGTAATCATCACAAGTCAATTGGTTCTTTATTACAGATCTTTTCACAGCCTTAGCCCTTTTCACCTCGCTTGCAACAGATTGTACATGGTATGCTTTGGCACCTGTACCATAAAAACTTATTATAGGATCGTTGGGGAAATCATCTTTGAAATTACCCAAGACTGAAGGTGTTACAGGTATATTGAATTTGTTATCCACACCATAATTGGAGGTATCAAATCTGCATATATTGCTGTTGATAAAGTCATAGAAATTTGGAGTTTCTACCTTCAAAATAAGTGAATCTGTGTTAGTGTATAAAAGAGAACAATTCTGACCGAATTCTCTTTTTATAAACCCATAATAAAAATCGTACATTAGAGTCTTGGATAATTCCAAAACACTAAATCCCAAATACAATGGTTTATTGTAATGCACTCTTACTTTACTCAGTTGGATGGCAACAAAATTTTCAGAAAAAATTGTGCAATTTTTAAAGTTTGATTTAGCTATTAGAGCACCCACCCCCAATTTCCTGTGAATATTTTCCCAATGTGTGACAAGCCTCACATCCATCCTATTGTCCACGTTTTCCATCGTTTTACCATAAACTGAATTCACCATTAATTTATAAAAATCTTTCTCAGACTTATTGGTTGAGATATTACGCATTTGCGTATTGAGATCGATCTAAGGTTTCATCCAACACGACTGTTTGAATCTCAGTACTCTATGTGTGTGCACTACAATCAAACCATTGTTGATTGCCTGTTTCAAGTTTTCATAGTGCACTATATACTTTTGTTTATAACGCAAGTTTGGTATCAATTTCGGGATTTTACACTTAGAATTTGGTGGAATCATCCTTTCTACCAGAAATGCGAGATCAGCATGGTGGTCATGCAACTCTTGTGGGTAATGAATATCGACTTCAAGGACATACCCATATGAATCATTGTCATCACCTACAGCCATCAAATCAAAATTTGAGATTTCTTCTGGGGTTAACCATTCGAAATCATGGGTAGGTAGTGGCTGTGACATACTGTGACCATAAAGATTAGTGGCGTCTAAATATGAGATGAAAGATGATGGCTCGTTCGGATTAAAATCGGGCAGAAACTTATTATTGGCTGTATGCTTTCTTTCACTACATTGGCTTATGCCCCCACGTATCCCTTTTTTGAAAAAATTAATCATATCAATATCGGTAAGAAGTTGCAACTCGATATCTGTGTATTTCAGCATTGCATCCCAAGAAAGTCCTGGTGCACTATAGTACTGTGCTGGATCCAATTTATATGTATTCAAACATATCCTTTTGAAATTTTCAAATACATCACAAAGCAACAGTACGTCAGATTTTAAATATAAGTCCGAATATTCCCCCAAGCTCTTACACTCGAATGAATTCCAAACATGTTTAGCTCTCAAGTAGTCTCTGTCGGATATATGTTCTTCATTTAAGTTGTCATAAAATTGATTTTTAGTTGGTAAAGTGCAAACATTCAATTTATCTATATTGTCAACAAAACTATACCTTTCTTTCTCATCAAATTGAATTTATTCAAATCGGGAAAATGTTTGGACATTTCTAAACATTGTTCATCGATTAAATTTGCCCCCAACTTCTCCAATGAGCTGGACATAAACTTAAAACTATCAATGAACCTCATTTTTAAATAATGCTTCTTGGTTTCCCCTTTTTGATTTTGATAGCTATGTGTATATACAGATTTAGTAAAAGAAACATACTTTTCCTTAGTTTGGGCTATTACCTCAACCTTGTCTTCTTCCCCATATAATTCTTTTATGAACATATGACAATCGTATCCACTCATGTTATGACAGATAATGGGAATGAAGTTGGGAATTTTGAAATTCAAGTTACATACGGAATGTGCTGCTGGAAATCTTTTTTTTCCACTGATGTGGCAATGATCACGGACCTTAACGTCCCCTTCTGTGAAAGGTTTTTTACATATACCACATGTGGTAGTATTATTGAAGTCTTCTTCCTCTTCAGGGGTTTGTTTATCCATTGGTTTCACATATCTCAAATGTTGATGGTATATATTTTTCAAATCGTCTCGATTCGCGTTGTGAACACCTTTGCAGCATCAGCGCCTCTATATGTGACGAACTTTGATAAATTATCATCGAAAGAACATTTTATCAAATATGCGAAAGAATACGGCTCATGTTTGAAAGTTTTATTCGTGTATGAGAATTCGGGGTTCGGTTCACTAGTTTGAATGGGATTTAACACAGATTCAAAATCTGCATACACCACGAAGGGTACTTTCATTTGCCTTTCGAAATTTTCAAATATAAGTTTATTACCAGCCACCATCTTTCCGTATTTATTGATTTTCAAATCATTTTGGGGTGTTGTAGTGTAAACATGATTACAATCATACAACTGATGGCGCAACAGTAATCGCTCTTTTGAAAAGTATACCAAACAACCATCACAAAAATATTTTTGCTTTCTGAGGGATGAGATTTGACTACTCACCAAGCGTGAAAGATTTTTTATCCAACAATAGTGGCTATTTCCCAAATCATCTGTGATAAGCAACAAATTGACATGCCTTGTGAGTTTTCTCTGAGAGTATCGTAATGGACCCACAACTTCCCACTTGACTTTATTTTCTTCAAACTTGGATTCTAATCCATAAACATTGACAGAAATATCGTTCAAATGTTCAAACAATTTGATATCCCGTAATTTCAGTGGAAATTTCATACCTGTTAGTCAGTGGAAATTTCATACCTGTTACATTCAAAGCGGTACTGTAGTGGGGGTATGAAGACAGAATAGAAGTATTATCATAAGCAGGAAACAAAACTGATATTATGGCCCACACAAAGCAGTTTTGATCATAATTCTTCACATTGACAACTGCCTTTTTCATCTCGATGAATCGCGGTAGTTTGATGTAGGAAGAACCAACCAGAGGAGTGTACTTGTCTATGTTCACCTCCAGAAACAGAACTTTCTCACAACTCCATCCTGAAAAAATTCAATTGTTAGACCTATTATTTTTTGAAACAATCTCATTTTTCCACAAACCTGAATCACGTCCCTCAAATTCTGATGCTTGAGCAATTATACTGTCTCGAAAGGTGTCGAATAATTCATCTAAGTCAGTTGATGAATCCACTATACGATTTTTTTAATTGAATGACTTGATATCCATCACTTCCTGGGTTTGAATAATGTAACTGCCAAACGCCTCCATGTTGATCTTGACCCTGTAGTGCAATTTGATGTTGTTTTTCAATAATTCGACTACTTTACGTCTAATTTCACTAAAGAATGGAGCATACTCGCTATAAACATTTTCAGCAAACACCCTGTAGCTGGCAGTCCGACATTTGAATGCACTTTTGATAAGCTGTACTCCATCGCTCAAGTCGACACATGTATTCGTTCTATGTTTGAGTATCCTCTTGTGCGACTTGATTTGAGAATTCGGAATAACCACATTACAAGTACCACACGTATAAGGTGCTGATACGGGAGTTTCCATCCGTTTTTCCGAAAAACCAATCTGAGGTGGAACTACAGGAGTTTCCATCCGTTTTTCCGAAGGAGCAATCTGACGCACATCTCCGTTACTACTTGGAGTACAGCCAACGCTAGTGGAAGCTTCATTAATCACTTTCACACGTTTTCTTGAAGACGCTGCCATCTCTCTTTGCTTAAAGTAGACATCACTATAGGGAGATTCATTATACGTTCTCACTCGCTTTTCTGATGAAGATGTCGATGAACAACTGTCTCGTTGATGTCGAAGGCGATTGTTCCTTCTTGTAGAAGATTTACCACAAATACAAGGAAACATGTTCACAAAAGAAACTAGCTGCACAAATGATGAAACTGTGATGGAATAGATCCTCACTTGCCTTTTATATACTCGCTGAGAGGTGGGGGGTATTTTGTTGGAAGGGGTGGGGATATATTTCGAATGCCCAATATCGCACTTATTGATCTCTCTCGCTCTCTCTGTCTGTCCCCACCATGCTCGAGTTTGCACCGCTCCGATACAGGGCGGAGAGTAAATTGTATTCGCTGTGGTGGGAGAAAGGGTGGGGGTAAGGGTGGGGGTGGGGGTAAGGGTGGGGGGTAAGAGTAGGGTTAAGGGTAGGGGCGAGGGTGGGGGTAAGGGTGGGGGTAAGGGTGGGGTGAGGGTGGGGGTAGTAAGGATGGGAGTAGTAAGGGTGGGGGTAAAGGTGGGGTAGGAGTGGGGGTAAAGGTTGGGGAAGGGTGGGGGTAAAGGTGGAGGTAAGGGTGGGAAGAAAGGGTGGGGGTAAGTGTGGGAAGAAAGGGTGGGGGTAAGGGTGGGGAGAAATGGTGGGGGTAAGGGTTGGGAGAAAGGGTGAGGGTAAGGGTGGGGTTAGTAAGGGTGGGGGTAAGGGTGGGGGTAAGGGTGGGGTAAGGGTTGTGAGAAAGGGTGGGGGTGAGGGTGGGGGTAAGGGTGGGGTTAGTAAAGGTGGGGGTAAGGGTGGGGGTGAGGGTGGGGGTGGGAGTGGGGGTAAGGATGGGGGTAAGGATGGGGGTAGTAAGGGTGGGGGTAGTAAGGGTGGGGGTAAAGGGTGGGGGGTAGCTACATGCTCTCATTACTGCTCTAAAGGCTCTCATTACTATCCAGAACCAGTCTTCTATCTCGACTGGGGTGGTTTCATATTTTTTCACCGGCGATAAATCCGTGGTGCTCCGGAAAATCAAACCCTTTATTTCATCACGTCCCACTGAGTTTTTGGGTAAGTTGAGGGCGTGAAATATCTATCGCACATTCACTGTTCAATTTCTCTAAATTTCGCCCCTAACAAGCTTGCATTCTAAATTGTACGTTCCACAATTGTACTTTCCTAGAAAACAGGGAAGCCGTGGACTTTTGAGATTGGAGTTTCTACATAACAGAATGGTTTTGGATGGAGCCTGTAAAGTTATCAGGAGTTCAGATTATCTTCTCTGCATGGTTCGTGACATATGCAGAGCGTATCTTGGGGCGCCCGAGACCATAATGCATTTGCTATCTGCTTGTCAAGATTATGCGGTCTCAGTCTATATCCACAGACATAAAGTACGCTTCTAGTGCTGTACCATCATCTACTACACTTGTACGGTATAGACGAGACACCGGTGTTGCCTTATGCTCCGGGGGATATTGAGTCCGTCGTGGAGAATGAGAATTGCCGTATTCATTGGAACTACTCACTCCCCACCCCCAGTCAAATACAAGCAAATACTCCTGATGTAGTCCTACTCGACGATTTTCGACATATAGTTTGAGGCTCCTGGCGAAACGAACATCATCCAAAAAGTGAGGAACTAAATATCGAAATTCACTCTTTGAACTCCGCAGGCTGTACCCAAACCATTCTGTTAAAAAGAATAATAATAATAATATATTCAAATTTCAATTTTCATCCACTTCCAATCGTCTGGATAATACATGTTTCCGTATATTTTTCTATATATCTTGGGTATCTCGGATATGGCTAAATAGTTTTGATTCAAATTTTTTATTTAGTTGATATTTTGCTTCTTAAATTCATTTTGTGTAGGCGTCCTCCCTAGAAAATGCGATTTTATACAAAAAACATATTTCGAATCTAAGATTTACGAACTCAGTGAATTTCACCAATCCACTCGGAAAGAAAGGTTAACAAGAATAAAACCCCTGAAGCCGATTAAAGAGCCCTTACAGGTTTTGGGAGAACGTTTGTTGCTATTGAAAAGTGTCACTGTCACTGTGATAGTTGTCACAATTTCAGTTTTTTTGTTTTGCCTATCAAAATTTTCGAGTTGATGTGCCGCAGCGCCATTTGCTAAGTAATTCCAATGTATGTTCTCTCAAAAAGTAGTAGACATTTTCAAATGGTTCATGTTAAAATTACGTTGAATTGCGTCAAATAGTAGAACAGTTACAAGGGAATGAAATCTGAAAAACATACCATTCAATCAACCCAACAATTCAATTCCAAAACTTCAGAACTTTGACTACACCACTAAATTCAGGGAGTCTCGAAATATCACTGAAGAGGATTTCATCGAAATCTGTAAATGAATAAAAAAATAAAAAATTATAAGATAGGATGGTATATTCCTTTTCTTATTTATAAATAGATTTTGATGATATTTTGACCAGTGATATATAGAGACTTCCCGAATACAGTGGCCTTTTCTGAATTTTGATAGCAGTTCTGAATTTGGATTGGTGGATTGATTGAAAGGCATATTTTTTAAAATTTCATTCCCTCTTAAAAAAAAGGTTTTTTTTTTAATTTAAATGTTTATAATAAATCAGTGAATGACAGTTGCGTGTCCGAAACATAACAAAATATAACTACAGAATGTCTTCCATGTGATGACATAGTCAGTTTTCTAATCGTATCTTTGTCAGAAAAAAATCCTCTGATGATTGATTGGCCCATCAGTGATACCTTCCAAACAGTTTTTTTTCCACGTTTGTACGTCTAACCGTTCAATAGTTAACAGGGTGAGACTATAAAAGCCGCACTGCAATTCATAAGCAAGTTTTAGTTTTCACTCTGATCGAAAGAAAACGGAACCGAAGTTTCACTGGTTAATATAATATGACGAAAACAATCGAGAGAAAGGTCTAAATTCTGTCCAAACTCAACCATCGATCGTTCGATTATTGTTGAATTCTCAATACATTTACTGCTATTGAAATGGTCTGAAAGGGAAATCGAATTAAGCGACTTCCATTCCTACATAAAGCAGTGTTTGACCCTTCCGGCTTATAACCTTATCACCACGAATTTTATCGAGAGAAATGCCGAAATTCCGAATCAAACCAAACTTCGAACGGAACTTTCCGTGTTATCGCAGTCAGCAATACTTCCCGAGGTCCATTGCATCTGATGTGGAATCTAATGGATTAAAGCAAGCTTTGTAGGGGTTATGTTATGTGACTGATTTTCTTGTATACGCGTCTTCGCTTGCATTCAACCACGATAGAATTACAAATATAACGGTGTTCGTGTTATAGCAATC